>OY776129.1:47612140-47979955 GCA_963675135.1 Galeopsis tetrahit | reverse complement strand
AAGACAAAAGGGTATTTAGGACAATTGAATGGGGGTGCATCTATCTTGACAAATTTTGGGGGGTGCATCAATCGGGGGAGTGTTCTAAACCGAAATGGAGGTGTAAATAGTCCCACAATTAATTTGAGAGGCCACGTCTATTCATTCCATATGGCAGCTTGCATGAATTAAAAAAGCTAGGCCCATTTAATTTGTAAGGGAATGCTTTAAGAGCATTAAAATGAGTTTTGGGCCCATCTCATTTCTGGGCCCAATTAGCAGCCGTGAGTATATTTGACAAAAGAGGGGGAACAGTAGACAGGCAGAGAGCATTATTGGCGAAAACAGAGGGCAGCTCCCATTGGGGAGAAAACTCTCCCCACTCCACTTCCCTCAATAGATAGTTAGCTTTAATTTGTTCTTTCATTCTATAGATAGATTTCAATTTAGTATTTCATTTTATTGTTTGTGGAATTGAAAGATTTAAAGACATAGAGGTGATATATTTCCTTATTTCAATATTATTTTGATAATTTCAATTTCATTAATGTTTTGTAGTTTAATTTACATGAGTTTTATTCTAGTTGTTAATTTAGTTATGGGTTAAACTTTGATTATTTTGGGTGTTGGAATTATGTGTGTAATTAGTGGATTTATGAATTAATTGCTTAATTTACCTATGTCTTGATTTTAAATGTTTCTATTGTTGTGATTTGTGAGATTCAATTAGTTGATCAATCCTATTAGCTAGCATTTTCGATTATGCTAATTGCAACGAGAGTTGGGTTTGCATGATTGGGGTGTGAGTGTGAGTCTTGATTAATTAATTGAAGTTAAGTAGTAATTAGCTTAACCGAGAGAGGGTTAATTGCTAGACCGACAACTTTAGACACTAAACGAATAGAGGTCGTCTAGGAGTTTGGTGAGAGAGCATTTCATAAGCATTAGTAACCGTGTTGAAAGTGCTTATGAAACACTATCTTAGGAGCTTATGGTATTTGGTTAGATCCTATAATTGCTAATCAATGCACGTTGTTAGCCTATGCCTTTCGAGGGGGTTTGCACACATATGTGATAGCCTTTAGCATAATTCAAGACATTAGGCTTAATTATTGTGATTAGTTCGTTAATTCATTAGTGATCCCACATAAGGAAGACACCCGAAGCAATTCTTCCACTTGCACTTTCATCTTTTTTAGAGTTAGTTTAGTTGCTTGCTTATTGTTTATTTTTCTTATTGGTATTTGTTTTATCCTCCCGTTTAGCTTCTATAACACCATTTTGACTTATAGTTTTGGGGCTCCACGCTCTCTCTAGGTCCTTGGAACGAAAACTACTAGGTCGTATATTTATCATACTACACTCGAACCATTACGCTTGTGGGGATCGTATTATTATTTGTTAAAAAGTACAAAAATACGAACCAAGTCACTAGTTTTTTCCCATCCTAGTTTTTCCTTGTATATTGTTCTAAAAAAAAAATGAATAAGGGATTATATTTTTTTTAGTCCATTAAGTTACCACAATTTTGAATTTAGTCCATTAAATTTTGATTTATTTTGATTTTAGTCCAGTTACCTGCTACAGCAGGTTTAACAGGTCATTTTTTAAAATACACCCCATAAAATGTTATACACACCCCAAATATTAAACACATCACACTAAAATTTAAAAATCATTTTTTATTATTATACACACCCCCAACTATTTCCTATTTAATAAATTGTCAAAAATAATTAAATTAAAAAAATAAAAATTCAAATTAATATGAAAAATATAAATAAAACATATAAAAAATCGCCTAAATATTTAAAAATTAAACAAAGCTAAAATAATTAATTTAATTAGTTTTGAAGATTTAGTTGATTTTCTACTATTTTTAAATTTGATTTAGCATTATTTTCGACGTTTTTTTTATAGAAGTTAGAACGCAAATAAAATATTAATAAAGCAATGGAGTTTTAAATTTATTTTATTTTATTTTTCTTTTAAATATTTATTTTATATTACATGAATCTACTAACACCCCATAAATTTTATATACACTTCAAATGTTAAACACAAAAATTCAAAAATCAAATATAGTTAAATAAAATTATAAACATATTTAATAAATTACTAAAAATAATTAAATTAAAAAAAAAATAAGAATTCAAATTAATATAAAAAATATAAATAAAACCTATAAAAAATCACTAAAATCTTCAAAAATTAAACAAAGATAAAAATATTAATTAATTTAATTAGTTTTAAAGATTTAATTAATTTTTTACTATTTTTGAAGATTTTTAATAAATTTTTAAAAAATCAACTTGAAAAAATTATTAAATTAAATTAAAAAAAATCTTTAAAAGTATTTAAAAATTAACTAAAATTTTAAAACTAATTAAATTTTTGGAGATTTATGTATTTTTTATAGGTTTTATTTATATTTTTCATATTAATTTTAATTCTTACTTTTTTAATTAAATTATTTTTGACAATTTATTAAATATGTTTATGATTTTATTTAACTATATTTGATTAATTTTGAATTTTTATGTTTAACATTTGGAGTGTATATAAAATTTATGGGGTGTTAGTATGTTTAGGTAATATAAAAGAAATATTAAAAAAAAAATTAAAACTCCATTGCTTTATTAATATTTTATTTGCGTTTTAACTTCTATAAAAAACGTTGAAAATAAGGCTAAGTAAAATTTAAAAATAGTAGAAAATCAACTAAATTTTCAAAACTAGTTAAATTAATTAAAAAAAATTTAGCTTTGTTTAATTTTTGAAGATTTAGGCGATTTTTTATAGGTTTTATTTATATTTTTCTTATTAATTTAAATTCTTATTTTTTAAATTTAATTATTTTTGGCAATTTATTAAATACGAAATAGTTGGGGGGTGTGTATAGTAATAAAAAATAATTTTTAAATTTTAGTGTTGTGTGTTTAACATTTAGGGTGTATTTTAAAAAATGACCTGTTAAACCTGTTGTAGCAGATAACTGGATCAAAATCAAAATAAATCGAAACTTAATAGACTAAATTCAAAAAGTGATAACCTGATGGACTAAATTCAAAATTGCGATAACTTAATAGACTAAAAAAAATATAATTCCAATGAATAAACACCCTTATCCAAATTTACATATTTCTCAATGCAATCTATTAATTTACTTTAAATTCAACAATCACTAAAATTCATTACAGATGGAAATGAATATTGAAGCTGGTTCAAAAGTTTTACATTTCCCAACTTGGTACGCTCAAAATAGTGTGAGAGAGCAGTAGGTGAAGCCGTGCCGGCACAACAACGTTCGCATCGTCTCGTCTGACTGGGGGGCCGCAGCAAGGAGTACAGTTTCTTCTTCCCGTTTTATTTTTGGGCTGTGTTTGGTAAGCAAAAAATCAGAAAAGTTAAATGGGTTGTACCCAACAAATTTTAAAAATATGGGTAAAAAAAAAAATCCGTCTCACAGAAGTTTTTGCCCTAAATTTGAACTCCAAATTCATCACTGTTTTCATTGATGAATACAACCTTTCAAGTAAAACTGTAGTGAGGAGTTACTCTTATAAAGAGTATACAAATTATTACTATAAGATATATGAAGATAAGAAACTTGTAAAGGCAATGACATTCATCCAACTTGGAAAGAGGCCTTTCAACTTGCTCGTCGACTCAGTTAAATATAGATCCACTACGGCTATTTCCACCCTCAAAGCTTCCGAACTGTTGGCCTGCACAATTTGATTAAAAAGCCATAAGTCCAATACCCCAAATCGGTACATCTTAAGAATCGAGCTTGGTCTCAAATAGCTTGCAAGCAGGCTCGATTCTAGTACGCCCTTACATGGAATATGTGTGAAAATGCTGGCTTATTTATTTTTCTAACTAGTGCATGCATCAATGCTCATTATTAAAACTTCTCAAGTACAGAAAGCTGAGTCGAAAGACTAGAAATGACGACACTTTACCTCCAACCAGAATGTCCAATTCTCTTTGCTTGCACCGCTCAGTCTACATATGTATGATGGTGGCCGATTGCCAATTATAACAGGAGCTGCCAAACAAAAAGTCTGAGCATATGATAAAGGAGGAAATGATCCAGGAGCGGGCCAGAATATTAAAATCACCTGGAATTTCATGATTTGCAAATGACCAATTTGATAATGGTCCTGTAATGTTAAGGACTGCAACCCACACCTCCTTTAGTGAACTGAGAGACCAAAATAAATGAGACAAAACAAAAAACCATAATTATTTTCAAGCACATATGGTATAATAAAATTCACAAATCCATTTATTGTGATCAATTTATATTCACCAACGGTAGGATCTTACCCCAAAGAGAACTCCAAGTTGACTCTCCTAGATCCCCCACTGGACATAGTTGAGGAATTGCTAGATGTTAAAAGTGGGAAATATCTGTATTGATCCACGATATCCTCAGTTGTTGTTGGGAACTTCAAGGCTTTTGAAAACAAAGCAGAAATTGGGAAAATTCCCTGCAAAACGACAACTCGATTTGTGCAATCATGATTTTGAGACGAAGGATATCAGTAATTTAGAACTGAGAATTCATCTTCTTGTTCACATTATATAGTACATAAAAGATTATCACATTAAATCAGGGACGGACAAACGTAAAGATATGAAGTACCTTCCATGTCTCAAAATCAGACTGAAGAACAGTGTCGAAACTTAATTCTTGGTTACCATGCAATTCCTTCGCCACTTCGGGTGCATGTTTGAAAACAAACATCAGGGAGTTGGAGTCAACTACGGCAAAATCAAGACTAGTGCCCACTATTTGATTTGCATCTGTCAAATTGATAGCGAAATTTTAATACAAAGTCACTGGAACTGTGCACATTATAACTCCAAGACCTCACGAGTCACATTCTTCAATTCTACAAGTCTACAGCTCGAAATATAATCCATTGTATCTTAGAATCATTTAACTATGACAAATATTGATGGTTTTTCCAATGATCTCCATGAATTTATTTCATATTTAGATGGCATTGTAGATACTGAGTATGACCCTGATCAGCTATAGTATCAATGGATATAAAACTTTCATGCTACAGGTCAATACACCAGGGACCAACTCAAAAGTCAGCAAGTTCACAAATCATAGAAACCTTAAAAGGAAAAGAAAAAAAGCGGATTTATACATTCCTACCTGTAGTGTGAACAGAATGCTGGAGAACAACCCTTTTAGGTGCATCTTTGCTGTATGGAAAGAATTGTGATGATAAAGCTAAAGCAAGAATACTCCCATGCAGCAAGACTTGGATAATTGATGATTTTGCCAACCATTTCCCAACAACCGGTAAAAGAGGACCAACACACCAGCCTGTTACTATTCCAATTACAGCTGCAACTATTACATCAGGAATAAAATATCCTGCAAAAAATCGCTACATCATGAGGGTAACTGAAAGGTGCAAGCATAATCAGGAGACGCAGAGTGAACTGAAGATAAAAGGCAAAATTCTATCTTTCTTCTGTGTGAGAAGGGTAGTTATTACTCGTTGCTATAAGCCTCATGTTTTTGAGTCATGGAGGTGTAAAAAGCTGTATAACTAACCATAAGGGGGCGGATGAGAGCCTGTCATTCCCATTTTCTCAGTGATAAAGACAACAAGAAATCCGCCAAAGTATACCGAGTATGTTAGGCAAGGTACAAAAGCGACCACGTAGCATGCTGTTGACCTGAGAGAAAAATCTTGGTTATGATATAACGCTGACAAGGTATAATCAAATTGTAAGTAATATTATCTTACTCAAGTAACCAAACTACCTATATCACTAATATTTTAATACATTACTAGTTATGTATACAGGAAAGATAAATATTATAGATCAGGAACCAAGAGTTATCTAATTTTTTTAAAGAGAGGGCTACGTAAAACTGGCACCTGAGAGACTGGTGACCAAAGGACTTAGTTGATAGATAATAGAAGATCCACGCCAGAAGCATAAAAGCTGATAAAAGGAATGTCACAAAACCTCCGCTTAACCCAGATACAAGGTATGCCTGCACTCAGAAGTTTTTAAGAATTAGAAAAACTAATGATATCAGGAGAGCTAGATGATTGGTACACTCGTGATACAGCCATATTCAAACTTTTATAAATCTAGTAAGATAATAAATAACGTCACAGACCAAAGTCAAGAGAGTATAGAACCCAAAAGCCCCCCAGAACCTAGCTTCATCAACCAATTCCTGCAAAAAAATTGAAAACAATGATTGTTCTGTAATATAACATTCCAAGAATTTAACCAAAATAAGATGATATCGGACATCAATTACACGAGTTATATTCAATGGATGATTCATGGTTACGCTCAAGTCAGCAGATATCAACAACAGTTAATGTTTTCCTTTTCAGTTAGTTATGAAATAAAAAAAAATGACATATTTTTAGAGAACCAAAATAAATGATTTAACACTACTTCAGCTATTCACAAGATCATGGCACTCTGTTCACAGGTTGCATTACAAGAAATATACTTCTTCTGAATATTCTGTAGATTACATATTGGTATGGATAGTAAGCAGAAAAATGGAAGGAGAATAATATCCATGTATAAAAATCAAATAACACTATAACAAAGCATGCACCTCTCGTGATAATCCAAGTACCGATGCATCTTGAGAGAGAGGAAATTGTCTCCAAAGAATTCTTGGGACCAACAGGCCAGCAATTGAGCATGGAACAAACATTAGAAAGGCCAAATATGGGTTAGCATACCTACATCGAACAAAGAATACAAGGTTCAAAAAAGGACAAAAGGATCAAAGATAAAATCCACTGTTCAAGTTAAAACAATCATACAAAAAGCAAACTAAAAGACTGAAAACACATACCAGTTCATCGAATGGCCAGAGAATAACAATCGCAAGACAGAAAAAGCCACGGGGAAAATAATGGCGAGTATAATCCCACTGGCATGGAGCAATAAACCTGCACAATAACAAGTGACTACTTTATATAAAACGTAGCATATTTTAAAAAGGACCAGCAGATTAAAGGTCGATCACATAATTCTTAAATTGCAATTAATATGCATTACCTTTGATGAAGTCATAGTAAGCACGGAAAGAACAGAATAAACCCCCAGTTGGCAAGCGCAATAAAAGCGGCATAAGGAGGAAGATAGCAAATGGGATAGTGTGTAATACCAGAGCTTGCCTTCTTGAGTAAATGACCTAAATGATATTTGTTCATTATTTTTATTGACCTTGCTAAGAGATTGGAATATGCACTAAAAAAATATTAGCCAACAAAATCCGGAACAGAGATTGTGGCATACCAAGAAGCGTGCATAGTAATCAAAGAAAAGTGATTTGTCACCCTTGGATCCACTTGCATCAGCTCTAAAGGATTCTCGTTCTTGGGCAGTTAATAACTTAGACGAATTGGCAAATGCTTTCATTAAACTATGCATGTTGTCCCCTCGTGCTTGCATGCTTCCTGGTCTAGTTCACAGAAATAAAAAAGCAATTTAGGCAAAGATGAAAAATGAATGTGAATGAATATAAATTATCCACTGCTCTGTACCAAAATACCAGTTGATGCATACAATAGTCTATCCACTGTATCAGATGAGGTGTGGTAAAAGTAACCCCCAAGCAGGAAGATAATATCCAAGCCAGGAATGTCACCGTAATCTTTGGCGAACATTCTGTAGTCTGTATCTCCAGGAACTTTACCAAAAACATCCTGCAAGCAGATCAGGAAATGATTAACTAGCAAAACCATGTTATCACTCTCATGAAACCTATCACCCAGAGAACTAGAAATTTGAAACAGCAATTCTATCTTTTACAATTATTTTCAAAGAACAAATAAATGAGCCAATTTTCAGAAACTAAGAGAAGGAAAGGAAAACCTGAGCTGCACTATTTGCCATAGGATATACAGCTGACTCAGCATACACATATGAAGGCCAAGATCCAGGTCCAGATTGGCACACTAAATCTGTTATATGAGAAGTACTAGAGAAAATCAACTAAGGGCTTTTCTCACAGAAAAATGAGGTGAGTTTTCCACCACCAGAGTGGGGTGGATTATTTTCCACCAGTAGCTGCAATTTATGATGATTCGGATCATTTTCAATTGGAATGCACAAAAAATCGAGGGACTTACCAAAGCCTCCTGTTCCAGATGCCTCAACATTGATAAAAGCTCCAACTGTATCACGCCATCTATGTGTCGTCATGAAACCATGTGAACCCTGAAATATTATACAAAAATCAGCTGTGCAATTGTGACAATAGCATGGACTTACAATTTGACCATCTCAAGAACAATCGTCATTTTAAATAACTAATAACATGAACGACTATGATATTACATCATGATCCTCATAGGACTTCAACAACACCAATGGTAAAAGTACGAGGCAAAATACGGAAAATTGTTATACTTGAACTCTCACCAGCATAAATAATTCTTCAGCTCCATTAAATAAGAATATAATTGGCCGAGGAGGTAGCCAACCAGAATCAACAGTAAGCCTTGCTAGTTCAAGTAATGACGCTGTGAAAAGGAATAGCAAATTTACGTTCAACATTACTTTTTAAAACTATACTATGTAGCAACCTACCTACACACGAGCCACAATCACCAGCTCCTGGAGAACCTGGTGGGGTATCAAAATGACCATTAAATAAAACTGACGGGTCACTGTCTTGAGAATCAATTGATGAAATCCTGCACATTGATTCAAATTTTGTCAGTCGTTTACCAATAATTTTTATATAGTAAGTAGCTAACCAAAATAATAGTTCAAAAAGGCATATCTGCCTTGGGCTGCTTTTTTTTTTTTAACCAGTATTAACTATATCCTTTTGTACATTTTTGGTTACGGTATGCCCAGTAGAGATGTATATAGTTTGCAAACGGATATCACAATAGTATTTTATTTCGAAATAAGAACATGAATAACAAGATATGGTAGAAAAATAAATGCTTGAAACATGACAAGACCTTAAATTAGAGAGAGCTAACTCAATATATTTTGTTCTGCTAAAAAACTAACTGACAACAAAAACAGGTTAAACTCTGAGCCAAGAAAAGGTTCAAGTAATCAAAACCACAAATCTGAGCCGAGTTAAACTCTTTTTTTTTAAGTAAACAGAAAATACAAATAGACTATGTAAAGTACCTCATAAGAATATTTGTATGGTTTCTATAAGTTAGTGATATACTCTGTCCTAAAAACATCATATTGAAGGAGCCATTAACAACTGTTTCTTCTATCTCTATCCTGCAACACAAATCCACTTTTGAAAGTTAATTCTTTAACACTCAAAACCTTGAAATAATGTAAACACATTCACAAGTTAAAAGTGTGTGTAATTTAACCTAAATTTTGAGCCAGCTCGTTCTTTTATCAGTTCTAACTGTGTCTTAATGTATACAGCTGCCTGTCGTAGACCTGGACTCCCCTCCTACACACAATCAGATAGTTCAATCGACTATTTGTGTCTCCAAAAAACAATATTGCAACAAATAAACGCACATTTATGACTTTAATTATACTCAACAATCTGCCATTACTCCTGTCATGATAACTAACTTTTTGAATTTCTCAATCACCCAAAGAGTGGGCCAGATAAGAAAGAAAGGGCGGCACGTGCATACAATTACAACGACCGGGAATTTCAACAAAGTACATATAAGAACATAAAAGGGAGAGAGACGACGTCGTTTTGTTCTAACCTGGCGACCGCCAATTTCTTCAGCTAGTACGCGGACGTGCTCGATTGCTCTGGCTTCTGAGAAGCGATCGAGTGGTGCATCAGCGCCGAGAGGAGTGACGAACTTCATGTGAATGGCAGAGTACACATAGTAAGATATCACTCCGTATAGAATCACAAGTGCCAAAAAAACTTTGAATCCGGTAATGTCGCCGGAACTCAGCCGCGGAAACGCCATTTTTTCCGAGGGGGATTTTATGGTGTTGTATATTCAGTGGATCGTGCTTGTATTTGGGGAGTTTAGTCTCCTGATCTCGTCTCTCAGTTCACCTCCTAAACACAACAAATTTTTAATTAATTGTTGACTAATTAATTAATTAATTAATTGTACTATGTGATTAATAAATTTGGCGTCCTTCCTATTATTAGCACACAAAACAAAATGGTGAAATTACATGATTTGCTAATGTGTCATTCCAATTATATGTCAAGTGGGTCGTTTGTCTATTTTTATTTGTCTTTCCGGATTAAAAAAATATTATCTCAAATTAATTGTTATTATCGCATCATACCTATTCTAATCAAATATCCGCCCTGACCCTCACGGGGCGGTTGTGGGGCATAATACATTAAAATGGGTCCGGGGCATATACAAGTGTGTTTCATATACATTTGCATCAATATTTCCAACGTCGAAGTTTATGAAAATTTATGTAAATTAAGAAAAAAAAAAGTATACAGTATTTCACAATCCTGTCAAGTCTATGAAAATTCATATAAATCAATAATGGACTCTATGAATTTTCTAAATCCATACACATTTTAAAGTCCAAAAAAATTCAATAGAATCTAAATTAAATACATCCCCAAAATTTGTATTTATACGGAGTACTAGATTTATTTATTTTTTTTAAATTTGTAAAAGAGTAAGTGAATATCTTAATGGGACCTTCTACATGTAGTCAAAATGTTGTATGGTGTTGTATGACTACCGTAATCAGTTAAATATGAGTCATTAAAATTCAAATTTAAAGGCTTAAATTTGATGATCTGTTATATTTTATAATATGTGTCGTATGTATTTATCGTATGTGTCGTACGTTTGTATTTTTATACTATTTAATTTAATAGAGTACTCCTATAATTTTAAAATTACATTTTTATTTTTATGTAATAAAACTTTATATTATATTTATTAATTTAAGTAAAATATGTAATGTTAAAACTACCTATTTACACTCCACCCTCCATGTCTCGCCGCCCTCCCGATGGCGACGCTAGACTTTCGGCCACCACTGTTGTTCTTTCATGTTCGCATTCCCATGCTATTTTCTGCAACTCGCAAGCAGCGCCCATGTCGCATCACGTCGTCGGCCAAGGGGCACCTCCTGCTCCCTCTACGGCTCCTCCTCACGGCAACCATCCCTCTGTTTCACTATCGCACGTCCATTCTGCTTTCTGCAAGAGATCGTCGCTGCTACATGAAGTCGCGTCCATGGCGCATCACGCCACCGACCAGCAACCTGTTGATCACAACCAAGCCCACACTGTTCTTGTTCGTGAACTTTCGGCCCAATTTGAATCGACGTTATGTTACCTAATAGCGACCCAGGTCGAAGCCTCCCTCCGCGCCAGCCGTGAACCCCTGCCCCACCTTGTCAGCGTCGGTCACGTCTTTTTCGGCTACCGACGACACAACAACCTTTGAATGCGACGACGGTAGCTCTCTTTCGAATGGCCAGATATTGGAGCACACCCTAATTCCCAATTCCAATTGATTCTTCAATTCATAATTTAATTTATTTAATTAAATTGTTTATTTATTGGGATTAATTCATTTTTAATTAATAATTAAATTTATATTAAAGAGGGTAGGATAGTAATTTTGTTGTTTTCGATAAGTTTTATTTTTTAAAATAAATATTTTTATTTATAATAAAAAATGTAATATAGTAAATAACAAATAATAATAATAAAATATTTAATTAACTTAAACATGTACGATCGGTATCACGTTTATACGACGTCATGCGACGCAATTCGACATACTGACTGCGGTAGTCGATTTGTATAATTTGACCACAGTAAAAAAAAAATAATAAAAATCCTATCTTAATACATGTTTTTTTACTCCTATCTTAATACATCCCCTATATACTACGGAGTAATAGAGAGTTTAAGTTTGGCATGTGTTGGTTAAATTTGATGATGTGTCTTATGGAGAATGATTATATTACATGTCATAATTAGGTTGAGTTTATTTTTTAAGAAACTTTGATGTGTATATTTACTATTGATTAGAAAACATATGAGTCATTAATATTAAAATGAAAAGTTATATCTAAAATTAAATTAAAATCAATTAAAATATTATTTTAAATACACTTTCTTTATAAGTATTATTTTTACCTAAAAATATATCTAAGCATACATTTTGTAAAGTATATATATATATATATATATATATATCAATTTAATTAATCAATATTTTTAAAATTATTTATAGGACTACCTAATTCATATAAAAAAACACTTTAATTAGTATAATTTTTTTATCAGAAATTATAATTCAATAAATTATTTAAAATAATTAATTATATAATAAAATTTGAAATTATAGAAAATAAATGTTATACTATTAAATTTTATTAATATATTGTTGAAAATATGAGTACTATTATTTAAATTTTTATATAATAATTAATACACTTTACGAATAGTCTGCGTAATAAGCGGGAGTTCTATCTAGTGTCTATCTATAGATACAGTATATTAAAACATTTTCACAGCAAGAATTTGAAACTTATTTTTCTACCGTTATTTTCATAGTTTGCCGTATTTTGAATAGAGTATCCGTGAATAACTCAATAATTTTAATCAAGTAAAGTAAATGAAAACGCAATTCATTCTATACCTACTAATACTTTTTAATCATATAAATGTTTTTTTATTTGTCCCTCATATGCAATTTTTGCAATCTCTCAAATAGGGGTGTGTAAATATACTGAATTTTCGACATACTGAGTTTATCGTATTGAAAAAATATCGAAATTATTAAAATTTTTGGTATACTAAAATTTTTCGGTATGAAAAATGATCGTAGTATTTCAGCAAATACCGAAAAAATTCGGTATTCAATATGCCACAATACACCGAAATATAATTGTTTTAATAAAATAATAATTTTATATTATTAAATTATCTTAACTAAATTAAAATAACCCTACATCTACCCACGACCTACTGCCTACCCACGCAACCCTAGCCCCCAACATTCACTCCCCTCCCCACTTATCCACCTTAGATCCAGTTCTTACTCTGCTTCTCGGCAAATTTATTCAAATATTACATTTTTTAGGTGGGTTTTTTAAAATGTAACAAAAATGGGAGGAATTATCAATTTAGGCAAAGGCCTGGGTGCCACCCTAGCTTTTTGAAAAGGCCTGGGTGTCACCCTAGCCTCTTAATTTAAAAATCGAAAAAAATAAAAAAATAAAAAAATAACAAGAGGCTCATATGCTAAAAGAGCCTTTTAAATTGGATGGGACAACACGGAAATAGGCGTGCTCTAATAAAGTGAAAAGGCCTATGTGGCAAATGGGCCTTTTCATTCCCGAGACTTTTGTCTCTTGTGAAGGCATGGATGCTAGGAGAGCCTCTTAAAAAGCTTATAACCCATCTCTATTATAAAAACCGATGCATACCTCCCATCCATTACAATACCTCCCCATTTCATCGGTCAAGCTTGAAAAAAAAATGTCCCAAACACTTTTTTTTTCATTTTGCAAACTCAAAAATTTGTTCCCTGCAACCTTCTTTTAAACTCGAAAATTTGTCAATTGCATACCTTCCCATTTTACAATATTTTTCTTCTTCTTGTTTAGATTTGGTAATTCTCTTTAAATTTTGTTATTTATTTATATAAACATTTTTTAATACATTTAATATGTTTAATATACTAATGAGTTAAAAATGGTTTCAGTTGTTGGACGTGACAATTTCAGTTGTTGGACGTGACGATTTGGTTGTAAGAAATTATAAAGAATCATCGCAAAGGTTGGTAATAATTTATTTTTATAATTGCCTGATTTTTTTATTCTTATGGTGTTTGATATGTTTTATGGTTATGTTATTATTAATTTTGAGGCATTATAAAAGTAGTAGATTGAATTTTGATGTAATATATGGAATATTGTGTCATATTATGTTTAATTTTGTTTAATATGATGTTTGAATTTTGATGTAATATATGAAATATTGTCATATTTTTTATGATGTTTGAATTTGTTTAATTTAAAATATGAGAATATTAAAATTTTGATCTAATATATGAAAATATTATGTTTTATAAGTAATATATGAAATATTGAATTTCAGAGACATATTTTTGTGTAACCTTAAAGTTATAATTAAAATTACTTGATAGATATCTAGTTTTAAATTTCATTGTATTGACAAAATCGGTAATAATAAAATATAGTAAATTAGTAAATATTTCTATTTTTCTTCATTAAAAAAGTAATTTGATCAATAAAAATATATGATAAACAAATTTGGAATTTTTTTAGAATTGAGAAATAAATGTTAGTAATGCCCTTTTAAAAATTTTAATACTTTAATTGACACTCTTTATTAAAATAACTTGACTATATGTAATACATTTTCTTACACTCTAAAATTGTTGTATTAGTGTTAACTTGATATATTTAGTAAATAGTGGATTAATAGATAATATAATAATGTAGTTAGGTGTTAGTGAATAACTAATGTATTATTAGGATAGCTATAATCACAATTTTAAATAAATGTATTAAAAATGCTAAAATAGTGTAGTGATATGTGTTTTTTTTTATAGTGTGTATATATAAGTAAATATGTGAGAGTTTGACTTCAAATTACTTATCACAATTAGGGAACACATATAAAATAGTTTTGTTGATAAAATTATTAATGAATATGTGTCGACTTTTTGAAGATATGGCCACCCCAGACGACATTGGAATTTTAGTGCGCTCTTGCGGAGTTATTGTTGGCTCGACACGAGTTGACCGTAGGATTGATTTTGACGATCTATTACGTGAGTTGTCTGAGATCACGGGATTGGATCTACATATTTATTCGTTGAATGTGTCTTCCGTAATTAATAATGGAGGTGTGTCGTCATCTTGCCCTATTAAGAGCAATCGTGACCTTCGCTTCTTTTTCAGTCCGAATACCGGTCTACCTCTTGTTGAATTATTAGTGGAATGTGAAATGAAGGTGCCTCCACAAGCTTCCCATAGTGAGGCCCCACGAGCTTGGGATGCATGGCCAAATGAGCATATTAGTGGTTATGATCATAACCCGCATTATCAATCTGGCATTACAAATGAGGCCCCACGTGCTTGGGATGCATTGGCAGATGGTCATATTAGTGGTTATGATCATAACCATCTCTATCAATCTGGTATTACAAATGAACACCACTCAAGCGGTGGATATGATCATAATGTTATACCCCGTGGTATTACAAATGAGGTTGTCGAGCACAATTCAGCGGTAGTGGATCTACCGGCACTTGATACAGATCAGAGTAATGATGACGAGATACTTTCTCAAGATACTACTGATTCAAGTCATGAGGAGGGTTCATCTGATGACGAGGGTCCAGCAGCAGGGTATTACCATCCACATAATGAGCAATACAGATCAAGAGTGTCACCACATCCAAAGGTTGAATAACGTTTATTCTCGTCCATGCCCAAATCTACAATGAGAATAAAATGTTTTAACAAATATGTACAATATAGCAATGAATATTTAAAAAGTTGTTAAATATTACTCCCTCTGTCTACCAAAAGTGTGCTCACTTTTTTTTATACCTGCAATAAGGACAATGCTCCAGAAATAGTACTCACACCAGCTCGTGCTGCCTTACATAACTCTCTATATAAGAAAGCCAGTACTGCACTTCCCCAACTATAGGTTCCAGCTCTCGTCACGTCCTCTAAAAAATATAAATACAACAATCGAACGGAAGATCGAGAGGAGTCGGGCACCATAAAACTACCTAACAATACAAGCGCACATCCTCTTGCATACTGATCAACACGCGTTTGTGGTGTATTCCAATCAATATGTTGACGTCTAAGATGCTCTGTAATTGCAATCAGACGGATTGCATTGTTGGTCCTCATCTCTCCCCGTACTGGCTCGAACCCTAGGAAAGTTTGACAGTATTCCTGCCATTGACTGAAGGAGCGTTTCTGTTCTGGACATATAACAGCCTCTCCATCTACCGATAGCCCCCATAAAATAGCCACATCTTGCAATGTTATAGTGGTCTCACCAATCGGAAAGTGGAAGGTGTGTGTCTCTGGGCGCCATCTCTCCACTAGTGCAGTGATGAGATGACGATCTAGTTGCACCGCTTCACATCTAAAAGGACCGTAAAAGCCCATCACCTCTAAGACATCTATCACTCGAGGGTGAAGTTGAATATCCTCCGGTTCTGGATTTTCCCTATTAGTCCAGAAAATGTGTCTACCTCCTTGAGAGAGCGTCAACACGTTCTCAGTTTGAACGTTGTTAACGTAAATGTAGCCAGAACGATGCAAGGCTTGTTCATTCAGTACAGAGTTATCTTGCGGTCCCATGCGAATATTCTCGTTTTCCATCCTGAAAATTGTGTAAATTAATTTTTATTCATGTTATGCATATTTATATTTATTTTCATGTAATGTTCATAATTTTTTTTTTATATATTCACATTAAGCCAAATTAACTAAATTATCCCCACTAATTACTAACTCATCCAGGAACACAAATCCACTAATTTTAAATATGAAGGTGTTCGCCAATTAAAATTTCCGTTTCAATCAAATTTAAAATGATTTTCAGATTAATTCAATTATTAAATTCGATTCAATTTTTAATTTTCTTACAATCAAATTTTAAATTATTTTAAGAATGGTTCTTTATTAAATTGGATTCAATTTTTTTAAATTTATTTTGCAATCAAATTTTTTAAATTATTTTCAGAATAATTCGGTTATCTAATTAGATTCAGAACAATTTTTTTTTTTTACTGGATGTGGCGAATAATAATAAAAAAAATTAATTCAGATTCTTAAAAAATTTGTTACAGTCAATTACTGGATTTTTAAAATAAGTTGCGATAAAATAAATTTTTTATAGTCAGATTATTTTTTTAAATAAGTTGGCTTATAAATTTTGAAAATAATTTTGATAAAAATACGTTTTTATAAAAGTGAAAATATTAGAGATAATATTAACTCAACTTATTTTTCTTAGTATGGTAAATAATACATATATTAACACTCTAAAAAATTTAATGCAAGTACATAATAAACATTTAATAAACATTTAATATTTTTTAACCCAGACATCATATAATACACCTCTAAGACAAAGTGGGATAGCTCAAGTGGTTAGAGCACCCTACCTAGGCCTTAGATCCTGGGTTCGAGTCATGAGTAGGGGAAAAGGGATGGGTATTTAATGTAATTCAAAAAAAAAAAAATATAATACACCTCTAAAATTTAGATATATAATACACATAATAATAACATAATCACCTCATATAATACAAAAAACATATAAAATATAATACAACTTAAAGAGTGGCAAAACATCTACAGATTTAAAAATATATTAGTACAAAAATAGAAGAATACCTAATATGTTCAAGTTTTATTTGCTTCTTCAAATACTCCACCCCGGTGTCAATTGCACGTTTGTAATCCTTAATCAAACTTTAAACAAATATAATACCTGAAACAAATAAAATAAATATTATAAACTATAAATTTTATAGGTAAAAAATTGTATATATTACCTTAAGTTGTATGAAGATTTTTCATTAAGAAGATAATGTATAGAGTGAGAGTGTGCAGAAATTTAGCTAGAAGGGGAGAAGGAAAATTATGAATTTGATTAGAGAGAGACGAAGAGAAAGAGAATGGAAGGAGGGGTTCTGTGAGGGAGGGGAGCAGAATAGGATGGTGTGGGGTTTTGTTTTGAGAGAGGGGAGCATAATTTGTAAGAGGGGGAGAGGGGGCCGAAATATGTTTGTAAAGGAGAGAGGGGGCTGTATGTGTTGGTAAAGGAGGGAGAGAGAGGGCCAATCGTTTTTTTAGAGGAGAGAGAAAGGGGAAAAGGGTGGGTGAGTGTTATGAATAGAGTAATTAACATTGGGAATGTAAAGGCTCGTATGCCACACAGGCCTTTTGACACGGCTGTTTGTGTGTTGTCCCATCCAATTTAAGAGGCTCTTTTAGCATATGAGCCTCTTGTTATTTTTTTATTTTTTTATTTTTTTCGATTTTTTAAATTAAGAGGCTAGGGTGGCACCCAGACCTTTTCAAAAAGCTAGGGTGGCACCCAGGCCTTTGCCTAAATTGATAATTCCTCCCATTTTTGTTACATTTTAAAAAATCCACCTAAAAAATGTAATATTTTAATAAATTAGCCCTGCTTCTCATTATGCTATGTATATTTGTTCAGGTAGGTGAGCACAATGATTAATTTATATATTATTGGTAAATAATGTATGGGGTGTTTGTTTTGGGATAAGAAATTCGAATTTAGAATTTTGAAAATTTCACCCATAGTTTGAGATTTAGATTTAGAATTTTAAAATTATATTCTACAAATACATATAAACTCTAAAAAAAAAATATTAAAATTTTAAAATTATCTAAATTTTGAAATTCGAATTTCAAAATTCCAAAACAAACATTGCAATTTTTTTTTTTCTTTTTAATGTGAACTCATAAATATAGCCTACCCCATTTTTGTTTGGGATGATAGCAAAAAATTGCAATCCTCCTAAATTATGTAGATATCCATTGAAATATTATAAATTGATAAATAGCCTTGAATTTTTTTTATATGATTAAGTGCAAGTTTTAAGTATATTACGTTTCATTAAAAAAAAAAAAAAAGGTGAAAGACTGAAAGTAATACTCCCCCGTCCCACAAATATAGCTACATTTTGACTTTACACATAAATTAAGAAAAATCAATAAATATAGTCAAATTTAACTAATGTGTCAATTTTACCCTTGAAATCACATACTACAAAATCTGCTAAGCATTAATTACTCTTATTAATTAAGGGCAAAATTGACAATAAAAATATATTTATGAGATACAGTCATACAGATAAGCAAAGCCTAGCATGAGAAAAATATATAATATAAATGATATTTCAAAATCAGTATATTAGTTTATACTCCCTCGTCCACGAAAATAGTCTCATTTGCCCTATATTCTTTGTCCACAAAATGTAGTTCCATACCCTTTTTTGAAACTATCACCCTTCAATCATCACTTAATTACTCAAATTGCCATCAACTTTATTTACAAACAATCACTTTATTCACAATGGACCCCACAATATCCTACAATATCCTTATCTTATCTACTTTATCTACATTTTTCTTAACATTAAGTCTAGTATGCACTCGAGTGCATAACATGCACTCGAGTGCATAGCAGACTAACCATTTTCTTAAAAGATGTGCCCCACTCTAATGGGACTACTTTTCATGGATGGAGGGAGTATTTAGTATTTACCCGTTACCCCGTTTCTTTGTTTCATGATTAATAATTAAATAAAACTAATTAATAATTTTGTTAAACATTTCAAAGCACGACGTCCTGGAGAGAATCTTTAAAGCTACCCACCAAGGTTAGTGGGAGTCAGATTGATGTTTATTTTAAAAAGAACAAAAGAAGTAGGTGAATGAATATTTTGTTTATATTATGATTAAGCTTAAGAAAAGGCTCTAATTTTCTTTTTGTGGGAAAACCAAATCTAAATTCAGATTAAGATTAATGAGGGTTAAAAATGGTGGGAAATGATCAATTAAAACGTATGATGAAAGAATGGTCTCCTTTACCATATACTAATTCTAAAAATCTTATCTTACTTTTTAATTTCTTCTTGTTGCTTTCAGCACCTTAAAAATAAATTAATTTGGAACTTAAAAAAAACTAATTAATAACGTATGATTAATAATTTTGTTAAACATTTCAAAGCACGTATGATTAATAATACTTATGATGAAAGAATGGTCTCCTTTACCCGTTACCCCGTTTCTTTGTTTCATGATTAATAATTAAATAAAACTAATTAATAATTTTGTTAAACATTTCAAAGCACGACGTCCTGGAGAGAATCTTTAAAGCTACAAAAAAAAACTAATTAATAACGTATGATTAATAATACTTATGATGAAAGAATCTTTAAAACTTAAAAAAAACTAATTAATAACGTATGATTAATATATGAATTATCTCCCTCCATCCGTGCATTGTCAAAAGTGCTCATTTTTTTACAAAAAAATATATTTATTCTATTTAAATACTTCACTTTTTTTCCTTTACTAACAAGATTAGTATCTACTAAATATATTTTTTAGTCATTGTCTTTAATATATTGTTTATAATTAAATTTTTTTTTTTAAACATGTATAAAAAAATGTAAATACACTTTGTTGGACATAATTTTATTTTATGAAATTTTTAATTAAATGGCTAAATCACGATATTTTGTACTATATTGGATATATTATGCAGTAGTTCACCCTAAAACTTCCCTCAACTAAATTAATAATAATAAAAAAAAAATACAAATGTAAGGGAACAAAAATGACGTCAAGACTGAAATGTTGGTTGACCAAACGATAGTGTTGACTTTGGTAGCATGTTAGACTGAAATGTTGTCCAATTGGCAAATTCCAATGTGAAACTGTTTTTATTCCACTGTGCAAACTTGGTGAAATTAATGTGAATGAAAACAATTGCTTCGTGGAGGGTTGACCTAGCAATCCAATTAATCATGGCTCGTGAGTGGGAACCCTCCAATGCCCAAAAGTCCAAAACCATTTCCCAAATCAATTATTTTTACACTCACATTAGTTCATCCTTTTATTAAAAAAAAAAAAAAAGTAATGGTGAAATTGTATAAATAGTTTGAGTACAAGGGTACTCAAACTTCAATACATTGAGGTAGTTTACACATTTAGAATTTTAGAGTTTATCTAGTATACGCATCCATGATTCTCGTTCTCAATCGTGATATGATTGACGAAAATTTTCAAAGTGATGAATTTTAAGCCATTTTCATATACTCCCTCCTAGAGCCGACAATTTGGGTCCGGCCCGATGGATCGATCCGACCAACCTGAAACCTAGTATGGGCCAGGCTCTAAAATTAGAGGCCCATATAGAACTGAGCCTATTTGGCCCGACCCGATAGACCCGATGGGCCTAATGGGCTAGGCTAAATTTGACCCGCGGCCCATGGGCAGCCCATTTGGCCCGATCAATATTTTTTCTTTAGACAAATAGATAATTAAAATAAGTAAAGTACCTTATATTTAAATATTATTGTGTTTTTATTTTATTTTTGACTTTGAAAATAATTAGTATTGTATATTTTTTAATTATAATTATTTGTATAAATAAAAAATATACGTGCGTATGTGACCAATACATAACAAGGTTTATATATATATATATATATATATATATAATTTTTGCTTAAAATATTTTTAAAAAAATTATTTCATGGGCTGGGCCGGCCCGCTAGCCCAGCAGGCTAGGATGGACTAGGCTGGGCTTACATTTTATAGGCCCGACAAATTCATGGGCCGGCCCGACCCAGCCCACGAACATCGACTGGCCCGATGGGCTAGGTTGGGCCGGGCGGCCTGATTTGTCAGCTCTACTCCCTCCGTCCCACAAAGATAGCTACATATTCCTTTTTTTGATGTCCCAAATTATAGCTACATTTCCTCTTTTACTTTAGTATTAAATTCTTTATTGTCAATTTTATCCCTAATTAATAAGAGTAATTAATGCTTAACAGACTTTGGAGTATGAGATTTTAAGGGCAAAATTGGTGCATTAGCTAAACTTGACTACATTTATTGATTTTTCTTAATATGTGTGTAAAGTCAAATGTAGCTATCTTAATTTGTGGGACGGAGGGAGTACTAAACTTGATACTCCCTCCGTCTGCCTATAAGTTTCTCATTTTGCCATTTTAGTCCGTCCGCCTATAAGCTTCCCATACCTTTTTTGGTAATTACTTTCTCTTACACTTCACTTTATATCTTACTTTTTCTCTCTATCTCTCTCCTCCCCTCTCTCAATCACATCACTTGTACTATATCTATTATTTAATCACTTTTCTTAATCTTTGTGCCAAAAAGTAACGTGAAGCTTATAGACGGACGGAAGGAATACTATTTTATATTTATTTTGTTGAATAGGTGTTTTCATTAAAGATTAAATTTGCTTTCAACCTTTAATAATTTCCAGATTGTACATTGTCATACCAAACCACATAATTTTCTGCCAACCATAGTTTTCCCCAAGTTAACTTCCTTATTTCACCCTTTTTCACTTACACAAATTGTCCTCCCCCTCTAAATTGTTTCTCGCACCCCTTTAATTTTTAGTAAAAAAGGGTGTCAACTCCCCTATCACCACCAACTTTTTTTTTTTTTAACAGTAAAAGATCATTTTGTATAGATATGAGTATAAGGGGTACTCAACCCGTACAATTTTACAATGTAAATCATCATACTCTCACTATGGATTCACATCATTTCATAACATTTAAGGACAGAACACCTCTAGCTAAGACATATGAACGGATTGCAGCACCATGCCGAGATTGACGCATTTGGTATTATCAGATTTCTAGCTCCTATCCAAGACCACAAATTGATTTTAATTGTCTCCACTATTTTCCTCTTATCGAACTACCCACTATTGAATCTCATCTTGTTTCTGGTATGCCATATCTCACTCACAACACCACTCCATAGACTAATTGCTATTCTTCTTTTCATTTTGTCTTTGTCCATTAATTCACCAAACTGTATCAAATTTTGAGAAGGTAAGAAATGGGCAGCCGTATTCACCTGTATCCATTTGTAGATTTCCACCCATACTTTCTCTATCGCTTTGCATTCCATTAAAATGTGATTGTTTGACTCATCTGTGTCGCTGCATCTTGCCGCCTCGTCGTCGATGGGGACGCCCCTCTTTTTGAGATTTTCCGCTGTGACCAACCGTCCTCGTAGCGCCTTCCATACGATGAATTGGATTCTTCTTGGGGCGAACGATTTCCACAACATTTTGAAGGCTTTCTCGGAGTCTACGTTGTTGTTCGTCCCGCTCGTAGCTGAAGTATTCAGTTTCCGATACGCCAAGCTCGCGGAGTATAGACCCCTCGGTGCACACTCCTAATTCCAGATGTCCGCACCTCCTTGCCTGAGTATTTGCCTGTTGAGAAAAGTGGTTAGTTTTTGCAGCATATTCCTCTCTCTTGAGTTCAATGACCTTCTCCACTCCCAAACCCACACCCAACCACCATTATCCCACCTCCCCATCTCGTCGATCAAAGCAATTTTTTTTATTACTTAAGTTATACAATCTGAGAAATTTATCTTTTATGCACTCAATTCTATCTACCCAAAACTCACCCCAGAATCTCATTCCCTCCCCGTTTCCTACCATTTTGATTATATCTCCCTTCACCATCTCTCCCTTCATAAATTTCCACCACATCCCTCCACCACTTTGAACCCTTCCTGCTCCTACCCCCTCTCCCGTTTCTATGCCCCTCTCCCTCTAACCCCCCGTATTTAGAAATCAACACTCTAACCCACATCTTTTCCCTATCATTTAGGATCCTCCACACCCACTTTCTCAATAATGCCACATTAAACAAATTAAGATCGCGAATACCAAGACCACCAATATCTTTGTTAGTGCAAATATCGGACCATCCCACCCATGGGATTTTCCTTGTGTTCGACTCACCACCCCCCATAAGAACTCACGCTGGATTTTTATGATTTCGCTCAAGACTTTTTTTGGAATTCTATAGAAGGACATGTAGTAGATTGGCACAACGGATAGAACGACTTGAATGAGTGTAGCTCTTCCCCCCATCGAGATTTGACGATTTCTCCACACCTCAAGTTTCTTGCGTATATTTTGAATTAGCCCTTCCCAGTGTATCGCTTTCTGCTGGTTGAGACCGATATTTAGTCCCAGAAATGGTAGCGACAGGTTTCCAATTTTATAGCCCAAATATTCGGCCATTTCACCCATCACGTCGTCTCCCACCATATGTACTCCGGCCAGGCTGCGTTTATCGAAGTTCACCCCCATTCCAAACACCAATTGAAATAAGCGGAGAACATACTTGATGTTTTTTATGTCTTTGGTGTCATCTGCATATTATAATATTGGGACCTTGATCTTTTGATTTCCGATGCAGGCAGGTTCAATTGCCCTCATATCTACGGCATTTTCTGTGAGAATGTTGAGTCCCTCTACGACGATAAGAAATAGAAAAGGAGACAGGGGATCTCCTTGCCTTAAGCCCCCCTCTAACTTGAACTCGTCGGTTGAACTGCCGTTTACTAGGATCGAGGCGCACGCAGATCTTACGCACTCCATCATCCACCCTCTCCACTTGGTAGAGAAGTTCATTGATTCCATCATTAAATCTAGAAAACTCCAATCCACAGAGTCATACGCCTTTGCAAAGTCCAGTTTGAAGAAGGCTCTTTGCAATTTCTTCCGCTTCGCCTCCTCGATTGCTTCATGTGCTACCAATATCCCGTCCATGATTTGTCTTCCACTAATAAAGGCGGTTTGGCAATCAGAAATAACCTTTTCAATTACCTTCGATAATCTTCCTGCCAAGAGCTTGGATATGATTTTGTAGAGGTTGTCTATTAGTGAGATCGGTCGGAAGTCCTCGAGTTTTTGTGCTGCATCTTTTTTCGGTATAAGGACAATGAACGAGGGGTTGATACCTTTCACTAATCTGTCGTTCTTGTGGAACTCATCTACCATCCTGATTAAATCTGCTCTTATTATTCCTCAATTTTCCTTGTAAAACCCCACTGTGAATCCATCTGGGCCCGGACTCTTGGCGCCATCGCACTCCCATACTGCTTTCTTGATTTCATCTTCGGAAAAGCTTGTTGTAAGGAACTCATTGTCGCAGTTGTCTAATTTTTTATGCACGAGCAAATTCGGGATACTTGGCCTGTTAATGTATTCGTCTTTGAAGTGATTGCGGAAATAATGGAAGATGTCGTCCTTTACTTCCTGGACTTCTTCGCGCCATACCCCCTTTAGATGAATCCCCTTTATTTCATTGGAATTGCGCTTGCCATTCACAATTCTATGAAATAAGCTTGAATTAATGTCCCCTTCTTTTATCCAACTTTGCTTTGCCTTTTGGGCCATTTGGCTTTCCTTCCATTGTAGATCCCTTAGTAGCGTTGCAAAACACTCACGCCTTTTCTCTACTTCCTCCTCCTCACGCCCGAAGATGTCGTCAATCAGATCCCATCTCTCAATACTCACTTTGTTTTGTTCAATTTTCTGCTCCAAATTACCGTACACTTAATAGCTCCATTCTCTAATATTAGACTTTAAGAGTTTCAGTTTCTCCTTCATGACGTATCCACTCCATCCGTTGACGTCATATGAATTCCATTTCACCGATATAAATTCCTTAAAATTTGGGTGATTATTCCAAACATTAAAGAACCTAAAAGGTTTCGGTCCCCAATCTTTCGTCTGGGATGTAATGTAGATGGGGCAGTGGTCAGAGACTGATCTCCTTATTCCTTTAATGATTGATCTGTCCATTTTTCGGCCCAAGTTTCGCTGACCATAATTCTGTCCAACTTGCTCTTGCACGAGCCATCGGGACGGTACCATGTGAAATTTCTGCCCATCAGAAGTAGATCAACCAACGCACTTCGATTGATGAAGTCGTCGAATCTTCCTCTGTCGCGGCTATTATCCCATCCTCCTCTGTTCTCACCGTGTTGAAGTCGCCCGCGATACAGATACATACATCAAGATTTTGTTGTATCACAACTTCTAAATTATCCCACGATTCCTTTTTTTCTTGCTCATTACAGGGAGCATAGACATTAATTATGGAGCATCTCGTGCCATCGCTTTTCCAGGTGCCAGATACTACAAGAAATCCTCTTGAGCACCATTCACTGCTCTTTACAAACACGTTCTCGTCCCACATAGTTAGGATGCCCCCAAATCTTCCTTCCGCTCCTTTGCTAGCCCAGTCAAAACTCTTATTCCCCCAAATGGATTTACAGAGAAGTCTGTTCATTCTTTCCACCCTTGTTTCATGCAGACACACTATTTCTATCTTGTTTTTTTCCACCATTTCTTTGACTTCCTTTCTTTTTTTCTCTCCCCCCCCATACCTCTTATGTTGAAGCTTAGTACTTTCATTGGACATTCTTTTTCTTTCCCCATTTGTCTTCCTTTGTGCTCTTTCTTGCCTTTCTCTTTTCCTGCTTCTCCAATTTTTCCAAATATTCCACCATTTTTTGTTCCGATTCTGTGACGAATATTCCCATCTGTTTTCCCAATTTCCAAATGCCTTGTGCTTCTTCATTCGACCATATTTTCTCGTCGTAATAAGCCCATCTCTGTTCTTCCCAACTTATCCCGAGCAAGCTTTGTTTGCGTTGCCATCGTTTCCTTTTTCCTTTCAAGCCCTTTTTCCTGTTTATTCTTGTTTCTAGTATGAAGGAATCGCCTTCCTAGGCCGTGTCCACGCTCTCTGCACCCTCCGAGTTTTCATCTTCAGAGTCCCTTGATATTATCATATGGTCTCCATGAGTTGAATTCACCCTCTCTTCTTGGGTCTGGATGTCGATTCTTTTGTTTCTGTTTTCTAGGTTGCAGTCCGGTCCATATATTTGGGACCCCTCCTCCTGAATTGATTGGTTTAGATCAAGGCTTTTGGGACCCGAGTTGCTGCAGCCCAACTTTGCGACTTCAATTTGGGCCCGTTCTATTCTAGCAGACTCTTGGGCCTTGATCGAAAAGTTGTTTGGCCCATAACCATCACTCTGTATCTCCTCACCGCCGTTATCCCCTTCTTGTGACTGTTTGTTTTATCTCATAATGTCCTGGCCCCATACTTTATCCTTTTGAATTATTACCACATTCCCAGATTCTCGGTAACTGTTGCTCTTCCTTGGACCCGATGCAAGGGGCGGCGCATTGAATTCATTTATCAACAAATGTTCCTTTTGTATTCCATTGATGACGTCAGCCCTAGCCTCTGGTTTTTTGGTTTCTCCGATGGCCTCGATGGATGTGACTTTTTATTTTCCTTTTGCCGACGTCCATGCTTCATCTTCCTCTCTTGTATCCTTTTTTACCTCTAATTCTAAGAGGTCCTCATCGAATTCTTCATCCTCCTCCCTGATTCGGACAAATTGTATTCTTCCGTCGATGCACACTCTGATAGGGACTCGAGATATTTTTGGTATCGATGTGTGTATCAGGATTCTCGCACATTGTAGCCTTTTTCGGTTAACTGCGTCTTCATCGATTTTCACAATGGTGCCAAAACGTGTTACCACCTTCGCGAAGAACTTCCTATTCCATGCTTGTAATGGTACGTCATACCAGTTTATCCAAACCATTCTTCGACTGACGGCAGCAGTTTCGTCCCAAGGTTGCATTTCCTCGAACCATCTCCTTCCCCAGACCAAGGATTCAATGTTACGATTTAAATTTCCTCCCCTTCCTACTGGGATCAAAAGCACCATATCTCCCCCTAAGGGGGATATTCTCCACTCGTTTCCACAATATTTTATCATTCTGTCTCCATCTTCTGGCCAAGAAAGGTTATCCCATATTCTTGCCATCCAACATCCCTAAAGCCACGCCCGATCTTCCACTGATGAGTTGTATGTGATGCCTCTAAACTCGTTATCCGGGCTGCTGGTATTATGTCTCTTTTCGGCGTTTGATATTTTTTCTTTCATCTCCTCTTTTTCTTTTTTCTTCACGAAGGTTTCCACATACGATCTTTCCTCCTTTCTCAAGCCGTTCCTTTTAAAATCTATTTCATACCCTTGTTGTCTCCTTGGTTCCACCTTTTTTTGTGCTGTCTCTTCATCCTCTACTCTTTCGAACTTGGATACGTTGGCCCTCAGTTTATACGACCCCAGTCATATGTTTTTTAACTCCTTTTCCAGGTATTCAACCTTTGTGTTGCCCCCGAAGCGGACGAAGCCAAATCTGGCTCCCCTCTTATCTCTCTTATCAGCAATGTAGATATCCTTTGTTTTCTCTATCTTGTTGAACACCCCCCACAGCTTCGACTTTCTACATTCCTCCGGGAAGTTACAGAAGAAAAAGGTCACATCGGATGGATGTAGTAGCCCCACTCTATTCATTAGGTTCCTCCATGGTGTCGTTCTAAGACCTGTCCTAAGGGTTGTTTTGTGCCTCATCGGGTTTCTCTCGGAAGAGGCCGGAGAATGGCCTGACCTATCGTCTACCCCTCTCTTCCCCATCCCCCTCTCTCTCTCTCTCTCTCTCTCTCTCTCTAACACTCTCTCTCTCTTAGACAGCAACAACATATTTGTATCACCACCACCAACCTTTATTTTCAAATTTCAACTACCGCCCTTTATAGCGCAGTTTTCAGGATTTGAGAATAAAGTTTTTTAAATTTTAGATTTGTTTCAAGGGTTGAAAATTATGTTGAATGTATTTTAAATGTTTAAAATTTTAAATAACACTATGATGCATCGGGTTTGAACGCTCAACAATTTACCAAAACGCCATCGGATCACAGGTGATGAATAACTCATTACAGGACTGTTACGTAGCTCTCGATGCTCCGTAAAACCAGCAAAATGCAACTACAACTAAAAATTATCTCCACGGATTAGTGTTTTTGGTTCAATTTCTTCATTGAAATTTATTATTGAATAAGTAATGAGAAAAAATGTTACAGATTTGAGATTTTGAAATCCCACCCATGTTCTAGTTTGCGATTTAAATTCATAATTTAAAAATCATACCTTACAAATAATACTCCTATAAATTCTACAAAAGTCAATCCTACAAATACTTACAAAATCTAGTATATACCTATAAATTCTATATATACACTTATAATCATATAACAAAGTTAAACCATACTCTATTTAAATCTCAAAACAAACACAAAACTTACAATTCACTAGAATTTTAAAATTCATTAAAATTTGAAATTCGAATTTCAAAATCTCAAAACAAACATCCCCTTAATGACATGATACCTACCATAATTTTGTCATTAATATTTTTTTTTAATTGATTTTAAACTCTAATTTAAAAATAAGTGCAGTGGACAAAAGCAAGAGAGCTAGCCACATGGCAAGAGTAGGGAAAAATGTTTCTCCTTTTATAATATAAAATTTATTATATTAAGATGGGAAAATTTATTACATTATGGTCATGATCATGACAATTTCTCCAACTTCTTCAACACAAGAACCAGATGATCTAGACTGTTTTAAATTGTATTGTATTGCCTTGAATCATGTGAATTTATATGCAATAAATAATTAAAATTCAATTTTATAAAATAAGATCCATGAAACTATATATCTCATACAAATTTTAACTTATAATTAAAATCTATATATAATTTTGAAAAACAAAAGTATATGTATAAATATACATAAATTAATTACAAATATTTTTTTAAAAACTAAAATTTATAGGAGTATACTTAATTACAAATGTTTTTTTAATAATTAAAATCCTAATACTCGTAATTGTAATGATATGTGTTTGTTTTGAAATTTAAGTACATTACAATTTAACTTTATGTTATAGAATTTATATAAGATTTATAGGTATTTATAGTAAATTAAAATTTCGAGAAATGTAATTAAATAAAATATATTTAAGTTAAGTAATTAATTAAACAATGTTAAACTATATAATGTTCAAACAATAATACTTATAATAGAATGCCACAAAAATACATTGTGTACTTTAAATATTTTAATGAATGTGAAAAAGAAAGGCTCTAGGACTGATATAGCCCAAAATTTATCAAAGCTAGAATTAGACAGCTGGGCCCTTTACTTATATATAAAAAAAAAACTGGGCCCACAAACTGTTCGAACGGGAATTGACTTGGTCAGACTTTTTTGTTAATTTTGTTATTATATATATATACATATATATAGATGTATTCAGAACTAATAGTTGGAGAGCCATTTTAAAAACTTATCAAGTGTGATGCATATGTTCTTTGGGAGATGTACTTCATATTCAATCATGCTAGATTACGTAAACTTATGTCTGTCTCGTGTACTTTTGTAATGTTACTTTGACCAGTTTAGCTTCACGTCACATCAGGTGCCAACTATCATCTTCTCGCTGATCCACATCAACCAGTTAGATTGAACGGTCTAGCGGATATAAAGATGATTGCAATTCATTATTGTCTTTATCAACTTTATGTCTTGATCGAATTTCTTTTGTCTTCAAATAACATTGTTTTTTATTCACATGACACATGAACTAAATATTCAATTTTATTTTTGAATTAGCAATAATCTTTTCTTAAAGACATAACCATTCATTATTATTATCCGAACAATCGAAAATATACTTAGTTTATCAGACGAGTCTCGATCAGTTTGAACTTAGATAGTAAGGTAGAGAGTCAAGTGAATGAGTTTTATGGACCCTCACATGTTAGAGTAAATAAACATAGTTATAGAGTGAAAAATAAAATAGTGTTATGCAGTAGTAATATTTATTAATATTATAAAATTAAATAAATTAAAAATAGTACTCCAATTGAACGAAAATATTTAATTTTGCCAAAAGGAAAATGTATCTTTTGTACAGTGAGATTTTGAAATCCAATATTTGTAGTACACACCTAGCTAGATCTCATTTTATTACAGGTAAAAAGCCTGGGCAGGGTCTTTCCTCATTCATTTTTGTGAAAATGTGGTAAACACGCACGATCTGATGTCGTAATGCTATTCAATTCAAATGTGCACATGGTACAACTTACAGTTGAACCTCATATAATCAAATCAATTCCAAAATCGCATGAATTCAAACCCCTAAATGCCGAAATCGAATAACAGAATCCTCATCTGCTTGTCGGTGTGCATCCCGTTACTTTTCGCTTCAATACTCCTCGCCGGAACCCTAGACTACAAATCCCAATTGCTCTCCTTTTTCCCCCACCTCAACAATGCTACGCTCTGCGCCACCGCATCACCGCCACTTCGCGTCTACATGTACGATTTACCGCCGCGTTTCAATGTCGGAATGATGGAGCCCTCTTTTCCCGAAAATACTTCGGTAACTACCGACAATTTTCCGCTGTGGATGTGGAATACTAGTCTTGCGAAACAGAACAGTGTGGAGTACTGGATGATGGCTTCCCTTGTGTACAGGGGGTATAACGAGTCTGAGTCAACTCGGGAGGCAGTTCGGGTTCGGGATCCGGACTCAGCTGATGTATTGTTTGTTCCGTTTTTCTCCTCTTTAAGTTTCAATTTCTATAGCCATAACATGTCGGCCGTGGACACGCTTGATGAGAAGTTGCAGGTTCATTCCCTTTCTTCTTTTGTTGGATGCTTATATGCACTATTGCTCTCATCATCAGTAATTTGCATTTTTCATTAATTGATTAAGACTTGGTTTGTTTAGGGTAGATTAGCTAAGATAGATGAGTAATCAGGTCCAAAATTGATGTTTATGTAGGCCTAAAACAATTATGTGCATATCAAATGATTGGCACATCATATGCTATTCAATTTGGGTCAATTGAGACTTGAGATATCGGAGTCTGACCGTAGATATCTCAACCTATCTATCAAATGGGGGCATAAGATGATTAAATTTGTATCTAGTTTACTTTTATGTATGCCTTCAAATATAAATTCAGTGTCACTTTTTGTGCAACTGATGCCTCTGTTTTTCTCTGCTGTGGCAACAATTGTCTTATGATCATTGATTAATACTCCATGTTTCTGAGATTAAAATGATTATTTACCGAAATGATAATGCTACAACAAAACAAAATTTGTGGCTAGTTTATTTTTCTTATGTAAATCCTTGTTTCTTTTTGTGGAGCTGTGTAGCATGAGATGCTGAATTTTTTAAGAGCATCGGAGTATTGGAAGAGGTCTGGTGGACGAGACCATGTAATTCCCCTGCATCATCCGAATGCTTTCAGGCATCATCGTGGTTCAGTTAATTCGTCTATATTCATTGTTGCTGATTTTGGCCGCATATACCAAATTTCTAGACTAGCTAAAGACGTCGTTGCCCCTTACCCACACATGGTAGAATCATACACCAATGACGACCATGAGGATCCTTATAAGTCTCGTCACACACTTCTCTTCTTCCGCGGGGGGACTAAGAGAAAAGCTGTATGCCACTCAAAATAGTCTTTGTTTAGAGAAGAAGTAGACTGAAGATATATCTAACATAAAAGTAATGTGGCAGGAGGGAAAAATTCGTGCTACACTGCACCAGGTGTTGAATGGAACAGAAGGTGTTATATATGAGGATGCCCATGCATCAGAGGAAGGGTTCAAAGCTGTAAGTATTCTCCGTCTCAACTTTTTTGTAATAATTAGTAGCCATTGTGCGATTGTGTTTGCAAAATATTATTATTCAGGGTATCAATTTGCAGTTAATCCTTTTTTTTTAGAAACAGTTGAGTATGGTTTTGACATGTACAAACGACACCTTTAGATGCTCCGTACAATGTGTAAAAAAAGTAAAAGACGATTGCGAAATATGATCTGTAAAGTCATCCCTACATAGTGGAATAAACACTTAAGTTTGCATCTTGTTGCTCTCGTAGATTGTCAGTCAGTGTTTGCGCATTGTTTATACATATCCGACTAACGCTCTTTTTGTTACTCTAGTCTGCAGAACGAATGCGCTCATCAAAGTTTTGTCTCCATCCTGCAGGAGATACGCCATCATCTTGCCGTCTATTTGATGCTATTGTGAGCCACTGTGTTCCTGTTATAGTGAGTGACAGAATCGAGCTACCATATGAAGACGAACTAGATTACAAGGAATTCTCCATCTTCTTCTCAGTTAACGAGTCATTGAAACCAGGCTATATGGTGAATGAGCTAAGAAATATTTCGAAAGAACAATGGTTAAAAATGTGGTTGCGGCTTAAAAATATTTCGCATCACTTTGAATTCCAATACCCTCCGAAGAAAGATGATGCCGTTAATATGATTTGGAAGCAGGTGAAGCAGAAGGTTCCTGTGGTTAACCTTGCTGTACACCGCAGTCGAAGACTGAAAATCCCAGATTGGTGGAGATAAGTTTTTTGTCCTAGTAGTTCTTTTATAAAAATTTCAGGATTTATATATGAAGTAAATTAAAAGTTGCATATGATATTGAGTAGAAATGTTAACTAATAGTTACTCTCTCTGTCGTAGGAGAAGCTTCCCATAACTTTTGGGTACTAAGATTAAGAAATATGATAGAATAAATAGATGTATTAGAGATGATGTGATCGAAAGAGAGAAGAATATAGTGAAATGTATAAGTGGGTAGTTTACTAAGAAAAAAGAATGAAAAACTTTTATTGGCATGGATAAAAAAGGAAAAAATGAAAAGTTTTTGCTGGACACAAGTGAGTAAAAGATAACCAATGGCATTTTCGTACCAACTCATAAAAAATGTTACTCCACTGGAGAATGAGTTTATAGGCTTATACCTTACTGTTAACTTTCTTCTAATAGGAGTATATTATATGTAAGTTAACATTCTGTCTTTGAACAATTTATTAAGAGCATCTCCAATGCTGACCCAAATCAGCAAATTAAATGAAAAATGCGGCCCAATGCATATGGTATGTTGGTGGCAATTTGCTAGTGTCCAGCAAATTAAAATTTCTCTTAGATATCACTATAATATAAATATTATTTATAGTAATATTCCTAATATTGTATTAATATTAATAATATATTTTTAAAAAATGTTTATATTTAAAAAGATACTCCGTAGTATTTTATATTAACATTATAATAATAATAATGTTTGAGGATGTTATTATAATATTGACATGATAGTAAAATTACTACTCCCTCCGTTCCATAGGAACTTGCACACCGGCACACAATTTAAGAAATGTGTAAGAAAATGTGTAATAAGTGATGTTTTGAGGGGTAGTTTTGTAAAGTTTTATGAATAAAGTAATCTAAAAAGTAGATTGAGTGTGAAAAAGTAATGACATATGAGTAAATAAAAGTATATTTTGAGGGTGGGGGTTATGAAGATATTTCCTTTTATTTTATGGAGTGTGAAAATTGGTATGAGACATCCATTTATAAAAAGTGTGCAAATTTCTATGAAATGGAGGGAGTATAAAATATGACTCTCTCCGTCGTGTATTTGTTTTTTATTTATTTATGAATAAATTAGATAAAATAAAGAATAAAATAGATAGAATATAAAGTAAGTGTATGAAGTATATTTCCAAAAAAAATGAAACAAACACATTTTATGTGGACAAAAAAAATACACACACTGATGCGTCGAAAAAGAACGCCTTCGGATATAGATCGTTCTCTTGCGAGCACTATTAATCACGAGTCGAGTCACTCGTTTAATCCTTGGCAATCTTCAAGTAAATCTTCTTGGAAATCCGAAAATAACCTGCAAAAGTACGCCGGAGGGGGGCTCCGGCGTAGAGGCTCCGACGCTCAAGTCAGATTCGATCTTAGGAGAAATCAAAGAGGAATTCCCCTGTATATCTAGGGAAATTCCGGCGAATATAGTGGTGTTTCTTCTCAATTCAGTGTATAGTTCTTGTGAAAATGTGTATAATATGTAAAAACGTAATTAAGAATATGGAAAGAACCTGCTTATATACCTGGCCCCTCTCTCCGGAGAGGGAAAGACTCGTTCTCCCTATATTCTCGGCTCCTTTCTGTAAATCCGGCCTCAATTCCCTAAAGAATCGGTCTCACTCTTCCTGGAGACTTGGCTCTTCAGCATATCAACCCCTATCTTCGTGGGTTGATCCACTCTTTTGACTTGGCTAGGAAAGATGGACTATTCGTTCCATATTTGGGCCAGATCCTTTCAGGCCCAAGGGCTATTAATCTCTCCAAATATGGGCCAAAGGCCCAATCCCCCTGATTTCTCTAATTTCCCTACTTAAGCTCGAGAGTGCATTAATCCTGTTTCTTTGGTGTATTGACCTAATCACAACTATCATAATTTATCCCGTTTCCACGTGTCGACTTCTCAGAGAGCGACATATTTATCTACATCAACCACTCCCCCCTACTCTCATAAAAGGAATAATTTTTAGGAGAGTAGGAAAACAATACCACTGCGATAGATATTAAAGAAATATTCCATTCCTTAAAATACCCTTCGAAATATTACTGATTTGATTCCCTTCGTAATAATTACCCTCAGAAGGCTTCAGGCCTTTTGCACTTCCACACGCAATCTGTCCTCGAAATACACAGCCACGCGTTCACTCAAGGGCCAACATCAAGCCGCCCTTATTCATTCACGCGCCTTTTGATTGGGGTGCCATTAATTCTCCTCGGTCCTCTCCTTTCTCTCTCCTTGGCCTAATTATTTCAAAACCCCTTTTTTCCACCAAAAAATCCCTTTTTCCTTCCTTTCAAACTTATCTATTTTCATCTTCATTTGCACTTCTGCAATTTTAACTCCTCTACGCACGTCCAGCGGCCATTCCGTCATCACTCCTAAAACCGACTTTGCTCCAGGTATCTACTCCTTCCTTTCTTTTCTCATTTACAATATCCTCATGTCATCCTCCTCGGACTCCATATCCATGGAGAGTTCCACTTCCGACTCGTTTCCCATATTTCCCGTAATTGACCGAGCTTTGGAGGACAAAATTTCTGGTCCCTCGATTCTCACTCCCGAGCGCGTAGCCGCTTTTCTCCGCTCAGGGATCTTCCCCGCCGATTACTCAGTTAGGGCTGCACATAGGAAAGAACGCCCTAATTTTCCGGGTCATAACACCTTAGCCTTTTGGGAGGCTCAACTAAAAGCGGGCCTCCGTTTCCCGATCCATTCTTATCTCTGTGAAATTTCCACTTACCTCCGCATACCTCTGAACCAGTTCACTCCCAACGATATACGCGCAATGTTAGGCTTCTACATCCTGATGAAAGGAAACGGTGGGGAGCCCTCCGCCCAACTCTTTCTAACCCAGTACGTGTGCAAGTTTGCAGACGGGTTTTTTTTACGCTAGTGGTCGTACCTCCAGGACCGGAAAATTTATGGAAAAGCTCCATGAAGGAGTCCAGGACTGGAAAGACTATTATTTCTTCGTTACAAATCCTCTTCCTTGGGAATTTCCTCATGAGGGGTGGATTTATGAGAATCCTGGGGTACCCCGTCCTCCTCTTTCTGTTTGCTCTTCTCTAAACTTGGATGTGATGAACCATTTAAATGACAATGTCTCTGCCCATGGCTTTTTTGATGTGATGAGTATTTGTAAAAATCCTAGAGCCCTCTCTCATTTCGGTTTTGGTCGCCCCGATTATCCCCTAGGTCCCGACGATGGTAATACCATTTCTTTTTCTTAGTATTGTCTTCAAAATTGACCTTGTTGTGATTATTAACATCTTTTTCATGTTTCTTCGTGCAGCCATGAGTTGGTTAACTCAAATTTCCCGTGATGCCACTCCTCTCTCAATGGTTGCTAAGTCTCCGGCTCCTGAAAGTTCCTCAAAGGCTCAAGTTCTTCCTTCCCCCGTGAAACCTGCCACCGGGTCAGTCGCTAAACGTACCAGGTCTTCTACTGAGAAAGCCCTGGTTTCCACGTTGCCTCCTGTCTCTGATGCTTCTAAGAAGAAGAAGTCCAAGACCAAATCATCTCTGCCTAATGTCGCTTCCGACGCTCCTGATGAGATTAATGTTGATCATCTCCTGGCCTTCATAGAGCGTCACACTCCGACCCCTGCCACCGAGGCCCTTAACGCTCTGTCCTTCGAAGAGCGAGTTGTACATGCCGCCCACAGCTTTACTCAGGTAGACTCTTCGTGCAGATATATTTCTAGGTAACTTAATAAGAAAAAGTATACATGTCTTACTTCTTTAGATTGTTCATTGTGTAGTTTGGTCTCCTATTCTCCAATGTGTCTGAACGAGCTCTCCACTCCCTTCGGCTAGTGGATGACCTCCAAAGCCAAGTAGAACTGGAGAAGGTGAAGAAGGAGATACTCGATGCAGAACTACAGGACGCTAATCAGAGGTGTAAAGTACTCCAAACGACGCTTTCGGGGGAGATTTCTTCGCTGAAGAAAGAGTTTGGTAAACGGGTTGAACAGCTGGAGGTTACTCTTCCTCTGGCTGGTATGAAATTATGCATAGAATCCCTGTTTACCTCTGCCATAGGTCAAAAATTTCTAGGTACCTTGCATCGGGAGTGGTTGGAGGCCTTTCTTCAGAGCAGCAGCTTTTTAGGGGCAATGGGTGCATATATCCCCCATTTCATCGATCATGGGTTTTCCAATGCCGTAGCTGAACATTCTGCTCCAGGATTTAATGGTCAGTATACTCGTGCCCTCCGATTGGACGAACTGGACACTACCCCTAAGTTCACTGGAGATGATAAGGAAGACATCAATACTCCTTGGTGGTTACCTGGGATGAGGAAGGCAGTCTTGGAGCTGAAAGATGCTGCCCTGAACTTGGATGACCTGGCACCGGCGAAGGATATGGTTTTTCCTATCCATGTGGACAACCCAACTCCGGTGGCTACTGTGGCAGCAGGTGCTCTAATGGAGAAGGCAGAGGGAGGTGATTCCAGTGGGCGAGCTGAGGAGGCAGGAGAAGGTTCCGAGGGGAAGAATGATGTTCCCCTCTCTTCATAACTTTATTTCCCTGATAACACTTTGGTACTCTTAAAACACTTTTTATTTTGTTAAGGCCTCCTAGGCCTCTTTTTGGTATTTTCCGGAGACTCCACACTCCGGGGTTTTTCTGTGGAGGGCTTAGGCATGGTGCCTTAGGTCTTGAATATTCCTGCTTTACTTTTGCTCAACATCGTACCTGCATATTATTCCCTGGCATGCGTATATATATATATATATATATCTATATCTCTACTGTTTAGACATATAATGTGGTTCCTGCCCTGCTCTTTCTTTACTTATGAATTTAGCATGTTTTCAGCATTTTCTTGACACGTAAAGGCTCTAAAGCTCCTAGAAGAACCTTAATGAGGAGATAGGGTTTATATCCCTGTACTTACTTGGTGATTTGATAATGCTTCTAGTCTCTCTCTTAATACTAGAGTTTTTAGAGATTATACTCTCCCCTAGGTTAGAATTCGTAGGGATTATACTCTCCCCTAAGTTGTTTACCTCGTAAGAGTTGTTTATACTCGTAAGAGTTTGTTTGTACTCGTAAGAGTTGTTTATACTCGTGAGAGTTGTTTATACTCGTGAGAGTTGTTTATACTCGTAAGAGTTCTTAGGGATTATACTCTCCCTGAAGTTAGAATGTTTAGGGATTATACTCTCCCAAAAGTTAGAATGTTTAGGGATTATACTCTCCCAAAAGTTGTTTATACTCGTAAGAGTTGTTTATACTCGTAAGAGTTTGTTTATACTCGTGAGAGTTGTTTATACTCGTGAGAGTTTGTTTATACTCGTGAGAGTTTGTGAAAGTCGCTAGGGATAGGGTTTATTGACGAGTTAATTATATCTTCTGCTGCTATACCCCCTACTACCCCTAGCTTTAGAGGCTGTCGTGGATAGAAACTTTAGGAATTCTTCCTAGGTATCTTCTATCCGAATTTTTATGAGTTGGTACAAATCTCTCTATCTTGCAATATCTCTATCATGTTATGTTTTAGTTTTCAAAACGTATTCGTTATTTCAGCATTTATTATGCAGGCCCTTAACAGTTGTCTTAACACGGTATTAACATATGAGAAACATTTCATCATAGAATCGGCATACAAGAGTCATTTCATCACAGTATTAACATGCATTTAGGGAAATTGCTGAAATTTTATCAAAACCGATGCTCCATTGATCAAAAGTGTTCATCAACATAGGCAAATAAGGGGAACCTATGCCGGCCTCATTAAAAACCTCTCCGTGGTAAAACCCCAAAGGGAAACCCACGTAGAGGGAAAAAGAGTGCCGGTGAAGCAATTATTCGAATAAGAAGTAAACATTCAAAACTGTTCGTAAAGAGAAAGGAAGTAGGGGAATAACACCTTCCTCAAACATAAAACCTCTTCAAGTGGCACACGTTCCATGGCCTTAGTATCTCTTTCCCTGTCATGTCTTGGAGCTTGTATGCTCCGCCTTTTAGTACCTGTATTACCCTGTACGGACCTTCCCAATTGGGTTCCATCTTCCCAGTGTTCTTCAAGGCATCTGCTCTCCGAAGGACTAAATCCTTAACTTTAAAGGAGCGAGGGATTACCCTGTGATCATATGCTGCCTTGATCCGACTCTTGTACCTTTCTGATTTTAATCTCGCCATCTCCCTCTCTTCATCTACCAGGTCCAGCGCCTCCCTCATCAATTCTTCATTTCTTTTTTCTTCAAAATAAGTGATCCGGTGCGATTTGAGTCTGGCCTCAGGGGGTATCACTGCCGCTGCTCCATATACCAAGTAGAAGGGAGATTCGCCCGTAGCTGTCTTAGGGCTGGTCCTGTAGGACCAGAGGACGTTGTCTAACTCCTTCACCCATTTTCCTCCTACCTCTTCCAATCGTGTTCGAATACCATCCACTAGGATTCTATTTGTAACCTCCACCTGCCCATTAGCTTGTGGATGAGCTACTGAAGTAAACCTCTGTGTAATGTTCCATCTCTCGCACCATCTCCTTACTTTCTCTCCGTTGAATTGCGTTCCGTTGTCGGAAACCAAGATTTTGGGTACTCCAAACCTGCAACAAATATGTCTATCAAGAAAAAGAATTACATTATCTTCTTCAATTTTGGCCAAGGGCACAACCTCTACCCATTTACTGAAATAATCCACGGCCACGATCAAAAATTTTCTCCCTCCCGGTGCCAAGGGGAAGGGTCCCACCAGATATATTCCCCATTTGGCGAAGGGACAGGGCGAGTACATAGCCCCCATTTCTTCTGCAGGTACTCGTATCAAAGGCCCATTCTTCTGACACTTCTCACATTTCTTCACATATTCTCTAGCATCTCTGATTATGTTAGGCCAGTAGAAACCTGCCCTAAATACCTTCTTCACCATAGTCTGGTAACCTTCATGGCTGGATGCGCAACCTTCATGGATGTCCTTGATTACTAGCTCTGCTTCTCTTCTTGAAAGACATTTCAAATAAGGTTGAGTGAAGGACCTCTTGTACAATTGGCCTCCTAGGATGCAATACTTCCTTCTCCAAGCTTTGGCTTCTCGGGACATTGGGGTTACTGGACCCCTGTTCAATTCTTCCCATATTTCTTTCCTCCAATCATCCCCTGCTGTTATCTCTCCGATCAGGGTATCCGTAGCTACTTGATCCGCCACCAATAGGGTCACCTTTCCGTCTCCCTCGAATTCAGTGGAACTAGCTAGTTTAGACAGTCCATCTGCTTTCACATTCTCTTCTCTTGGTACCTGTACCACTTCAAAAGTATGGAATTTATTTTTTAATTTCTTTACCTCCTCTAGATAAGCGATCATTCTCTCATCTTTGGCGAGGTACTCCCCCATGACCTGTTGTACTACCAGCTGCGAATCGGAGTACAGGGTGACTTTCTGTGCCCCTAACTCTGCTGCCATGCTAGCTCCTCTAATCAGGGCCTCATACTCTGCGCCATTGTTTGAGGTTGAAAACCGGAATTTGACAGCAACCTGTACTTCTTGGCCATTAGGGTCAACCAACACTATCCCTGCTCCGCATCCCAAGGCGGATGCTGAGCCATCCACGTATACCTTCCATCCCTGTTCTTCTTCCACTCTGGTAGACTCTTGAATAAAGTCTGCTAGAGCTTGAGCCTTGATGGCTCTCCTTGGTTCATAGTCAATATCATACTCCTGCAATTCCACTGCCCACCTGACCATTCTTCCTGATAAATCTGCTCTCCCTAGCGTCTGCTTCAACGGGAAGTTAGTCCTCACCATCACTTTATAAGATAGGAAGTAAGGGCGTAGTCGCCTAGCTGTTACCACCACTGCCAGGGCTGCCTTCTCCACCTCTGAATACCTTATTTCCGCTCCTTGAATGACCTTGCTCACATAATATATGGGCTGTTGTGTGGAGCCTTCTTCTTTCATCAGGGCTGTACTCAGGGAGTGTTCCCCTACTGAGAAGTATAGGAGCAAGACATCTCCCTGAGTAGGCTTGGTTAGCTTCGGGAGTTGTTCCAGATGGAGCTTCAGTTCTTCGAAGGCCTTTTGGCATTGCTCATCCCATTCAAATCTTGATCCCTTCCTTAGCGTTCTGAAGAAGTGGTGGCTCTTCTCCGCTGATTTTGCTATAAATCTGTTAAGGGCTGCGATTCTGCCGTTCAAGGTCTGCAATTCCTTCAGGTTTCGAGGGGGTTGCATGTCAAGGACCGCTTTCACCTTGGCAGGGTTAACTTCTATTCCTCTTTGCGTCACCATATATCCGAGGAATTTCCCTGACCCTACTCCAAAGGAACATTTAGCTGGGTTAAGTTTGATATCGTTCTCTCTAATTACCTGAAATATCTCTTTCAGGTCATCGATGTGTTCCTCTGCTTTGATGCTTTTAGCTAGCATGTCGTCTACATAAACCTCCATATTTCTCCCTATTTGTTCTCGGAAAACCGAGTCTACCATCCTTTGATAGGTGGCTCTTGCATTTATTAGTCCGAACGGCATACGTACATAACCAAAAGTACCACACGTTGCAATAAAGCATACCTTTGGTATATCGAGGGGATTCAACTGGATTTGATGGTACCCCTGATATGCATCCATCATGCTGAGTAATTCAAACCCGGACGTGGCATCCACCAAATGATCAATCCTGGGTAGGGGATAGTGATCTTTAGGGCAGGCTTTGTTCAAGTCCCTAAAGTCAATGCACATCCTCCATTTGCCGGCTCCCTTGGACACCAGCACTGCGTTCGAGAGCCACTCAGGGAACTGCACTCTCTTCACGTGCCCTGCACTCAACAATTTATCGATTTCCTCTTTTACAATGAGGTTCTTCTCTTTACCGAAGTTCCTTAACTTCTGTTTCACGGGCCTAGCTTTGGGATCCACATTCAGATGGTGCACTGCTATTTCTGGAGGGATACCCGTCATATCCGTCGCCGTGAATGCGAAGATGTCTGCATTCTCCTGGAGGGTGAGTATCATCTTCCCCTGGAGTTCAGGGTTCATATTCGTACCTATCCTGGTTGTAAATCCCTCCTTTCCTGGGTAGAGCTCGATGCTCATTAACTCCTCGTCTGCTTTGGCTTTGGGTTGCTCTTGCACTAGCTCACCCACTTTCTGTCTCTTCAACTCAGGGTCTTCACCCTTAAATCTCTCCATTCCTCGAAACACGGCCCTGTCTGCTATCTTGACCGATTCCACGTAACACTTCCTTCCCTGGTATTGGTCGCCACATATCTCTCCCACACCCCCCGAGGCAGGGAATTTCATCTTCATGTGGAAGGTGGAGATCACTGCCTGAAAGATATTCAAACTTGGCCTACCCATTACTACATTATACGAAGATGGAACATCTACTATCAGGAATTATATTACTTGCACGCGACGGTTAGGGGCGACTCCTAACCCTACTTGCAGTAACGCTGAACCAAGGGGTTGAATGGCTCCCCCTGAGAATCCATAAAGGGCTGTCTCCACCGGTCTGAGCTTTATATTTAGGTCCATCTTCTTGAAGCACTCTAAGAACATGATATCGGCAGAGCTTCCAGTGTCTACAAAAATTCTTGCTACATCGTATCCTGCTATATCCGTGGTAATGACTAATGCGTCATTATGAATTTTTCTGGGTTCACCAGCGTCTTCTGGCCCGAAATGAATGTCCGGACCCTCTGTCATCTTCCCCACCTCATGGTGCTCTACATTCCTCTCGTTCTTCAGCGACCGAACGCTCTGCTTCCTCTGCCTGAAGGAATCCCCATCAGCGGGGCCTCCCATAATCATGTGAATAGTTCCCCTCTTCTGGGGAGGGGGTGGTGGCTCCTCATTGCCCTTCCTCTGATCTCTTCTATCATCTTCCTGCTTCCCCTCAGGGTCCTTTCTCTTCTGACCCCTGGGGCCTTGTCGATCTCTGAAAATAAACTCCTTCAGATGGCCTGCCTGAATCATCCTCTCTATTTCGTCCTTCAAATGCCAACATTGGTTGGTATCGTGGCCATAGTCGTTATGGAATCTGCAAAATTTGCTTGACTTGGGATTTTGGGGACCTCTGTTTCTTGAGTAGGGGAATTTCATATCCGGATGGTCCCCTGCCACCTCTAGGACTTCGGCTGGCTCTATCCTCAAAGGGGTATATCTCTTCGCCCCTCCTCTGGAGCTCCAGGGTGCAACTTCCTCTCTTCTTACATTTTCCAACCTCTTTGAGCTTCTGTGTCTCTCTGGACTTGGCCTCCTAAGTGGAGTTTCTTTCCTCCTTTCTCCATTACCCACTATCGCCATGGTCTCCGAACGTTTAGCCTTCCTTACCTCTTCCAGGGTGAGGTATTTTTCTGCCCTCCTCAATAATTCATCAAAAGTCCGAACTGGCTTCTTGGCTAGAGATGTGAACAGATCTCCATCTCTTAACCCGTTGGTAAGGGCGTTAATTTTAACCTCTGAGGAGGCTGTGGGTACTTCTAGAGCCGCTTGGTTGAATCTTTTTAAGAAAGCCCGTAGACTCTCGTTCTCTCCTTGTCGCATGTTGAATAAAGTAAGGGTGGCTCTAGGCTGTCTTCTAGCGCTGGCGAATTGATGCAGGAACAATTCGCTGAATTCGGACCATGAGTGGACAGTATCTGGTCCCAGTTGTGTGAACCATTGTTGTGTAGCCTTAGATAGGGTGGTCAGGAATACTCTGCACTTAACGCCCTCTCCATACCGATGTAATAGAGCAGCATTCTCAAACCTCATCAGATGCTCGTACGGGTCCGTGGTGCCATCATATTCAAAGTTTAAAGATTTGAAATTAGAGGGCAGTTCATCTTGTAAAATACTAGATGAGAATTGATATCCAGTGGTGTAAGAGGGTTTACTTACATTGCCAGTAATATGTCTCTGCATATCCCTCATCTCCTTCCGCAAGGCCTGTATTTGATCACTGACGGCTCCTTGATACGTGTCGTCCGTGCTTTCTCCCATCCCTGTATCCAGGGTGGTATCCCCAAGGACCCTCTACACATCCCTCCGAGGGGGTCTTTCCAGGATGCTTCTTTCAGCCTGGGAAGGTACTTTTTCTTCTGGGTTTCGAGGGGGATCCTCGTTCCTGGAGGGGACTGGAACCGAATCGATGACATGCTCTGGTGGATTTGGTCGTGTGCCCTTATGGTTAGGTGGAATAGGTTCGGGAGGGCGAATTCCTCGAGTGGCAATTATTCTTTCCACTGATTGTGCGATCATCTCATCTAACTGATCTCGAGAGACAGTCAGGAGTTCCGGTTGAGCGTTAGGGTTATCCCTACTGATCCCACTCCCCGAAGCTCCTGAGGTACCTGGTACATCTCCCTCTTGAGTGGGAGGGATATCCTCTAGTGGGTGATCTACAGGTTGTTTCCCTAGATTTCGATTTGAGGGAAAGCCTGGAGGGGGAATATCTTCTGGTGTATGATCCACGGGTCGTTTCCCTAAATTTCGATTTAAGGGAAACCCTGGAGGAGGCGGAGGAAGAGGAGGAGGAGTGGAATCTCCTTTCTCCTTTGTCTGCTTCGTTGGATCTTGTCCTCCACCCATTTAAGTACGGAACTTTTCTCACGCCTTACCTTGAAATGTTCCCACAGACGGCGCCAGTTGATGCGTCGAAAAAGAACGCCTTCGGATATAGATCGTTCTCTTGCGAGCACTATTAATCACGAGTCGAGTCACTCGTTTAATCCTTGGCAATCTTCAAGTAAATCTTCTTGGAAATCCGAAAATAACCTGCAAAAGTACGCCGGAGGGGGGCTCCGGCGTAGAGGCTCCGACGCTCAAGTCAGATTCGATCTTAGGAGAAATCAAAGAGGAATTCCCCTGTATATCTAGGGAAATTCCGACGAATATAGTGGTGTTTCTTCTCAATTCAGTGTATAGTTCTTGTGAAAGTGTGTATAATATGTAAAAACGTAATTAAGAATATGGAAAGAACCTGCTTATATACCTGGCCCCTCTCTCCGGAGAGGGAAAGACTCGTTCTCCCTATATTCTCGGCTCCTTTCTGTAAATCCGGCCTCAATTCCCTAAAGAATCGGTCTCACTCTTCCTGGAGACTTGGCTCTTCAGCATATCAACCCCTATCTTCGTGGGTTGATCCACTCTTTTGACTTGGCTAGGAAAGATGGACTATTCGTTCCATATTTGGGCCAGATCCTTTCAGGCCCAAGTGCTATTAATCTCTCCAAATATGGGCCAAAGGCCCAATCCCCCTGATTTCTCTAATTTCCCTACTTAAGCTCGAGGGTGCATTAATCCTGTTTCTTTGGTGTATTGACCTAATCACAACTATCATAGTTTATCCCGTTTCCACGTGTCGACTTCTCAGAGAGCGACATATTTATCTACATCACACACGTTATGTGGACTGAGGAAGTATACAATATAAACATATTCATATTGATGCGTCGAAAAAGAACGCCTTCGGATATCGATCGTTCCTTTGCGAGCACTATTAATCACGAGTTTGAATCGTCCGTTTATCCTTGGCAATCTTCTCGTAAATCTCCCCGAGAATCCAAGAATAACCTGCAAAAGTACGCCGGAGGGGGGCTCCGGCGTAGAAGCTCCAACGCTCAAGTCAGAATCGATCGTAGGCGAAATCAAAGAGGAATTCCCCTGTATATCTAGGGAAATTCCGGCGAATATAGTGGTGTTTCTTCTCAATTCAATGTATAGTTCTTGTGAAAGTGTGTATATTATGTAAAACGTAAATAAGAATATGGAAATAACTTGTTTATATACCTGGCCCCTCTCTTCGGAGAGGGAAAGACTCGTTCCCCCTATCTCTTCGGCCCATTCCTATAAATCCGGCCCTAATTCCCTGAAGAATCGGTCTCACTCTCCCTGGAGACTTGGTTCTTCAGCATATCAGCCCCTATCTTCGTGGGTTGATCCATTCATTTGACTTGGCTAGGAAAGATTGACTAGTCATCCCCTATTTGGGCCGGATCCTTTCAGGCCCAAGGGCTATTAACCTCTCCAAATATGAGCCAAAGGCCCAATCACCTGATCTCTCTGATTTTCCTGCTTAAGCCCGGGGGTGTATTAATCCTGTTTTTTCGGTGTATTGACCTAATCACAACTATCATAATTTATCCCGTTTCCACGTGTCGACTTCTCAGAGAGCGACATATTTATCTACATCAACCACTCCCCCCTACTCTCATAAAAAAAATAATTTTTTAAGAGAGTAGGAAAATAATAACAACAATAATAATATACATTATAAGAAATAATATATTCCTTTAAATCTTTCGTTCCCCATATTCCTCTGGAAACAAGAAATATCCGATCCTTAAATGATTATCTAACACTATCATACCCTTTCCGCTTCCACACGCAACCTGTCCTTCGAAATTTGCGATTCGGCTTTCTGCCCGAGAGGGAACATTAAGCCACCTCTTCCCAGTCACGCGCTTTTTCATTGGGGGGGCATTTAATTCTCCTCGGTCCTCTCCTTGGCCTAATTATTTCAAAACCCCCTTTTTTCCACCAAAAAATCCCTTTCAAACTTATCTATCTTTCATCTTCATTTTCACTTCTGCAAATTTAACTCCTCTACACACGTACAGCGGTCATTCCGTCATCACTCCTAAAACCGACTTTGCTCCAGGTATCTACTCCTTCCTTTTTTTCTCATTTACAATATCCTTATGTCATCCTCCTCAAACTCCATGTCCATGGAGAGTTCCACTTCCAACTCGTTTTCCATATTTCCCATAACCGACCGAACTTTGGAGGACAAAATTTCTAGTCCCTCGATTCTCACTCCGGAGCGCGTCGCCGCTTTTCTCCGCTCAGGGATCTTCCCTGCCGATTATTCAGTTAGGGCTGCGCATAGGAAAGAACGCCCTAATTTTCCAGGCCATAATACCCTAGCCTTTTGGGAGGCCCAACTAAAAGCAGGCCTCCGATTTCCGATACATCCTTACCTTTCTGAAATTTCCACCTACCTTCGCATACCTCTGAACCAATTTACTCCCAACGCCATACGCGCCATGTTAGGCTTCTATATCCTAATGAAGGGAAATGGTGGGGAACCCTCGGCTCAACTCTTTCTAACCCAGTACGTGTGCAAGTTTGCGGATGGGTTTTTTTACGCTAGTGGTCGTACATCCAGGACCGGAAAATTCATGGAAAAGCTCCATGAAGGGGTCCAGGACTGGAAAGACTATTACTTCTTTGTTACAAATCCTCTTCCTTGGGAATTTCCTCATGAGTGGTGGATTTATGAGAATCCTGGGGTACCCCGTCCTCCTCTTTCTGTTTGCTCTTCTCTAAACTTGGATGTGATGAACCATTTAAATGACAATGTCTCTGCCCATGGCTTTTTTGATGTGATGAGTATTTGTAAAAATCCTAGAGCCCTCTCTCATTTCGGTTTTGGTCGCCCCGATTATCCCCTAGGTCCCGACGATGGTAATACCATTCTTTTTCCTTGGTATTGTCCTCAAAATTTGAGCTGCAGTGTTTATTAATGTCGTTTCATGTTTCTTTGTGCAGCTATGAGTTGGTTAACCCAAATCTCCCGTGATGCCACTCCTCTCTCAATGGTTGCTAAGTCTCCGGCCCCTGAAAGCTCCTCCAAGGCTCCAATTCCTCCTTCCCCAGTGAAACCTGCTACCGGGTCAGTTGCTAAGCGTACCCGTTCCTCTACTGAGAAAGCCTTAGTTTCTACTCTGCCTCCTGCCTCTGATGCTTCCAAAAAGAAGAAGTCTAAAACCAAATCCTCTCTACCTAATGTCGCTTCCGACGCTCCTGTTGAGATTAATGTCGATCATCTCCTGGCTTTCATAGAGCGTCACACTCCGACCCCTGCCACCGAAGCTCTCAATGCTCTGTCTCCCGAAGAGCGAGTTGTGCATGCCGCCCATAGCTTTACACAGGTAGACTCTCTATGCAGATGTACTTCTGGATAATTTTAATATTGTCAAAAGTATACCTGTCTTACTTCTTTAGATTGTTCATTGTGCAGTTTGGTCTCCTTTTTTCCAACATGTCTGAACGGGCTCTCCAGTCCCTTCAGCTAGTGGATGATCTCCAAAGCCAAGTAGAGCTGGAGAAGGTGAAGAAGGAGATACTCGATGCAGAGCTACAGGACGCTAATCAGAAGTGTAAAGTACTCCAAACGACGCTTTCGGGGGAGATTTCTTCGCTGAAGAAAGAGTTTGGTAAACGGGTTGAACAGCTGGAGGTTACTCTTCCTCTGGCTGGTATGAAATTATGCATAGAGTCCCTGTTTACCTCTGCCATAGGTCAAAAATTTCTAGGCACCTTGCATCGGGAGTGGTTGGAGGCTTTTCTTCAGAGTAGTAGCTTTTTAGGGGCAATGGGTGCGTATATCCCCCATTTCATTGACCATGGGTTTTCTAACGCCGTAGCTGAACATTCTGCTCCGGGATTTAATGGTCAGTATACTTGTGCCCTCCGATTGGACGAACTGGACACTCCCCCTAAATTCCCTGGAGATGCCAAGGAAGACATCAATACCCCTTGGTGGTTACCTGGGGTGAGGAAAGCAGTTTTGGAATTGAAAGATGCTGCCCTGAACTTGGATGATCTTGCACCGGCAAAGGATATGGCTTTCCCTATTCATGTGGAGAACCCAACTCCGGTGGCTACCGTGGAAGCAGGTGCTCTGATGGAGAAGGCAGAGGGAGGCGATTCCAGTGGGCGAGCTGAGGAGGCAGGAGAAGGTTCCGAGGGGAAGAATGATGTTCCCCTTTCTTCATAACTTTATTTCCCTGATAACACTTTGGTACTTTTAAAACACTTTTTATTTTGTTAAGGCCTCTAAGGCCCTTTTTGGTATTTTCCGGAGACTCCACACTCCGGGGTTTTTCTGTGGAGGGCTTAGGCATGGTGCCTTAAGTCTTGAATATTCCTGTTTTATTTATGCTCAGCATCGTACCTGCATATTATTCCCTGGCATGCGTATATATACATATATGTCTATATCTCTGCTGTTTAGATATATAATGTGGTTCCTGCCCTGCTCTTTCTTTATAAATTTAGCATGTTTTCAACATTTTCTTAGCACGTAAAGGCTCTAAAGCTCCTAGAAGGACCTTAATGAGGAGATAGAGTGTATATCCCTACACTTACTTGGTGATTTGATAATGCTTCTAGTCTCTCCCTTAGCACTAGAGTTTTTAGGGATTATATTCTCCAAAGGTTAGAATATTAGGGATCATACTCTCCCTTAGGTTGTTTATACTCGTAAGAGTTGTTTATACTCGTGAGAGTTTGTTTATACTCGTAAGAGTTGTTTATACTCGTAAGAGTTGTTTATACTCGTGAGAGTTTGTTTATACTCGTGAGAGTTTATTTATACTCGTGAGAGTTTGTTTATACTCGTAAGAGTTCTTAGGGATTATACTCTCCCTGAAGTTAGAATGTTTAGGGATTATACTCTCCCAAAAGTTAGGATGTTTAGGGATTATACTCTCCCCTAAGTTAGGATGTTTAGGGATTATACTCTCCCCTAAGTTGTTTATACTCGTAAGAGTTTGTTTATACTCGTGAGAGTTAGTTTATACTCGTAAGAGTTGTTTATACTCGTAAGAGTTAGTTTATACTCGTGAGAGTTAGTTTATACTCGTAAGAGTTGTTTATACTCGTAAGAGTTGTTTATACTCGTGAGAGTTTGTTTATACTCGTGAGAGTTTGTTTATACTCGTGAGAGTTTGTTTATACTCGTAAGAGTTGTGAGAGTCGCTAGGGATAGGGTTTATTGGCAAATTAATTATATCTTCTGCTACCATACCCCCTACTCCCCCTAGCTTTAGAGGTTGTCGTGGATAGAAACTTTAGGAATTGTTCCTAGGCATTTTCTATTCGAATCTTTATGAGCTGGTGTAAGTCTCTTTATCTTGCAATATCTCTATCATGTTATGTTTTAGTTTCCAAAACACATTCGTTATTTCAGCACTCATTATGCGGACCCCTAACAGTTATCTCATGCAAAGAATCTCAGGAATATCTCAAAACATCATATCTTATTAAATTCACAAACAATAAATGCAAGTCATACCTGACTCATGCCAACCGCCCTACCCCCTCTACCGAGAGGGTAAAATTACCCATCGAATTTCTCAGGGACTCGGCGTCCCTCAACTGTTCACACGTGTACTCTTATCTCTGATATACCTCAAGGTCTTGGATACTCAACTCAAGTTTAGGGAGCTCCTAAAGGGAAACTCCTTCATTATGTTCTGGTTCAGCTTAAGAGTGACATGTAAATCTCCAGGCTTACTCGTATATCAGTCTCAAATCAATCCTGAGACCTGGACCCCCTCTAGGACCTCCTATCATGGCAAGACGATTAATTTCTCTAATCTCCAATCTCAAAAGGGGATCAACTTGTTAACCTCTTATTTGTGGAACTCTAGGTGATCCTTGTATAACTGACCTTCCCGGGTGCAGTATTTCAGCCTTAAGGCTCGGGCCTCTCGGGACAGTGGAGCCCCTGGGTCTTTGTTCAGCTCTGTGAGGATTTCTCTCCAGTCTCCTCCAATCATCTCCATCCTTCCATCAACTCTAGTTTTCGGACTTATTATTTCGGTTACTTAGGGCTATTGGCCCTTATGTACTTCAAAATGCTCAAATCATGTTTCATCACTTTAAAAGGATCATCTCATGCAATATTAAAAATTCATTATCTTTTCAAAAATAAAACTTCATAGCATCGAACAAACAAATCAAATCAACTTCCCCTCTAAAAATCATAAATAAAGTGGATCATGCTCACTCAAATAATCTCTTCAAATGAAAATTACAATGAATATTCAATTCTCCATGTTTCATCATAAATGAGTATTTCCAATACATGCAAGCTTCAAGGTCCTAAACGAGGACATAACTCAAGACATATCCTTGTTTAAAGATAAAAAGGTAAGAAGTAGCACTTTTCATTTTTTGATCTCAAGGACCTGAATAAGCTCAATCTATAATTTGAAATCATATCTAAAGTATAGAAACATGTCAATCATACACAATTTGAAAATAGTTATGCTAGCTTTCGTTTCCAGAACCATAGTCATCATCAATTATCCCACATAAAGTAGTCATAGAACTCAACATATGAATCACCTACTCATGCTTCTAAGATTTCAAGTAATTCTCAATTCCAATATCATTTATAAAACATCTACATAAATCAATCGTGTAAGCTTAAGGGGACCCTTCTTAATTCAACGGAAAAGAGTAGCCTCGTATCATATATGTCAATCTCTTAAAGACATGCTCATAATAATATCTACAAGAATTAACACTTGTACTAACCAGTGGTACTAATGTACTCAGCATATCTCTGCTAGCCCTCACGGACCTGGGCTCTTAGGTCCTGGCCAATTCATGTTCATATCTCTGGTAACCCTCATGGACTGGAATACTTCATATCTCTGCCAGCCCTGGGGGACTGGAATACTCCATATCGCTGCCAGCCCTCGGGGACTGGAATACTCTATATCTCTGCCAGCCCTCGGGGACCTGAATACTCTATATCTCTGCCAGCACTCGGGGACCTGAATATCCCTCCAGAACCTCTTGCGTTTTCAGCACTCCCAGAGTTCTTAAGGATTTCTGGGCTGGACCTCCTCAAAATTTCTCGAAACAAAAAAGTTAAATAACAATTTGTACCAAGATTTAGTACGTGTTTTGTCAATATTCTAATGCTCATTCAATAAAAGGTGTATTCTCGTGCGAATCTTTCCACACATACAATACGTCTCATATTTTCGCAACATATTGATTGAAACGATTAACATCCACGCTAAACTAAATAGATTTAAATCATTCTTCACAACATCTTAGTTAAGGAGTAGTCATTTATGCAAATCACAACATATAATAGTTTATCATGGTTCTATCTATCACATGTAAATTATTCTTCTCACTCAAATTCATCGCATCGACGAGTCTCATTCAAGCATCAGATTAGTATCAATCAATTAGCCAAGACAATGCATGCTACCTCATATATCACATTTTTCAACATAATAGTCAGAAAATGACTGTTGATGCAAATATTATCACAATCACTTTTTATCAGACTACACACATGTTCTCATTATAGACTTATATTTCTTATACAAACTAATTTTTCAGAAGTACTTAACACTAGATCATCAACAAAAACGTCTTTCAAGTGATATTTCAATTTCAATTTACATAAAGAGTGCAGAGATACCTCCCTTAAGTTATCAAATACTCGAAAAGACTTGTGAGATTCCAGGTATATGTTCATCAAACCCTCGAAAAGACTTGTGAGATTCCAGGTATGTGTTCAGGTCATTTCTGACCTACAGCCTCAGTCGCCCTCGGGAAGGCTATAGGGGCTGGAGCGCCCTGGACAACCATCACCTTCTCCCTGGATCGTGTTATTATAACATTCAGTTGTTCAGTAGTCAATACCAGCAATTCTGAACCTGTAGCTGCTGGAGGTATCTCCCTGCTAGGTCCACTCCCGAGGGCTCCAGACATGTCACCCTCAGTAGGGATAGGAGTGTCTAGAGTCTCTTCCCTCAGATTCCGGACTTCTATTGGTGTAAGGGGCGGATTTTCCCCTGAAGGAACGAATGCAAGTCATTTTCCCGAACTTTCAACCAAATTCTTCGGAGGGGGAGAAAGGAAAATAGGTAGTGGAGTTCTTCCTCCCACTGGAATTCCAAATTCAGGTCGTATAGGGGAGGAAAATATATTATTTCCCTCTTTAGTAGTTCGTCTAACAAGCTCATGTTCACCTCCAATAGTTAGGAAATAAATCTCACGTCTTAGATCTAATTTCCCACAGACGGCGCCAGTTGATGCGTCGAAAAAGAACGCCTTCGGATATCGATCGTTCCTTTGCGAGCACTATTAATCACGAGTTTGAATCGTCCGTTTATCCTTGGCAATCTTCTCGTAAATCTCCCCGAGAATCCAAGAATAACCTGCAAAAGTACGCCGGAGGGGGGCTCCGGCGTAGAAGCTCCGACGCTCAAGTCAGAATCGATCGTAGGCGAAATCAAAGAGGAATTCCCCTGTATATCTAGGGAAATTCCGGCGAATATAGTGGTGTTTCTTCTCAATTCAATGTATAGTTCTTGTGAAAGTGTGTATATTATGTAAAACGTAAATAAGAATATGGAAATAACCTGTTTATATACCTGGCCCCTCTCTTCGGAGAGGGAAAGACTCGTTCCCCCTATCTCTTCGGCCCATTCCTATAAATCCGGCCCTAATTCCCTAAAGAATCGGTCTCACTCTCCCTGGAGACTTGGTTCTTCAGCATATCAGCCCCTATCTTCGTGGGTTGATCCATTCATTTGACTTGGCTAGGAAAGATTGACTAGTCATCCCCTATTTGGGCCGGATCCTTTCAGGCCCAAGGGCTATTAACCTCTCCAAATATGGGCCAAAGGCCCAATCACCCTGATCTCTCTGATTTTCCTGCTTAAGCCCGGGGGTGTATTAATCCTGTTTCTTTGGTGTATTGACCTAATCACAACTATCATAATTTATCCCGTTTCCACGTGTCGACTTCTCAGAGAGCGACATATTTATCTACATCACATATTACATACTCCCTCCGTCCCGCTATAAGTTTCCCCTTTCTTTTGGTTGTTTTGATTAAGAAATATGATTAAATAATAGATGTAGTACAAGTGATGTGATGGTGAGAGAGAAAATAATAGATGAGTGTGAGATAAAGTATGATAAAATAATAGATAAAGTGTAATTGATGTGATTGGGAGAGAGAAAATCATATGTCAAAAATGGAAAAAAATGAAATGGAAAACTTATTGTGGGACATCCAAAAATGAGGAAGTATACAATATAAACATATTCATATTACATACTCCGTACAATATTATTTTTAATAGTATTATTGTAATAATGTTATCAATAATACAAAATTATTAGTATTTAATATTATTTTCATAATAAATTTAAATGCTAGAAATGTTATAAGGTTTTTTGTTCTCAATATATTATTTATATCACTATAAAAAACGTATACAAATAGAGAGGGATTTGGCGAGGGAAAAGTCCTTTTTAACATGAATAACAAGGGATTTCTCTCGCCAGATTTTCTTTGCCAGAATTTTCTCGCTATTTTTTGCTGAGCATTTTAATTTATCCCTCGCCTGGCCGCGAGCATTAAATTCCCTCGTCAGCCAGCGAGCATTAAATCCCTCACCCTTTATCATTTTTAAAACAACGTCCCTTGTTAAATGACGAGGGATTTATAATTCCCTCGCTATTTTGCGAGGGTTTTTTGAACCCTCGTAAAATCCCTCGCTATTTAACGAGGGATTACATACCCTCGCAATTTTCCCTCGTAATTTTGACAATTATTTGTAGTGTATTAATATTATTACTAATATAAATTATTACTCCGTATAAAGTAAAAGTTCAATATTAAACATATTTTAATATAAAATCATTTTGTTAAAAGTGAAGTTAAATTTTACCATACAAACTATTCTAAAAAAAAAAATCTAATCTCAGTCTAAATCAACTCTTATTTTTCATAATTGTCCATTCAAAAAATAACCCCCTCTACATTTTCATGAAAATTAAAAAATGAAATAAAAAAAAAACCATCCAAGCACCACCATTCATCTTCCTAATTTCCATGGTGTAATGGGAGGTCATCGATAGAATGATAGAAAATGTCTTTCTTTTTCCTAAAAAAATAAAATAAAATTATACCCTCTCCTACTAACTACTTCAACTAAAAATATATGTAAACTATAACATTTTAAGACAAAAGTTTACAAAATAATATCTTCTACATTAAAAAGTGATAATTTTTATAATGAAAAGTGATAATAATTTCACAAATTTTTGTCTCCACGTTATAGTGCAAAAAAAAAAATCACAGGTCAATAAAACCCGACATTAAAAAATAGTTTCACTTATGTAATTTCACATTTTATATATTTTAGAAATAAAAAGCATCTCACCTTTCAATGTGCAATTGTTAATTAATATGTGGCAAGTGCAAGTACAAAAATAATAAAACACTTGATGAAAATAATGAAATATCAATGAGTGTTAAAATAAAATAAAAAATCCTTAAATCGTTTTAATATGTTTTTCTTAAACGTGTTGACGTGTTTGATGACGACTTGAGGAGTATTCTGAAAGCATACCACCGACGAGTTGTTCACCAAATCAAGTAATTTACACATCTGACCCCCATAGTTCTAGCTCCTCATAATATATTCATCCAGTGATCCAGATTCCAGATTCAATCTAGTTTATTACTATATTGTTATGAAGAATAATAGTAATATATTTCGTGTAAGAAGAAGATACGATCCAAATAATCAAATACTTACTATACGGGTAAAAAATTTGTTCAGTGTTTGGTCATCAGCAATTAAACGTTAAGTCGACTAATTGTGTAAAAATGTTTGTTCAAATATAAAAATACAATAAAACATACCCTTTCCGTCTGGTAATGACTCTAGTTCTTTATAAACTGAATTCTCTCATTGAATGAACAATTTATTATAAATTAATTTAAACTTAGAATATAAATATGAGTCAAAAACTCGGATACTAAATAAAATTTTATAAAATCAAAGTCTAAACAGGGATGAATATAAGGTGTGCGGGGTGCGGTCTTGGATTTTTCATGAATTTTTTATTTTATGTGTAAGTTTTTTTTTTTTTAATTTGTAAGTGTCTTAACTCTAAAGTATAATCAACTGCATTTAGAATTAAATGATTAAATGTGATAAATAATAGTAGTCCAAAAGAAAGAATTATCACTACAAAAAAGAGTTGTTTTACCGATGGAAATAGAGACGGAAATTCAGTCGGTAACAGTGTTATTTTTTAATTACCAACAGAATTTTTCCGTCGGTAAAATAAAATTTAAAAAAAAAAAATTAATCTGGGCGCCCAAGCCAACGGGCTGTCACAGCCCGGCCCAGAACACTGCAAGGCCCGCGAGGGACCAATGTTAATTTCGAAATACAAGCGGCCTACATGGGACTCGAACCCGGGTGTGTGGGCGCCTAGTGAGGAGCGCCCACCACTCGGACATGTCTGTTTTTCATTTATAAATGTAATATTAATTGTATATGTACTCATTTTCGACCCAATTTTTTTTTAAAAATTCACAAAATTAATTTCTTTCTATATTACTATAACTAAATTTGTGATTTAATTTTTTTAATTTATATATTATAAATCTAATTTATTTATTTTTTGTGTTTTGATTAAAATTCTAAAAAGTTCATATCATTTATACTCCTGTTTTACTTTTTTTTAAACAAATCTATTTAATAATTGAACATTCTTTTACTTGTATTAATCACTAAATTTTTGATTTATAACTATTGTAAATTTAATTTTTTTTAATTTATATATTGTAAATCTAATTTATTTATTTTTTGTGTTTTGATTAAAATTCTAAAAAGTTCATATCATGTATACATGTTTTACTCTTTTTTTAAACAAATTCATTTAATAATTGAATATTTTTTTAGTTATATTAATCACTATATTTGTGACTTATAACTATTGTATATGTGTGAATCTTATTTTCAAACAGTATATTAATAATTTAATGTATGCATGTTTTTATTCAAAACAAGTTAAACAACAAATTCATTTAATAATTGGTCCTTGGATCGGAAATCCGAGACTTGGATAAAAAATAAATTCATTTAATAATTAACATCCTTTTACTTATATTAATCACTACATTTGTGACTTATAATTATTGTAAAATTAACTTTTTAATTTATAAATTGTAAATGTAATTTTTTTTGTTTTAATTAAAATTCTAAAATTCACATGTATAATTTTTTTTTTTTGTTTTGATTAAATATGATTCCACTTATATTAATTACTAAATTTGTGGCTTGTAATTATTGTAATTTTTTAAAATTTATAAATTGTAAATGTAGTTTTATTTTTAATTTTTTTATTTTTTATAATTATTTTATTTATTAATTCACACAAATACTTAATTATCATATAAATTAAATGGATATAAACACTAAAGAAATTATGTCCAAACAATATAACATAAATTTTTTTAATTTAATCAATAATTTTCTAATTTAATATAAAATTTTATAATTTAATCAATAATTTCCTAGTTAACTTAATCAACAATTTTATAATTTAATTGACATGTTTCAAATTTAATCAACAAATTTTATATTTTAATTAATCATAATTTTCTAACTAACAAATTTTCTTTCTTTAATTAATAATTTAATTTTTGAACAAATTTTTAATTTTTTTTTAATTATTAAAAAAAAAAAAATCTTTTTAGACGAGTGATAATAATGGTAAAAAGAAAAAAAAAAGTAAATAAATGTGTGAAGGTGAATTTGAGAGAGTAGATGAATGAGTTATGAAGGGGGAGGAATTTTATTGTTTTAGCATAACAGGTCAAAACATTGGAAAAGAGCGTTAACATGGACTGACATAGGCGGCGGACCTGCTAGGTGTGATTTTACAAGAAGACAAATTTACTAGGTCTTGTCAATGCTCTGTGTTGTCTTGTCATTCTCAGCAAGCCCCGACAATCTTTGACTGGTCGGCACGCTTAGGTATATTTTTTTTCTTTTCTTTAATAAAACTCTTTCAAAGGTGCGTTCTGCATCATTGATTTTTTAAGAATCTTTGCTGATGCTTACTTTTAAAATCATCCCCATTTTTTACTAAATTTGCAATATTCTATTTCAAAACTATAATATATAAATAAATTTGCCCAACAAAAGGTATTTTTCTCATTTTTCTTTCTTTTGTAAAATATAATAGTATTGTTTTTCAATTTTTATTTCTTTTGTAAAATCAACAAATATGATAGTAAACTATAACAATATAATTCAAAATAAAAACAAAATAGATGATTTTTTTTTTCTGAATTTTCGGTACAGTGAGTAGAGGAGTTTTATCCAAAAAAAAAAAAAAAAATTTAGACCGAGTGATAATAATGGTAAAAAGAAAAAATAAGAGAGTAAATAAATGAGTGAAGGTGAATTTGAGAGAGTAGATGAATGAGTTATGAAGGGGAAAATTTTTATTATTTTAGCATAACAGTCAGTCAAAACATTGGGAAAGAGTGTTGACATGGACTGGCATAGACAGAGTGTTGACATGGACTGGCATAGACGGCGGGACCTGCTGCTAGGTGCCCTTTTACAAGAAGACAAATTACTAGGTCTTGTCAATGCTCTGTGTTGTCTTGTCACTCTCACAGCAGGCCCCCGACAATCTCTGAATGGTAGGCACGCATAGGTATTTTTTTTTTTCTTTAATAAAACTCTTTCAAAGGCGCGTTCTACACCATTGACTTTTTAAGAATCTTTGCTGATGCTTACTTTCAAAATCATCCCCATTTTTTACTAAATTTGCAATATTTCATTTCAAAACTATAATATATAAATAAAATTGCCCAACAAAAGGTATTTTTCTCATTTTTCTTTCTTTTGTAAAATATAATAGTATTGTTTTTCAATTTTTATTTCTTTTGTAAAATCAATAAATATGATAAACTATAACAATATAATTCAAAATAAAAACAAAACCAGATGATTTTTTTTTTTCTGAATTTTCGGTACAGTGAGGAGAGGAGTTTTATCAAAAAAAAATTATTTTTAGACAGAGTGGTAATAATGGTGAAAAGAAAAAATAAGAGAGTAAATAAATGAGTGAAAGTGAATTTGAGAGAGTAGATGAATGAGTTATGAAGGGAGAGAAATTTTATTATTTTAGCATAACAGTGGTCAAAACATTGGGAAAGAGCTTTGACATGGACTGGCATAGGCGGACCTGCTAGGTGCGCTTTTACAAGAAGACAAATTTACTAGGTCTTGTCAATGCTCTGTGTTGTCTTGTCACTCTCAGCAGGCCCCGACAATCTCTGACTGGTAGGTACACATATGTATATTTTTTTTTTTTCTTTTCTTTAATAAAACTCTTTCAAAGGCGCTTTCTGCACCATTGACTTTTTAAGAATCTTTGCTGATGCTTACTTCAAAATCATTCCAATTTTTTACTAAATTTCCAATATTCCATTTCAAAACTATAATATATAAATAAATTTGCCCAAGATTTTTCTCATTTTTCTCTTTTGTAAAATGTAATAGTATTGTTTTTCAATTTTTATTTCTTTTATAAAATCAACAAATACAAATATGATAAAATATAACAATATAATTCAAAATAAAAACAAAACCAGATGATTTTTGTTTTATTAAAAAAAAAAAATCTTTTTAGACGAGTGATAATAATGGTAAAAAGAAAAAAAAAAGTAAATAAATGTGTGAAGGTGAATTTGAGAGAGTAGATGAATGAGTTATGAAGGGGGAGGAATTTTATTGTTTTAGCATAACAGGTCAAAACATTGGAAAAGAGCGTTAACATGGACTGACATAGGCGGCGGACCTGCTAGGTGTGATTTTACAAGAAGACAAATTTACTAGGTCTTGTCAATGCTCTGTGTTGTCTTGTCACTCTCAGCAAGCCCGACAATCTTTGACTGGTCGGCAGGCTTAGGTATATTTTTTTTCTTTTTTCTTTTCTTTAATAAAACTCTTTCAAAGGTGCATTCTGCACCATTGATTTTTTAAGAATCTTTGCTGATGCTTACTTTCAAAATCATCCCCATTTTTTACTAAATTTGCAATATTCTATTTTAAAACTATAATATATAAATAAATTTGCCCAACAAAAGGTATTTTTCTCATTTTCTTTCTTTTGTAAAATATAATAGTATTGTTTTTCGATTTTTATTTCTTTTGTAAAATCAACAAATATGATAAACTATAACAATATAATTCAAAATAAAAACAAAACAGATGATTTTTTTTTTTTTCTGAATTTTCGGTACAGTGAGTAGAGGAGTTTTATCCAAAAAAAAAAAAATTTTTAGATCGAGTGATAATAATGGTAAAAAGAAAAATAAGAGAGTAAATAAATGAGTGAAGGTGAATTTGAGAGAGTAGATGAATGAGTTATGAAGGGGAGGAATTTTATTATTTTAGCATAATAGTCAGTCAAAACATTGGGAAAGAGTGTTGACATGGACTGGCATAGACGGCGGCACCTGCTGCTAGGTGCGCTTTTACAAGAAGACAAATTTACTAGGTCTTGTCAATGTTCTGTGTTGTCTTGTCACTCTCAGCAGGCCCCGACAATCTCTGACTGGTAGGCACTAATATGTATATTTTTTTTTTCTTTTTTTTAATAAAACTCTTTCAAAATCGTGTTCTGCACCATTGACTTTTTAAGAATCTTTGCTGATGCTTACTTTCAAAATCATTCCCATTTTTTACTAAATTTGCAATATTCCATTTCAAAACTATAATATATAAATAAATTTGCCCAACAATAGGTATTTTTTTTTCATTTTTCTTTCTTTTGTAAAATATAATAGTATTGTTTTTCAATTTTTATTTCTTTTGTAATATAAACTATAACAATATAATTCAAAATAAAAACAAAACCAGATGATTTTTTTTTTTTCTGAATTTTCGGTACAGTGAGTAGAGGAGTTTTATTAAAAAAAATATATATATTTTTAGACCGAGTGATAATAATGGTAAAAAGAAAAAAATAAGAGAGTAAATAAATGAGTGAATGTGAATTTGAGAGAGCAGATGAATGAGTTATGAAAGGGGGGAATTTTATTATTTTAGCAGTCAAAACATTGGGAAAGAGCGTTGACATGGACTGATATAGTCGGCGGACCTGCTAGGTGCGCTTTTACAAGAAGACAAATTTACTTGGTCTTGTCAATGCTCTGTGTTGTCTTGTCACTCTCATCATCAGACCCCGACAATCTCTGACTGGTAGGCATGCTTAGATATATTTTTTTTCTTTTTTCTTTTCTTTAATAAAACTCTTTTAAAGGCGCGTTCTGCCATTGATTTTTTAAGAATTTTTGCTGATGCTTACTTTCAAAATCATCCCCATTTCTTACTTAAATTTGCAATATTCTATTTCAAAACTATAATATATAAATAAATTTGCCCAACAAAAGGTATTTTTCTCATTTTTCTTTCTTTTGTAAAATATAATAGTATTGTTTTTCAATTTTTATTTCTTTTGTAAAATCAACAAATATGATAAACTATAACAATATAATTCAAAATAAAAACAAAATCAAATGATTTTTTTTGGGTTGGTCTGCTATGGACTCGAGTGCATGTTTTGCACCATAGTCCATGTTGCACTTTTCAGTTTAACTGACTTACATTTTTTGGTAAATGGTGTTACTCTTTTCAATTATTAAACTGTATAATATGTTTTGCACCATAGTCCATGTTGCACTTTTCAGTTTTAGTGACTTACACTTTTTGGTAAATGGTGTTACTCTTTTCAATTATTAAACTGTATAATAATATTTTTAGTCATAGTGACTTATATTTTTCTAGTAATATTGTGTTGTACTTTTCAGTTTAATAACATACACTTTTCTAGTAATATTGTGTTGTACTTTTCAGTTTTAGTGACTAGACTTTACTTTTTTTTTTTTTTTTTTTTCTGAATTTTCCTACAGCGAGGAGAGGAGTTTTATCAAAAAAAAATAAAAAAATCTATTTAGACAGAGTGATAAAATAAATGAGTGAAGGTGAATTTGAGAGGGTACATGAATGAATGAGTTATGAAGGGAGAGGGATTTTATTATTGGAGCACGGTCAAAACATTGGGAAGGAGCGTGTGCTTTTACAAGAAGACAAATTTATTAGGTCTTGTCAATGCTCTGTGTCTTTTGTCACTCTCAGTCTCAGCAGGTTCCGACAATCTCTAACATAAGCGGGTCTGGTAGGCACGCCTATGTATATACATATTTTTTTTTTCTTTTAATAAAACCCTTTTAAAGTCGTTCTGCACCGTTGACTTTTTAAGAATCGCCAGTTACGATGCGCTTATGTTTTCTTTCAAAATCATCCCCATTTTTACTAAATTGACAATATTTTATTTCAAAACTACACAATAATGTAATACTATTATTATCCAAATTAGGATCATTTTTGAAATATAATGTACAACCATATATACTTATTTTGTTGAACGTGATTTTCTAACAAATTCATACAACAAACAAAAAATGTTTGGTATTAATTATAGCTCCCGAAATAAATTTCTTCAATTTTTCAAACAATAAGTTTTTTCAAACAATAAGTAATCCAAATAGGCAAAAATTTAAGTGTAATATTACATGCTACATAACAAATTATTAGTATATGGTTGTCGAAAAAAAAAACAAATTATTAGTATATATGTATCTCTATAAATGTAATTTTGGACGAAGTTACATAGTTCAGGTGGTTAGAGCATCACTACACACTACAAAATTCACTTCAAACAATAAGGAATTTAGGGAGGAAAAAATGTTTGGCAATACATTTAGCAAAGGAATTTGCAAGGGCCCACTTCCCTCGACAAAATGTTCCTCGGCAATTGTTTCTCAAAGTAATTCGAAAATCCTGCGAAAATAGTAAAAGAATATTTCCCTAGGCAATAGCAAGGGAAAATATATCCCTCGAAAATAACAAGGGAAAATATCCCTAGGCAATAACAAGGAATATATCCCTAACTTGATTGCTTATTTGATACTTGGTAACACATATACATTTTATATTTTTCAATACAAATATTATAAAATATTTTGTTGTTAATAATTATATTTAATTTTTTCTCGTCCACATATATATAGATTAATTAACTTTTTAATGTATTAAATTTGGAGCTTTTCATGGTATACATATATATATATATATATATTCAACATTATAATTGAAATTTAACAATCAAAATCATTTGAATACGGAAATAAAAAATTAAAACTTCAAAATTAATTAAATATAATTAAAATCATCATCATATTTTGTGTAAGGACACCTAATTTTTCCTCCCACACCGATCCGAATTACTAGTATCTTTTTCAATAAAGTCATCTAGTCCAGTAAAAAATTTGGGGTTAATAATTCCATACAACGATCTTGGATCTTACATCCAACTACGTCTTAAATAATTCATGTCCATTGGTTTAATATCGATAAATATTTAAGATTAATTAAGCATATTTTAATTACTTTAATATAAATGTAATTCTAACAATAACATTATAATTTCATCCTAGCAGTAAATTTTCTAACAATAAATTTGATCTAACAATAAAATTATACCATCAATTCTAACAATAAAATTATAATTTCATCCTAACAATAAATTTGATTAAACAATAAAATTATATCAATTCTAACAATAATTAAAATTATATCAAACAATTTTTTCTTTATCAATAAGGCGATGACATTATCAGGAAATTACATAGATTCACACTTTCACTTTTCTAATTATATAGCTGCTAAATTATATCAAAATTAATCTAATTAAAAAAAAATACATGCATATATAAATACAAGCTTTAACACACATGCATATATATAAAAATATATATATATATATATATTTATATCATTACATTACCTGAGGGATTGGGAATTGGAGAAAAAAGTACTGGAATATATTTATATTGATGTAGCCGAGAGATTTAAAGAGGGCCCACTTGCCCTGGGTAAATATTACTCCCTCCGTCCCATGATTTTATGCATACTTTCCTTAACGGGCGTCTCAACATTTTTTGCACACTCCAAAAAAGGAAACAATAATATCAATAATACCCCTCCTTTATTTTACCTTTAATCAAATCTCTTTCACTTTAATCAATGAATTACCAATAATACCCTCCTTTATTTACCTTACTAGACCTGTCAAGACGGGCCGGCGGGGCGGGGCGGGCCAAAACCGCAAAAGCCCGTCATTTGGCGGGGCGGGGCGGGCCAACCCGTTTGTCAAGCGGGCTACCAAAACCTCAACCCAACCCAAAAATGGGCGGGCCGCGGATTTCAGCGGGCCAACACTTTTTTTTTTTAAATATTTATTAAATTCATCAATAAAATTTATCTAACAAAATTAATTAAATTAAATATAGTTATATTATCTACAAAATATTAAACATAAATCATCAAAAGATAATCATAATTTATAAACATAAATTATTAAATACATAAACATAAATACAGAAAATGCGCAAAGTGCAAAAATGTATAAAATAAAAATGAATAGAAAGATTCTTTAAAATCTAATCTCTAATACAATAATTATTAAAAATATTCTGCTGTTTTGAGTTTTCTAATTACTAATATTCTGCTGCTTTTAAGTTTTCTAATTACTAAATACTAATTCCTGGAATGTGATGTTTTTAAGAATAAAACATCAAATATAAATTTATTGTGTGATACATAAATATATTATACCAAGTGGGGGAGGAGCAGCCTCGGCGCAGGTAGTTGGGGGCACAAGTGGTGGAAGAACAGCGGAAAAAGGAACTAACTTGAGGAAGAAGTGGATGAGGAAAATAAAAAATGCGTCTACTGCTCTGTCTATTGATTTGCTAGGATTTTAGGTTTATATATTTATTTTTATATTTTTTTAATTAATTATAATACTAAAAAAAAAAATTTAAAATATGGCGGGTCAGCCCGCCAAAGACCGCCCCGCCCCGCCAAAGCCCGCGGCCCAAACGGGCCAGCCCGCCTGGGCCCGCCTCTTGGCGGTCTTGAAAAATCTCAGCCCAACCCGCTCTTTTTAGTGGCGGGGCGGGCTGGCCCAACGGGCCCAGCCCGTTTTGACGGCTCTATACCTTACACATCACTTTATTCCATTTTCTTAATCTCCGTGTCGGTCAAAGTGTGCATAAAATCTTGGGACGGAGGGAGTAATGACATGTCTATTTAGCAAGGGCCCATCCCTTGGCAATTTTCAACCACTCATTTTTTTGGCATTTCCCTTTTAATGCCCGAGGAATTTAAATTTCCCTTGCTATTTTACAAGAGTTTTAAAAGTGAAAACCCTCGACAATTGTGCCGCCCCTGGGGAATTAAAAAATATATATTGTTGTTAATTTCCTTCACGATTTGGGATGAATTTTGTAGTGGCCTAAACCTAGGTTTAGGTCATGGATTCGTATCATGGGCACATAACATTAACCCTTCAAAATAAATTAGAATTAAATATGTAGAAGCAAAATGGGGGGTTTTGTAAGTTGTCATTATAATGTGCATGCATTTGTCTAAGTGACCTCGCGCGACTGATTCCCGTTTTCTTGAATGTAATAATCATGAAAATAACACGTTAATATGATATACATGAAATTTTACTATTGGATAATGGCTCTTTACCAAACCTATGCACCAAAAAAAAAGAAAAGAAGAAGAACAACATTTTACTATTGGATCTCAATCAATTTTCACACAATTTAATACCCCCTTCGCCCCACAAAGATAGCTACATATTCATTTTTTGGATGTCCTAAATTATAGCTACATTTCCCTATTTACTTTATTATTAATTGCTCTATTGTCAATTTTACTTCTAATTAATAAGAGTAATTAATGCTTAACAGATTTTGGAGTATGAGATTTTAAGGGCAAAATTGATACATTAGCTAAACTTGACTACATTTATTGATTTTTCTTAATTTATGTGTAAAGTCAAATGTAGCTATCTTTGTGGTTTGTGGGACGGAGGGAGTAATGAATTATGAAACTAGAAATCAAATTGAAAAAGCCAACCACCTCGCTCCGGCTGCAAAAATTCCATTAACCAATACCTAACCTTTACTTTAATTATATCTGCATGAGTACTAATTAATTATATATTTATAATATTATACTAGTATAAATAAGCATAAGTTGGAGCTATATATCAGTGGCTACAAGAAATCAAACAAACTTCGTATAATTTAGTTTTTCTTTTTTTCAAGTTTGTGACATTAATTATTAATTTTGCAAAGATGAAATCATGCACGATTCTGCAAAGCGCGCGAGGCCCTTGCCAAGGTTTGTTTTCCTTCTCAAACTTCCATTCTTAATATATATACACTTGTACGTACACCGTGCAAATAATTTATGCAAGTGTTAAAACTGTTGTGTCATTCGTGTATAATTTGCGTTGTATTTCAGTACCTTTTGGAAACAAGTGCGTACCCACGAGAGCACAAACAACTCAAAGAGCTCAGGAGCGCTACCATTGAGGCATATCATCACATGTACGTAAATTAAATTTTTATGTATGACATTGACACGCGCATTTAGTGATCAAATTTATGTGTACATAAAATATGAGAATGAGAATAAAACATGATTTTTTTATTAGTATAGTATAGAGAAAATTTCATTTTACGTCCGGTAAATTAGGCCTAATCTAATTTATATTCTTTAAATTTTTACTTTTTCGATTTACGTCATTTTTAGTCCAATTTACGTCCTTTCCGCCGGAATATTTTAAAATTCACCGAAATGTGAGGAATAAATTGGGATTCCGGTCAAATAGTCCAATTTACATCCTTTAAATTTGAAAATTAAAATTTAATTATTATTTTTTTCTAAAAGTATCATTAAAAATCTAAAAATCTCCTTAAAATTAAAAACTATAAAATGTGTAAAATAAAACTCAAAATATCTCACTAAAATTTCTAAAAATATCATTACAAATTATAAAATATGTAAAATAAAAATAAAAAATTCTAAAATTTTGAAAATACAAAAAATAAAAAATTCTACAATTAATGGAAAATGTGTAATTTAAAAATTAAGAAATTCAAAATCTCATTAAAATTTCAAAAAACTCTAAAAATCTCATTAATTTTAAAAAAATGTGTAGATTAAAAATTACTAATTCTAAAAATCTAATAAGAATAATAAAAATTATTAACATGCATTTCATTAAAATTCAGACTTGATTCAAACTCGTCTGCCATTAAAGTATTGCTCGGAATCCTAAAATTTTTGGGTCCCACGAGATTTTCCAACTCACCGTCGAGGTTGAGTGGAAGTTACACCCCTTGATCGATTTTGGAACCGTCCCAAATTCATTTTTACGATATTTTTAAAATTGTGGAATTTTTTATTTTAAACATTTTTAAAATTTTAATTTATAGATTTTTTTTATTTTTATGAGTGTTTAGAAGAAAAAAAATAATTTACACATTTTTCAGATTTTCAGAATTGTAGAATTTATAATTTTTTTAGAATTTTATATTTATTTATAAGTTTTTTTATGAGATTTTTAGATTTTTAATGATATTTTTGAATTTTTAATGATATTTTTAAAAAAATTTAATTATTAATTTATAATTTATAATTTTTAAACATAAAGGATGTAAATTTGATTATTTGATCGGAATTCTAAATTTTCGGTGGAAAGAACGTAAATTGAACCGAATGTTAATTGAACACTTTAGAACGTAAATTGAAAAAGTGAAAATTTAAAAGATATATATTAAATTAGACTTAAGTTAAATGGCGTAAAATGAAATTTTCCCTATAGTATATATACGAAACAAATTTAGATATATAATTAATATATCTACCCACGATAATTTCTTTTATTTTTCTGACCACAATTATTTAGGACAATTATACCATTTCTTTAATTCACAATAGTTCCAATTAAATTTTTCCAATTATTGTTCCAATTAAATTTTTTTTTACGGTATCCAGTTCGATCAAGGATCGATTAATTCGGGAGATCAATCCACCGTCCACTTGCGAAGCCCCCTTTTAAAGTTAGAGTTTTGCGCTCTGTATGGACATGACCCCCATAAAAATTGTTTGCACCTTAAGAGTTTCGAATCTAATCGAGACCTATAGAGGAGTACTCTCATAAGTTCCAATCCTACTCCTTTGAATTATTTAAAACTAATTAACATTATATTAATTATTAATTTGTATATATTTCTGCAGGAGTGAGATGAATGTACCTGCTGATGAAGGGCAATTTATTTCAATGCTTTTGAAATTGATGAATGCAAAGAAAACAATGTTGGAATTAATGGGAATTAATTGGGTTTTGACACCCTTATCTAATTTAATTAATTAGACGGACTAAACGTTAATTAAGAAATAATTGAACGTGACATAGTCGATCTACTCGCGGAGTAGATGAACGTGGTATATTTAATATCTCAAAACCGAGTTAAGGTGAGTGAGAAATTAATTGTAGAAGTTGAAGGGTTTCAACTTGGAAGTTTGAGAATGTGGGAAATTGTCCCACATAGAAAACCTACAAAACATTTATGATGTATAAAGGTATTGAAGTAGCATGGTAGTTCAACTATATCTAAAAGAGGTACACTCCTCTAAGAGCCACACGCGCACGCGCGCCCACCCGTCCGGCCGGGCTCGGCTCGGCTTCGGATTTCGCAATTGGTCTTTGGTGGTCTTTGGTGGCCCGCCTATCTTTTTGCAGACCCAAAAACTCCGAAAAGCCCAAATCAGGAATGGGCTCGGCCCATTCGAATTACTTCAAGAATATTCCAGAATCATCTGGAAATCTCAAACTTGGTCTTCAAGATTGAATCTTCAAGACTTATCCACGTACGAGAGATATTATCTCAACCGCTTCGATATTATCGAGATATATCAGACTCTTCCCTCATACATCCTACACGCTGAAATTCGCCCCTCAACCTTTTATTCTCCTCTCGTCCCTACATACCGCTTCGATATTTTCGAGATATATCAGACTCTTCCCTCATACATCCTACACGCTGAAATTCGCCCCTCAACCTTTTATTCTCCTTAATATCCGAAGAGTGTTCAGTTCGTAACTAAGTACGTTCGCCGATACTTCTTACACAGTGGTGCTACTGTGTATTAAGTGAAAGTCGTTTTACCTTTGGGAACGGAACGCCGTAACAGTCGAGCACTATCCTGGGCGTATTCTGTTCTGCGGGAAAAGGGATTCCCTTGACTCGACTTATTTGAGATATTCTGTGTTTTTCTGTTTATTCTGATATTTTTGATATTGCAGTTTACACGGCGTAAATCGGATCCAACAAACAATAGAAGTTGGAGTTTTTACTGGCTACTCTCTTTTGGTTACTCTTGCTCTCCCTAAGGATTGCCACCGTAACTTCAATGCTCTATTTATATTTAATTACGCAAGGATCAGAATGAATGATTTGATCAATATTATTTTAAAATTAGAGTAATTGAATTTCAAACTTATGTAAATTCCTATAGATTCAGCACGATGAATTTTAGTCCAACAAATATTCCATAATAAAATAACCTTTGTCATCGATCTTATTTACGAAGTCAATAAAATTAATATTTAATGCTTTGGATAATTCTAAATACATGGAGTAAATTAATATTTATTGAATAAATAAACTGCAGGTAATTGCGATTGATCCTGATAAAGAAGCATATGTGACTGGGCTTCCATTTATTGAGAAGGCTGGCTGACAAGATCAACTTCATTAATTCAGACGCAACTACGGCTATCAACGAAATCCTTGACAATGTAAGTGAAAGAGAAAGAGAAAGAGAAAGACCCATACAACTATAAATGAAAAGGGGCTAGTCTTGGGTGAGACCGTCTCACAGAATGAGATTCGTGAGACGACTTTTATATATAAAAAGTGATAATGTTTGAACAAAAAGTGATAGTGTTTAAGTAAAAGGTGATAGTCACTTTTGTTAAAAATATTATCACTTTTTTTATAAAAAAAAAATCTGGAAAAAAATATGGATTATCCTACCCAAAATTTTGAAATATGGGTTAAAAGGATCCGTCTCACAGAAAAAGATCCGTGAGACGGTCTCACACAAGTTTTTGCCATGAAAAGCATAACCAAAAAAAAAAAAAAAAAGAACCGATATTTTGGATTTGATTTCAGTTATTAACCGATATATATATATATATATTAGACTTTTCGATATGTGTTAAGTACATATCATGACTTAAAAAATAAAATAAATAGCATTTCAGTATATATATATATATAAATTAAAAAAAAATCTAAAAAAATAATTCTGTAAACACTCAACAGGATGTGAGGTAGTTAAAAAAATACAAATAAAATATTCTAATTTAACATATTTAGTTAAGTTTATTATTAATTAAATTTTTTATTATATAACGGAAAGGCGAGGACAGCACAAAGGGGTTTGATGTCTTCCTTCCAAGTCCATGTGAAAAGTCCCATCGGATATATCACATAGAGGGAGAATCATGGAAAGGGAAAAAGGAAGGACCTTAGAGCGCGTATGTGCCCGGCTTCGCGGGATCGGGCTGCAATGCCTCGTGATCCCTCTATTGCTGGAACCGGCCCGGTCGCAAAGAGAGCAGTCGATCGGTTCTTAGTAGTTTCGAGGAGCTAGCTAGTAGCCCCATAGACTATTGGATTCTAAAGATTGGAGGAAAGAACGACGATGGAATAGGCTGAGTTGAGTACAAACGAAGGATAGGTATTAGCTAAAGGGCGCAGGCAGAACTCGTAGGCTATCCATAGGCAAGAGGAAGACTGGAATAACTCGCTTCTACTACTAGCCCCATGAAGCACTTGAAGAACTCATACTTGCTAAGATCGACCACATAATCTACAGAAGACTATCTTCTTTCCCCATGCCAGATGCACAACTCTTTCCACTTGATTTCCACAGCACAGTGAACTTACTGAACTTTGTTTAATGAGAAGGTGAATCTCCTAGGATCATCGACGTCCCTGGTGTTCGGCACGTACAAATATTTTACGTTAATTGTGAATTCTATAGAAATTAATTAAATCATTTGATATAGAGAAACAATGAATTGTGAAATTATAATTTCATTAAGTGATTGTAAAGAGTACATGGAGGAAGTATTTAAAGATACAAAACATATTTATCCTAAATCTCTAATTAAGAAAAATAAAGATTTACAAGATATATATAATATCTCTTAATATATTTATATATGCCTAATACGCCCCCTCAAGATGGAGCACCGTAGGAGAGTCCAATCTTGATCATAAGCATTTGAAGATGAGAGGGGAAGCGAAGCAGGCCGGACTGCGAGGGATTGGGATGTGTGTGCCGAAGAAGATGACGTCGCGAGCGGTTGTTCAGACCGAGGAGGACAGGCGACCATCAAGACTGCTGGATGGTGGAGTTGCAACGCTGCCATGGAAGATAGCTTGGTGAAGAAGAAAGCTTCGTCGTGACGGCACGGTTGGTTCAACCAAAATAAGTTACCGTGAGGGGATTGCAACCGTGAGTTTTGATCGGTGTTGGGTGTCGAGCAACGGTTGAGGGTGGTAGTCGGGAGTTTGGATGACGTCGGGCGTCAAGCAATGACTATAGGGGAGGGTTGGATCGAGGCGACACCCATCGATTTTCTTCGCCGAATCTACCATGGGAGGATGGGAGTTTGCAGCGGTGAAGGAAGTTGAGTGGGTTGATCGTAGAAGGCACGCTACATAGTGGGTTACAATGATGGTAAGTGAATTCAAGAAGAAGGGAAAAGGATAACCACCTGGAAGTTTGTTGCAACCGCTTAGGGTGATCGGCTAGGGGAACCGATCGACGGTTGGGAGGGATAAGGGGGTAGTCGAAGGGGGTCGGACGAAAGGACGCTGAGCACAGACTATAGTTTCTTCTTCTTGATGTTGGGGTAATCGTGAGTTTTGTACGACGAAGGGTTTGTGTGGAATCGAACCCAGGATATTTGGGCGTGAGCCTTTATGATACCATATAGAGAAACAATGAATTGTGAAATTATAATTTCATTGAGTGATTGTAAATAGTACATGAAGGAAGTATGAGTTGGTTTGCTATGGACTCGAGTGCATGTTATGCACCCTAGTCCATGTTGCACTTTTCAGTTTTACTGACTTACACTTTTTGGTAAATGGTGTTGTACTTTTCAATTATTAAACTGTATAATAATATTTTTAGTAATAATTGAAAAGTGCAACACCATTTACCAAAAAGTGTAAGTTAGTAAAACTGAAAAGTGCAACATGGAAAAAAAGTGTAAGTTAGTAAAACTGAAAAGTGCAACATGGATTAGGGTGCATAATATGCACTCGCATACTAGACTTTACCAGGAAGTATTTATAAATACAAAACATATCTATCATAAATCTCTAATTAAGAAAAATAAAGATTTACCAGATATATATAATATCTCTTAATATATTTATATATGCCTAATATTTGATTTCATATAAATCGTAAAATAATTGAAACTAAATTGAACACAAAAAAATCTAAAACTAATAATCGAATCGATAATCGAATTGAAATTTTGGTTCAGCTCAACCGATTTTCACCTAATACTGCATCCCTATCACAAACCAACAAGAATAAGCAACATATATAGCGCAACATATATAGAAATAGACCCAATTATATAATATGAGCTAAGGCATGGCCCAAGAGCAATCATAGCACCATAGGCTAATACTTAAATTCATTATGTTCACGCCACAAATTTTAATAAATATTAATTAATTTATTTATTTATATATTCAATAGAGTGAAGGTATAATAGAATATTGTAAAATTCATTTATAAATAAAGTAAATGATAAAATGTATAAATACGTGAGTTGTAGGATGAAGATGAAGATAAAGTAGGCTGAATAATCTTGTTTTCATAAAAATAATGAATATAATGAAACTGGACAAAAAAAAAAAAAATTGGAGACCAGGACTGCCCAGGCAAACACCAAATTTCGGCCAAAAAAGTCGAAGGGATACAAGCCTTTTTATCGAAAGTTTAAGAAGAAAGAAAATTAGTTGTAAGAAAATCTTATTTAACAATTAATAGTTAGTTTTTTAAAAAGTGGAGTAGAAATTACAGTACAATTTAATTATTTGGATGTATCAGGGTGAAGAAGGAACATTTGATTTTGCATTCGTGGATGCTGATAAAGCAAACTATCATACGTATCATGAGTCACTGTTGAAACTAGTCAAAATTGGAGGGATTATAGCCTATGACAATACCCTATGGTCCGGGACTGTTGCACTGGTTGATGAAGATCCGAGTTGAGGATGTTTGTTTTGGGATTATGTAGGATAGGGAAAATCCTGAATGGAGAAATCTTGATAAATAATAATTGTGTGGGTTTGTTTTGAGATTTTGAGTAAGATGAGATGTAACTTTATGTCAAATCAAATTGTGTAAGAGTAGTTGGATGAGATGTAATAGTAGGATGTATAAGTATTTTTAGGGGTGAATGTAGTTGGATTGAAAAATTCGGATGTGAAATCACGAAATAGAACAGGACGTGCAGTGACGGACCCAGAAATTTTCGGTAGGGGAGCCCGATTAACATTATTATAAAAAAAACATATATGTACTCATTATTTTCATCAAAATTTCACATTATAAAATTGTCAATACGTCACATTTCATCAAATTAAATTGATCGGATAAGTTGACTTTTGCTATGTTTTGGTACAAGTTAATATTCCCACCGTCACGTGATAACTTGCACATTTTAACCGATTCACTTTAAAAAACAATTGAATTTAGTGGTGTAGAGTCAAATAAGAAATCGTATTTTGAGTGATTTGATAAGGTGTAAGGAGGATTTAGTAGGATGTAAAATAGATTTAGTGAAATTTAGGATAAAATGTAGACCCAAAATGAGTGACGATTTTAAAATAAAATGATGTTCGGATATATTAATTTTGTGGATTATTTTTATATCAGAAGTGTGCAAATAATTATAAAACAAAGAATTAATTTTAATATGTGTGAAATTACCAAAATGCCCCTAACAAATTTACAAAATTAGTGAGGGGCCCACGGGCCCCCTGGGCACTACGTAGGTCCGTCACTGAGGACGTGGGACGTCTGAGTCACAAAACAAACACCCCCGAATGGATTGAGCGTATAGGGGTAAATAGGGTACATCTCAGGAACTTGAATGCCTTTATGGCCACTGATTCACGTGTCGAATTGGTTCATCCTTCTATTGGAGATGGACTTTCACTCTGTAGACGATTAAATTAGACTCAATGTTTTCTAATTTCTCCATTTGTATTTGTGAAATCATTTACATGTACTATTTTAAACTTAGTTAAATATGTATTCCTTTCTTTCGTGTGTAATATCCCTTTATTCTGTAGTTATTATTATTATTATATAAATGGGGTGGACTAATTGGACTTTTCTCAAAAAATTAATGGATGCAACAATTTTCGACAAAATTTATCGGAAAACTGTACAATTTTAAAAAAATTATTCAAAATTAGATTTGAATATATTCATCAATTAGTCCTAAAATCTAGTTTTCTACGCCGATTATATGATCCATTAGTTTAAAAAATATTGTAATAGTGTTATTTAAACATTAAATATGCATTCAACCATTAAACTAACTTTTTTTTTTTAAATATTCTGAAATCCTGAAAACTAAAACTACACTATAAAGGATGGTGGTTGGAAATAGAGGTCAGTAGGTGACAACGATGGTGGGGGAGTTGACACCCTTTTTGACTGAAATTTGAGGGGGTGAGAGAAACAATGCAGAGGGAGAGGACAATTTGTATAAGTGAGAAAGGTGAATTAGTCTAATGAAGGGTGAACTGATGGAGTCGTACAACTTGGAAAAATTATGTGGCTTGATATGACAATGTACTATCTGAAAAAAATGATTTAATCTTTAATAAAAAATATATACACAACAAAAGAGATATCGAATAGTATTAAGTTTAATACGTGAAAATGACTTAAGCTCATTACTCTGGACACTTTTATCATTCGCATCACAATTGGGAACTAGAACCGTTGATGCGTATACTAGATAAACTCTTAAATTCTAAAATTTTAAATGTGTAAACTACCTCTATGTATTGAGATTTGAGAACCCAGCCCGAGCTGGGATATGGTTTTGGGCGTTGGAGGGTTCCCACTCACGAGTCATGACTAATGACAAATGATTTGATTGCTAGGTCAACCCTCTACAAAGCAATTGTTTTCACATTAATTTAACCAAGTTTGTTCAGTGGAATAAAAACGGTTTCACATTGGAATTTGCCAATTGGACAACATTTCAGTCTAACTAACATGTTGCCAAAGTCAATAATATCGTTTGGTCAATTAACCAACAACAATACATCTTCAGTCTTGACGTCATTTTTGTTCCCTTACATTTGTAATTTTTTTTTTATTTGTTTTATGAATTTAGTTGAGGGAAGAAGTTTTACGGTGAACTACTGTATATATATCCAATATACAAAATATCATGATTTAGTCATTTAATTGAAAAGTTCATAAAATTACTATTCCTTATTATTTTTTAAATGTGCAGATAATTCCTATTTTAAATAGTACGTAGATTTTTATTTTATTTAAAGGTTCCAAATTAATGTATTTTTAAGGTGCTGAAAGCAACAAGAAGAAATTAAAAAGTAAGATAAAATTTTCGAATTATTATATGGTAAAGGACTAAAGGAGACCATTCTTTCATCATACGTTTTAATTGATCATTTCCAACCATTTTTAATTTAACCCTCATTAATCTTAATCTGAATTTAGATTTGCTTTTCCCACAAAAAGAAAATTAGAGCTTTTTCTTAAGCTTGATTAGGCAGCATAATATGAACAAAATATTCATTCACCTACTTCTTTAGTTCTTTTTTAACTAAACATCAATCTGACTTCGTGGGTAGCCTTTAAAGATTCTCTCCAGGACGTCGTGCTTTGAAATGTTAATTAACAAATGAATAGTTTAAACAAAATTATTAGTAATTTGTTTTATTTAATAATTAATTATGAGAACAACGTAACGGGTAAATACTAAATATAAACTAATATGCTGATTTTGAAATATCATTTATTTTTCTCATGCTAATAAGACTTGATCATAAAAACAAAAACAAGGGTATTTATAAATTTATAATATTTCAATGGTTATCTTGTATATGCATAACTTAGGGGATAGTTTTATACCTCGTACGAATTTTTCCAAAAAAAAGATTTTTTTATCCATTTTAAATTAAATTGAAAATAGGCAGTATTTTATTATATTTTCCAATTGAGGTTGGTGAGTGGGTGGTGGTGCGTTTGGCGTGCTATAAAATAATTGAATAAAAGGTTGGTCATGTTGACATTTTCCAATTGAGGTGTGTACGCGTTGTTAACCTCTTATAAATACATTGCTCTACACTTCCATAATTCCCAACAATTCATCACTTTCCCTTTGATTTATTCTTCAAAATAATTTAATTTCTTTGTCTTGTATTTTCTTCAATCTCACACAATGAAGGACATGTTTACTGGCACCATTTTGCAAAGCGATGCACTCGCCAAGGTTCAATTTTTCTCATTTTTTATTTTATTTTACTACTACGTACACATTATAGAGAATAATTAAATAAATAAAGAGAGTAATTTTCTCAAATTTTATTTATTAATAAATGTGTGTAAATATTTGCAGTACATTTTGGAAACCAGCGCGTATCCAAGAGAGCATGCGCAGCTCAAAGAACTAAGGCAGGCTAGCGTTGACAAGTATCAATTTTGGAGCTTGATGAATGTGACTGCGGATGAGGGACAATTTATTTCGATGTTGTTGAAAATTATGAATGCCAAAAAAACAATTGAAGTTGGAGTATTTACGGGTTACTCCCTCCTAACAACTGCCCTTGCCCTCCCTGAAGATGGCAAAGTAAGTCAATTTTAGTAATGTTAAAATAGTACTCCTTTCGTCTATTAAAAGTGTGCTCAATTTTATTTATTTATAATATTAATTCATCTAATGATAAACACTTTTTATTTTTGATTATAGATTACAGCAATTGACCCAGACAGAGAAGCATACGAGACTGGATTGCCGTTTATTCAGAAAGCAAACATGGCACACAAAGTTCAGTACATCCAATCCGACGCTACCAAAGCTATGGAAGAACTCCTTGTCCAGGTAATTTAAACATAGTAAATGATAAATTACATAAAATAAAATGTATCATATACTTTTTTTGCATTTTATTTTATTATATATTTAAATATGTTCTACACAAATTAAGAAAATACTTAAATTATTTACACTTTTTTAATCTTTTCAATTTTATATATAAATCTTTTACCATCCAACACAATGTTTTATTTTCACCTCCAAACTATCATTTCTTTATAGATTTACTCTGTATGTCGTTGAGGGCTCGACTTAACCTATAAAAACTCATTTTATAGTTTATTCACTTTATTCTCTATTATACATATTTACTCTATATAAATTATCAATTTTTCTTATGGCATTGTCCAAAACTAAATGAGAACTATAAAATTAGACAGATTGAATCAATATATCTTGTATTGCCCCTCTATTCACATATTCATAGTTACTATACATTATTACAAAAAATGAATAGTAGTGCAAAACTAAAAGGCAAGTCGATCATAGTTGGAGTATATATTATTACAATATTTTTGTCTAAAATTGTGATTCTAATTAAAGTCAAAGTTGATTAATTCACCGAAACATTATCTAACCTACTAAAATGTACAGGGTGAAGAAGGGACATTTGACTTTGCATTCGTGGACGCGGATAAGGAAAACTACATCAATTATCACGAACAATTGTTGAAGCTTGTTAGAGTAGGAGGAATTATAGCCTACGACAACACACTGTGGTCCGGGACAGTGGCAGCATCTGATGATGATGAAATGCCCCAGTATTTGAAGGGGTGCAGAGTGTCCATCATGAAGTTGAACACTTTCTTAGCACAAGATTCTCGTATTGAATTGGTTCAGCTTTCCATCGGAGATGGAGTCACACTCTGCAGGCGTATCTAATAACTTCATACAATTCCTTTTGTATTTGCATATCGTTAATTTGTGTTATTTTGAAATTAATAATCAAATTGTTGTTTTTGTTATAATTTACGGTACTATTCAATTGTTATTGTTTTCTTTACCAAACTGTAATTTCAAGAGACAAGAATATGTCCAAATTTGCATATAAATGAAGACCTCCTTTCCTGATAATTTGTTCTGCCCCAAATTATTAAATATAAAATCATAACACCGCGCTCTTTATTTAGCCATCAAAGATACAATCAGTTTTAACACATACAGACTCAATTGTTACGTATACAATAAAAATATAGATACCCAATTCAAATAAAAATTGATAGTATAAAACCTAATTAAAAATACAAAAACCTAATCAAGTACATTTTTCCCGAAACAAACTACAACAAGCAAAACAAATAATTTTTTTATTACAGATAGGGGCAAATCAGTAGATGGATGGGCTAGAAAATATAAAAGTCTTAATAATAAAAAATCGCATACTTATACTTAATAAATTATAAAAGATAAATTCCATTAGAAAAAAAAATGTAAGTACCAAAGTTATACTTAATTCAAAGATAAAATTAAATAAATTTCAAAAGAAAGTTGAATGTGCAAAACTAATAGGGTACTCTTTATTACAAAGCATGTCAAGTACTATTTGTTAACATAATAAGTTGCAAGTGTAGTATAAAATATAGAAAATTTGTTTGTAAAAAAAAAAAAAAAAAAAACATGATGTATAAATTAATATATGAGTGAATTTAGAATAAATTATAGTTTTTGTTTTGGGTTAATTAGTTAAGTGCGTGGGCTGACCATAATTCAAAAAAAATACTAAAAAAGATTGATAACTGAGATAGGAGGTAGTTGAAAGTGTAGTCTACAAATGGATTTGATTAAGGTTTCAAGTTTTAATAGCTACAACCAACTAAAAAAAACAAATTAGGAAACTACAAGGCAAAGTTTGGAAGCCCAAAGTATGGACAATTGTAACTATGTCTTTTAATTTACAAGTCGGCCGGCCTTTGAAGCTTAGAACTTGAGAAAAGCCGTCGGCCCATGTAGTAAAGACTGATGAGTGAGAGTGGACTGTTTTGTCCAAAAAGTAATCGGTTTCAATTTTTCATGTTTAACATTAAAAATCAAATTATTATGTGTAATTGAATGTATAGATATATTTAAATTTTAATGTTTAATTTATTCAATTTAATTTTTGAAACATTTGATTCTTAATCGGAGTTCAATTTCATGTTTATAAGTGATTGCACTCAAGTATATCTCTTCACTATAATTAACTGTTTATAATATTTAAAGCGATACATGTTAGAAATAAAGTAAAGTACGATAGTACATCAAATGAAATACAAATTTATATATATAAAAGGAGAATGTGGCTTTCCAGAGTTCGACACGTGTCAAATTCGAGGCATGGGTTTTCTGCCATGTGTCATTCTGAAACTTAAATCTCTATGCCAGTAACGTTCAAAATCATTCATCATCATTTATTCACTTCATGTCAAAGAAGAAAAAGAGATACAGTCATACAGAGAGTCTCACGGAAGAAACGCCCAAGAAATAGAGAGACGCACGGAATAAGAAACGCAAAGGAAGGGTTTTTGAAATTTTGTTTGCCAATTTTAAATTCCTCTTTACAGTATTAGCAGATCTCCATGTTCTTTGTGGATTTCCAGCTTCTGCCGTCAAAGTCTGGTCAGATTGCCGCCTATTTGCTTCTTTCCCTTCCCCTTCAGATAAAGTTGGTAGTGCTACTTTAATCACACAGTCGATCAGTGTTCTCAACTCGTTTTATAATTAATCAAAATATTATGCATAATAGATTAGGGAAATCTCGAATCTCATTTATACATTTCTTTGATTTTATGATTATAGAAATGTACAGTGATTAGGGAATTCTTATGATTGGTGATTTTGTTAAGAGTAATGCTCCAATTGCGTTTCTTATGATTGGTGATTTTGTTAGAGTAATGCTCCAATTGCTACAATGACAATGGCTACAGCGACGGGGGCGATGGTGACGTTGTACTGCGTTGTGAGCCGGTGCATTTCCACGACGACGAACGAAAAAGATTCGGGTGGTGGCGATTACTCGAAATTGAAGAGTAGATCAACGAAGAGACGGTTGTACGCACGCGGAGGCATTGGGGAAATGGTCGACGATTTGGCTTTTGGATTTAACTATCATATTCGGAGGCGGGTATGACTCTCTCTCCACAAACCTTCGTTAAAGTGAGAAATTTGCAAAAAATTGCGGAGTCATTATTAGTTTTGAATTTCCTTTTCATGATTTATTTTGTGTGTATATATTTGTTTGAGTTTATGATGTCCATGTATCTTGGAGTGGATGTAAAATTTCATGGATCTGAGTTTCTGTGTGATTGATTGTTTTGCTTTTTTGTTAGAAATCTAAACTGTGAAATTGAGGAATTTGAGAATATTATGGGAAGCTGTCATTATTAGTATTGAATTTCCTTTTATGATCTATTTTGTGAGTATATATTTACTTGAATTTATGATGTTCAATATAATAGAAATGGGAATTGCTCAAATGACTGGTGATTAAGTTGAGGTAAAAGGTAGTCCTAGGTGTGTCATGTCTTGATTTGATACCTTTGATTTCAGGTCCAGAACTAGTACAATGTGAAAACGACTTCAATTTGGATGATGCACGACTTATGAGAGGTGCTTGGAGGAGTGAATACTATATTCCATTGTTTGGAAAATAAATTTCTGTGATTTAATAAGTGCCTTCTGAAAATGAAAATTGGATGTGGTTTGTCAGCTCCAATGAATTTTTTTATCTTTTTATCATCTAATAATATTTGTTGATTCCTCTGACAGATGAGTAATCGCTCTGGAAAAATATTTTGCTTCAGCAGGAATTCTTTATGTGTCTAGCAATATGCCATACTGTGCTCCCCGAAGACAGGTGTCTCCCTTAACGAATCTTCTTTGATTAAAAATTGGTTTCTTTTTCAACATGTATGTAAAAAATTTATGGTTGTTTTCACTGTTTTGAAGATATTATAACATCGAGTTAGACTTGAAAGAGTTTTGAAAGCAGGCGGACACCCACAATAATTTATATTCGCAACTCACATCTTTGGAACATAAGAAAGGTGCAGGATGTTTCATATGAGATTTTAAATATCCTCGAGTTTAACAGGTAACTGCTATTGTTAACTTGCTTCAGAAATTTGTCTGCTCAATGCGTGATCAATTACAAGATTTTAGATTACAACAAATAAGTAAAGAAAGTTTTTGTTGCTAACTTGCATCGCTGAAATAATCTAGGGTGAATAAGATCTTGGTTACTGTTTTGGGCATTGTTTCTTGATTGTACTTTATTATTGAGTTACTTGAAGAATGGAGATTAATTTTGGGAATGGCAATACAATGTACAAAATTACTACTTGCAAGATTATCTATAAAGAAATGTGTTCTCTTGACTAACACATATAGTTTTGGAAAAAATCTAACAGGTATAACATATGCTTTCACGGTGTCCTTTAAGTGCAGACGTGTAGTTGCTGGTGATTTTGAATGTGTGTGTGGTAGTGCTTTCACTAGAGGGTGGTTGTCTGTCTTCGGGTAACATATGCTCCACTGGAATCGTTGGTTTTCACATTTGGGACCAGTATTTGTAAAAGAAAATTTGTTTCTTCATTTGAGAAGGTAGAAAATTAATTATTTCAGCAAACCCACAGTCAACACTATGTATAGTGTATGTGCGGTGATAATTAACTGTTCTGGGAGACACATAAGAACATAACATTATAAAAGCAAGTGTCAAAAACGTTGACATCATTTTTTCATAGGGTAAAAGTGATGGGGAAGTTTCTGATTCTTACGTTTCTATCTTCTTCATGAGGAATATATACACAACATCGTTTCCGATTCTTATGTTTCTTGATTTTAATATTTGGTTTAGCTTGGACAAAATGAATTTGAATCTGAGGATTATGAAGATATTCTACTAAACCTTGCAAATAATGGCATCCCATATTTGACTATATTTTTGTATTTGAATTATTCCAAAATTATGCAATAAAATATTGATATGCCCTGGAAATATATAGGGACACCCAGAAACCTGAGTTAAAAAGCCAAACAAGAGAAATATGAGTCCAAGACTGAGCATGAAATTAACACCTGAGTTGAAGCCTAGTGGTGTAGGCTTGGGACTTAGGAGTATGCTCCTCTTTAGGTCTCAGGTTCGAAACCCCTAAGGTGCAAACAATTTCTATGGGGCCATGTCCATACAGAGCGCAAAGCTCTGGCTTTAAACGGGACCCCCGCAAGTGGGCGGTGGGATTGGTCCCCTCGAATTAGTCGGTCTTTGACCGGATACCGTGGCATCAAAAAAAAAAAAAAACACCTGAGTTGAAGGCTGAGCAACAGATGCTCGAGTGGGCCAAACAAGATAAAAATGATTCAAATGCCAAGGGGATAAAAGAAAGAAACCTGAAACCTGAGTTGAATAAACCTGAAACCTGAGTTGAATGTCGATCGCCACAGGCCGAACAAGTGAAAACTGATTCAATCAAGCAAGATAAGTGATGAGACTGAGATGTGTAATGATCCCAAAACGGATTCTGATGTTGGTAGAAAGTCGTTAAAGTTCGCAGAGACGTGCAAGGACATGAATCTCCAAGAAGATGACGAGACCTTACTTATGAAAATTCAATATTTGAGGATGATGAAGAATCTCAGGAGTTTTATCAAAAAAGTTGACATAATGTTTTTTTTATAAGAATGCTTATTTTTTTTAATTGTGACCTTCTATGTGTTTATTGGATTGACATGTGATTGTAGGACTAGTCTTTTTTTTTTTTATATCTATCTTTATTGTCCACTAATGTAGAAAAAAGGAAAATTGGAATATAGTTACATATCGAAAAATATATGTAATGTAGTTGGGTATAATTAAATTTGAAATTAGATTGAGCTCAAAATATTTTATGACAATCGCAAATTTTATTGCATATAAAAAATTTTAAATTAAAATTAAAACAAGCCCGTGCAATGCACGGGTACAAAACTAGTCTATATATATAAAAGGAGGAAAACTCTCTCCTGAGCTTGACACGTGGCTTTTCAGGTTTTGACATGTGTATGACACGTCATCGACACATGTCGTTTGAGGTTCCTGCCATGTGTCAATATTGCTTTTTAATGCTTATAATTATGTTCAACCATTTCTACTTTCAAGTTTCAGCCGTTCATCTTCTTCTTCCCACTCCATTAAAGAGTCTGTCAATAAAAATGGCATCCGAGTTGTCTCTCCCTCTACTCTCCTACTAATCTATATATATTATCTTATATAATAAAAGGAGGAAGATGACTCTCCTACTTGCGACACGTGTGCATTTAAGACCCCTCCTCCTTTTGCCATGTGTTAGATGACTTGGCCTTTGAGATCCACATGTACAGAGAGGGAAATGAAGAGACTCTCAAGTCTTGAATTCAAGTGACTTTTTAGTTCCCTCCTTTATTTCATTCCACTTGTCATCCCTTTAAGATGAGACTCTCAAACTCTCATCTCTTTCATTTTGGACCTCTCATGTACCGAAAATTAATTAACAATAAATACAATGCGTCATAAGTGTATTATAGATTAATTCATCTTATATATTTTCTATTGGTCATCCACTTTGCCATGTTTTCTCAATCAAGAAAGTGGAGGAGGACGTCTCGTGGCCATGGATAATAAATTAAAGCAATAGCTTAATTTTTATAAAGTAAAAGTGCATATATGTTTCAAATACACACGGAATATTGTAATGTTTTATTAAAGTGAGAATATATGGTGATTGAAAATTTGCAGGCATATCTTGGAATCTATATATATGAAAGGATGAAAACTCTCTCCTGAACTTGACACGTGACTTTTCAGGTTTTGACATGTGTATGACACGTCATTGACACATGTCAGTTTGAGGTTCCTGCCATGTGTCAATATTGCTTTTTAATGCTTATAATTATGTTCAACCATTTCTTTTTTTTTTTTTTTTGATTACAAGTTAAATACCCCATCCCTTTTTTCCCCTCCCCATGACTCGAACCCAGGACCTGTGGCCTAGGTAGTGGTGCTCTAACCACTTGAGCTATCCCACTTTGTCGGTTCAACCATTTCTACTTTCAAGTTTCAGCCGTTCATCTTCTTCTTCCCACTCCATTAAAGAGTATGTCAATAAAGATGGCATCCGAGTTGTCTCTCCCTCTACTCTCCTACTAATCTATATATATTATCTTATACTCCCTCCGTCCCACAAAAATAGCCACATATTCCTTTTTTGGATGTCCCAATTTATAGCCACATTTCCTCTTTTACTTTAGTATTAAATGCTTTATTGTCAATTTTACCCCTAATTTATAAGAGTGATTAATGCTTAGAAGATTTTGGAGTATTAGATTTTAAGGGCAAAATTGGCACATTAGCTCAATTTGACTGCATTTATTGATTTTTCTTAATCTGTGTGCAAAGTCAAATGTGGCTATCTTTATGGGACGGAGGGAGTATAATAAAAGGAGGAAGAGGACTCTCCTACTTGCGACACGTGTGCATTTAAGACCCCTCCTCCTTTTGCCATGTGTTAGATGACTTGGCATTTGAGATCCACATGTACAGAGAGGGAAATGAAAAGACTCTCAAGTCTTGAATTCAAGTGACTTTTTAGTTCCCTCCTTTATTTCATTCCACTTGTCATCCCTTTAAGATGAGACTCTCAAACTCTCATCTATAACATTTTGGACCTCTCATGTACCGAAAATTAATCAACAATAAATACAATGCGTCATAAGTGTATTATAGATTAATTCATCTTATATATTTTCTATTGTCCATCCACTTTGCCATGCTTTCTCAATCAAGAAATTGGAGGAGGACGTCTCGGTGGCCATGAGTAATATAACAGATTTTGGGAGGACTTGCTTTGTGTTCTTGGGATCATTAGTCAAATATATCAGATAAGTTGTATAAATTGATAAATACTTTTCTTCACAAGTTGGTTTTTAGTTCATAAATTATGATTAAGAAGAGAGAATTATTAATCACATATTTTGGAATAGTTCTGATGTTCCTATCTTGAATTCATAACATTAATTTCTTATGAGCGGAAGTTGTGTTTAATGATGAAACCTTTGATTTACTATTTTTAGAGATTGTACCATTTCATTATATTTTCTACCCACAAAAACCAGAATGTTGCTATCAGAATTTCTACAAGAGTTTGACCAGAATTTTGAGAAGCAAGACTTTCTTTGTGTGCTAACCATATTCAGATTAATTGAGTGATAATTGTATTCACTTGCTTAAGTCTACTAATTTTTCACAAATTTAATGTATAACTCAATATCTATTTTTCTTAAATTATGTTATTTGGTTTAAAATTGTCGATCAATAATTGTAATTTGTCTTCAACTTTGATGTTTGTGAACAACAATATTCGTTTTATACATTATATCATCTCTTGCCGTCTTCGTTAATTTCGAAGTGTTTATCATATTTAAACTTTATTGGAACATTTGTAATTCTAACAAGGAGATTTTATCTAAGTCGTAGAGTTTTTCGACATTGAAAATTCTAGAGACCTTCACGATATTTATTTATTTCACTCAAGTTTTACAACTGACCCGTACATCGCACGGACAACAAACTAGTAAATAAAATAGACTAATCAAACCGTTTTTGTCCCCGTCCATTTAAGTAATTATTTGTGTTTGCAAACTCCGACACACCCATTGCTAATGCTGACATACATGTTTTATTCCGTGCCCATACTTGGCCCTCATCCTTTTATGTTATGCCATTTGTGTCCCTCTCTTCTATGGCTTAAATGATTAATATTTCTTTATGTAAAGGTTGGAGTCTTTTTCTAATATTGGATTTTAATACAAATTACTGCCGAAAACCAACAATTGGAAAAACTATTGATAACTACTTAGTCTTGAAATTTATACCTTTTACAATAAATTACATAAATAAATAGATTTCAACAAGAATAAAATAAAATTATTCCATCAATTCGGATTGTCGATGATTGTAGTTTTCAACTCGGTCTCGTCTTGTGAGAAAAAAATTAGTATTAGATGTAGGGCTGTTACACGAACCGAGCCGCTCGTGAGCTCGGCTCGGCTCGGCTCGATAAGGCTCGAGTTCGGCTCGGCTCGTTCGCTAAATGAGTCGAGCTCGAGCTCGTTAGATACTCGATTTACTAACGAGCCGGCTCGAGCTCGATTTGTTAGGCTCGATATCTAATTTTTTCTTTAAATTTCATTAGGCTCGTTAGGCTCGGCTCGGCTCGATAGGCTCGTTAGACCCTTTAGCGAGTCGAGCCGAGCTCGTTCCTTAGCTCGTTAATGTTATCGAGCCGAGCCGAGCTCGGCTCGATAAGAGCTCGAGCCGAGCTCGAACCTTAAATACTCGGTTCGGCTCGGCTCGAATAACAGCCCTAATTAGATGTCAATACACTCTATTTTCAAACTTTTATATTCTTAAAATGAAAAATCTTTATAACAATATTCACAATTTTATACTAAATGTTACTTCCTCTGTCCAAATCAATTTTCATGCAGATATGTGATGTGAGAACGTAAACTAAAAAAAATGATAAAATAATTTATTAAAGTGTTAAAATAAGGGTATCATTTAAGAAACAATAATGACATATAGGACAAAAATTAACGTGAACCCGACAAAAAGAAAAATGTAAAAACTGTTTTGCAATATAATGAGTAGTATTACTTTTAAAAGTTCCGATATACACATAAATTAATTCATTTATTTACTTTATACATGAATATTTATAAAATTACCCTTCAAAATTTTATTCACTATAATATAATATATATATATATATATATATATATATATATTTTGCGTTAGCTTATTTATGAAAGTTGAGACGAAAGAATAGTATTTTTTTATATTTTAGTTTGCGTTTATTATACAGATTCATGGTATGTGCATTATTAAAAAAAGACAAAATCTTTGGATAAAAGGATATATATATATATATATATATATATTAATTTTGTATTAGAAGATCATGGGATTATGGTTATGGAGCATATGGTAGTGGTTGGTTAGCCACGGTTTTAATGGTTTTGACCAATGACTGACGCCACTACTCTGTTGTATTTTTTCCTCCTAAACAAAATACTAGTACTATTGTATTCAATTAATGAAGAAAAAGTAGTAGTATAAAAAAATAACACTCGATACTCTCTAGTCTCTCCATAGTCCACCGGCTTAGTTTCTTCTGAGACTACGAAGAAGTACAACATGACAAACAACACGACGCTCCCACTAACTGAACGCATTGTGTTATAAGCAACTGCAGAGAGGGGTAAATATATTTTTTCTATTTGAAAAATGAGTGATGATAGAGTCCATGGCGGATGCGTTGCGGTTCGTACATTTACGCATTCATCCTCTTTCTCTCATTCTCTCTCTTCCTTATCAGGTATTAATTTTAATTTCTGCAGAATGCATGTATATCTAATAATAATTGATTTGTTGGAGTTGGAAATTTTGTGGATTTTTTCAGGATTTTTCTACCTGTATTCAATTGTGTTCTCCTAATGCTTTTTATTTGTTCAATACTAAGCTGCATCTTAGTAATTTTGGATTGTGTTGAATCTACAATCACTTCCTTTATCAGTTGATTTTGAAATTTTGTTACCTTTGATATGACTCTATTATTAGTGGTTGGATCATTGGTAGATATGTTGAGGGATATATGGATAGACGATATGCAGATGTAATGTGGTTTTGTGTATTTGGTGAAAAATTTAACTGAGACTTGTTAGACATCTATCTTATACCTAATTATCCATTTATCCTGAGTTAATCTATCAATCAAACTGGGTCTAACGTAAATGAAAATGGGACAAATTTGGTAGTGAGATTGAGAATTAATTCTTGTATATTAATTCCTAACACTCCCCCTCACTCGTGGGCCGAATAATCAACTCTTACCCTTTTTGGGGAGGAGGCCCATCGAGTGGACAAATTTAAATGGGTGGAGTGCTTTCAACAGGAATCGAACCCAGGTTGCCCGGTTAGCTCTGATACCATGAAAGAATTCCGTCTCATCTAAAAGTCCGAACTTGGTAGTGAGATTGAGAATTAATTCTTGTATATTAATTCCTAACAACATATTTATTTTTTAATCAAAAGCTATATGTCAAATCTTGCATAATTGCATTTGAAGTCAGATTCAACCGTTAACTACTTGGATACTACTTAAGTTTCAACTAGCTCTTATCCCCGTGGAGATTTCTTTTTTATCATAATATAACTGTTTTTCATATGTGGAGATGGTTCCCATGATAACGCAAAATATGAAACAAACAAAGTAGTATGAAACATAGTGCATTTGATGACATTTTTTATTAAGGAAGGATGTCTACTGTCTCTGGCTGCAGATTATGCAACTTGTAGTACGCCAGTGTGGAGGAGGAAAGGCCTGATCACTTGTGTTTGCTTTAAACGAAAAGGAAACAATGCTCGGATTTGCACTAATTTGACACCTCAACAGGCAAGACGAGTACTTAAATATTAGCAGTATTTAGTCTTGCAAACTGAATAACAGCAAAAATGGAAACCTGTCATCAGTATGAATGTTGTCCTCTAATTCTAAGCTACAAAGTCTTTCGAGGAATAAAGGCAGAAACATGTAATGTATTTCAATTGATGCAAGTTCTAGTACTGCCTGCCATTCAAAGATATCTTTCCCGACTTTCTCTTCCTCTCTCAAACAATCATTGTTTTTGTTATTTGGCTCCATGTGAAAAGGGACATTTGAAGTTGTGAGATGTAGCATTCTCAATATTTTTGTGTTTTCAATTGACTAATTTCTCGTTATTACTCAGTAAACATAAGTATCTATCCCTTCAATGTTTTTTGTTCAAAGATTATGATAGTTTAATGTTCTAAGGTTTGATCAGAACATGAAGATACTAATTTGATATTTGTTCATTGCCTTTTTCAAATGGACAGGAAGAGAAGCTAAGAAGGTTGAGACACCGGATGAGGGTTCACTTTGATGCATCGAGACGCGAACATCAGGTTCCGAACATTGCTTTTATGCTTGTTAGCTGGACTGAAAGCTAAATCAAACAAAATTGCTTTTCCATTATATCTCCTCTCTGAAAATTTGCTCATCTTTAAGCTTTCGGATACAGGATGCTTTGAGGGCCTTGTGGTATGCTACATACCCTGGCCAGGAGCTACAGAGTTTGGTATCTGATCAGTGGAAAGAAATGGGATGGCAGGGAAAAGATCCATCTACAGACTTCAGGTCCGTTTTTCTTCCTTATCTATTTTGCAGCTCATTATCACCCTTTTATTCCCCTTTTCATATGTTGCGTTGATGCTGAATGATAAACAGAGGAGCAGGTTTCATTTCCTTGGAGAACTTGCTGTTTTTTGCCAAGACATTTTCGGTAACTTACCATTAACTCTTGCTGCCTTTTCTTTAGCAAGTGTTCATATAATATCTGATCTGGCTTCAGATGAATCTAGTTGTTCTTATTATTTTGTAATATCTGATCTTGATGCCAAAGTTTTTAGCTTAGTGCTCAACACTCTTCAGTGCATTGGTTTTTTTTTTGTTGGTGGCAGGCATCTTTTCAGAGTCTATTGAGGAAGAAAACAGGCAAAAGGGCGATCTGGGAATATCCATTTGCGGTTGCTGGTGTGAACGTAACGTTTATGATCATGCAAATGCTTGATTTAGATGCTAGTAAGGGGACTAATGAATGATGTAGCTTTCAGTCGAATATCGTTACTCTCTAGTCCTGGCTAATGTGTGCTCAATTCTATGCAGCAAAACCGAGAACTTTTATTAGAGCCATTTTTCTACAAATGTTATCAGGTGAGAAATCACATCCAAATGAACGCAACATAGTTTTGATCATGTCATGTTGCATGATCAATAATGTTGTGCACATATATATAAGGGCATCCATCATGTGTTTTACAATAATTATGTGTTGCACTCTGTGCAGAGAACGAATGGGCTTTCGACCTTCTTTACTGCGTAGCTTTCATGATCATGGACAAGCTATGGCTCGACAAAAACGCAACGTACATGCAGTTCAATGTAAGCAAAGCACCCTATAATGTATAACTGAGTTGCCTCATCATGCCAATTGAATTGATTCACAGTGTATGCCTTAACAGGATATTCTGAGGTTGACACGATCTCAGTTGGAGAAGGAGTTTCTAATGGAAGATGTATTGCGAATTGAGGATATGCCCTCTTACACCCTTTTGTCTTAATATATATCTCACCCTTTAATCCTAATACCACAATTTTGACTTCATTGCTTTCTTATTCATTTCAAACCTAACTAGCAGCCCTGTTGTTTATACAAAACCTTTGTATTTGAATTTGTTATATCAAAGAATTTGGTTCGAAATTTCTCTACGAGAATGGCAAAGAAAACTAATATGGGGTAATTGTGGTGGCTAATAAGAATAAAGAATAATTAATTCATCTACATCATATTATTAATGTTATATTATTTATTAATGTTGTATTATTATTTTAGATAAAAAAATAGGGTTGCTATTGTATTAGGGCGGCGCCAATTATAATTTATGGTCTATTAATGTACCTGATTTACCTGCTGCATTAAATCATGCTCCCGTCATATAATAGACCTCCGTCCTTAGTTTGGCAAACCTCTATCGATTGGTTTTATTTATTATTATTATTATTATTATAGACCTCCGTAATTAGTTTGGCAATAGATCAAATAGATAAAGTTTTTTAGAGTTATTGTGATATTAAAATTAAATGATTATTTTCAAAAAATAAAAATTAGCACACTTTTGTGAACTATATAATAGACCTCCGTAGTAAGTTTGGTAACTTCTATCGATTGTTAATTAAAATAAAATGAATGAGATAATCTAGAAGTTCATTTTTAATTAAGTGTCATTTTAATATTTTTTAATAAATTAAGATATTAAATTATGGATCGATTTTACCCTTTATTAATGACAAATAATTTTAATATTAAATTTTTGTTTAGTAATAAATATAATCAGGTGATATTCATAAATACAATAATTATTAGTTTTTCATGATTTATGCGTGACACTTAATTAAAAACTAACATGTTAATTACCTACATGATAATTTAATGCATATTAAAAAAAACATGTCAGGTAGAAGGGTCCAATTGAAATATAACATTAAATTCTTCTGTTTAAGTGAAAATTAACAACTATTTTTAGCCAATAATTTTTCTTTAAAAAGATAAATAAAATAATTACTATCCCCGCAATTTAATAGTTCTTTCATTTGGTTAGACCCATCGATTAATATATGAATGGGCTTCCTATTACGGTGAATGTGTTGATGAAAATTAAAATGTTGTCTATTATGCTTTATATAATTTGAAAAACTTTAGATTTTATTATAAATATTTTAGCTATTTTTTCAAAAAGATCTTAAATTATCGTTATATGTAAAAGTTTCTCTAATTAATTGAGAAACAACGTAATGGGTAAATATATAATATGCTGATTTTGAAATATCATTTATATTATTTTTCTTATGTTTATAAGATTTTGCTTGTACGGAAATTATCTATCTAAATGTATAACATTTAAAAATAATAATTACTCAATCTTATAAGACGAAAAAAAGTTATGTTGTGTTTGAACAAGGAGATTTGATTTGAGAGAACATTTCATAAAAAGTGTAAAAATAGATTTTTTTTTTTTTTTTATCGGTAAAAGATTATATTATTATTGGGTACAAGGGATACCCGAGAAAATAATTGTACATGATATAACATAAAAAGGAAAATAGTAAAAGCCTTTACACTACCTTGCTTTCATCTCATACACTGAATTGGGTCTGACACCCATGACCTGAAAGAAAGGTTGTTCTGGTTGGGGTATTTGATCGTAAACCAGCTCCATATTCTTGCTCTCATCTCCTCCTTGACTTTTGTGATCGAGAAGGTTTCATTCTTGAAGAGTACTGCGTTTCTCCATTTCCATATCAGCCAGACCACACAAAGCCATATACAAGTTGCAATTTTTTTTCCATTTTTACACCTCAATATACCCCCAAATCCTAGGAAGTTGTCCAGGATGCTTGATGGGAATGCTGACGGGGTTTTGAGCCACGACAGACATTCCATCCAGACTTGGTATGATTGAGGGCATTCCAGAAAAATGTGTCTTTCGGTTTCCACACTATCTCCACAGAGTACGCACCTTAGATCATCGTTCAGGTTAAGGATGTTTCTTCTTCTTAGGTTGGACCGAGTTGGTAGTCTTCCCCATAACAACCTCCATGCATGAGCCTTGACCTTCGATGGTGCGAAATTCTTCCATATGGTCTTCAAGCCTTGCAGCAGCTTGTCTTCTGGTTGAGTGTCTTGGTTTTGGTTGAATAGGATTGAGTATGTTTCTTTTGTGGAGAAAGTCCCTGTCTTCGATGCTTTCCATTTCCATGAGTCTTCAGTTCCTGCTTTTAGTTTGAACCTGTCCATCACAGATAAGAGATCATTAAGAGATATTTGTTCTCTGTCGAAAAGTGGTCTTCTCCATCCCCAAATCCACCTCCACATATTTCCTTCCCATACACCCGTATCCCCTACAGTTTTCCCCTTGTCTAAGCTAATTAAGTATAATCTCTTGAATCTATCCTTCAGCTTACCCTCCCCCGTTCAGTTTTCCTCCCAAAAGAAAGAACTTTTCCCATCCCCTAAGATCTTAGTCAAATTTCCACGGAACCAACCCCCATTATTCTCACCTACAACTTTTAAAACATCCCTCCATCATAGAGACACCCTCCCCTTCCTTCCTGTTGGAAAGATCTTAATTTAAGGGAAAGTATTTAAGATAATTTTATTATAAATAATCATCATTTTAGCTATTTAAGGGAAAGTATTTTAACGAATTAGACACTTGATGATAGAGTTGATGGAAAATGAGTGTATGTAATACTTATATGTATCTTCAAGGACGGAGCCACATAGGGCCCAGCCGGGGCAGTGGGCCCCCCACCAATTTTTTTTTTTATTATGTATATTTCTTCCGTTTATAATTATTTGTATACTTTTTTTTTATTTGAGACGTTTCAAAATTATTTGTATACTCATAATATGTAAATAATCTACAAAATTAATATTCTCACTATATCATTTTATTTTTAAAATTGTCACTCATTTTAATCTACATTCTTCCCTACATTTCACTAATTTTTTTTAACACCTCATTAAATTTCTTTTATACCTCACTAAATCACCAAAAATACACCTCACTAAATTCACATTTCTTAAAAAGTGAACTTATCAACGTATTCAAGTCATTACGGGATGGAGGGAATATATTTTAAGTTATACATTTGTCTAATAATTTTAACACCGTTTCACCTATTATGAGTCGGAACAATCAAAATTTATAATGAATTAAATATAATATTATTTTGTCTTTATAGTAATGTAAATCGGGCCCCCCAATCTAAAATTTCTGGCTCCGTCACTGTGTATCTTATAAATATATTGCATCTATTTTGAATATTACTTTCATCATTATATTTTTACATGAAACATAATACTTAAAATTTGCGATAAATTCTTGTATGCAACTAAGTACTTGCAATGTAATTAAATTTTAAGTAATTTAGATATATCATTAAATTTTTTACTATCACTCTCACATCATAATTACATTAAAATTACAGTTTATTTACATTAATTGTATCTTGTAATTGAGTGCACACAAGTATGACTTAAAACTTGCATATAATCATAAAACGAAAAAACAAAAAAAATTTAAGCGTATTTATCAATTTATATATTTCAATGGATGTCTTGTATATACATAAATTTAGGGGATAGGAGACATAGGAGTATAATTTTTTCACAATTTCTAAAAAATGTTTTTTTTTTTCGTCCATTTACACCTACAAGGCTACATGCAAAAATAAAATGAAAAATACCCAGTCCCATTTATATTTTATTTTATTTAAATTAAATGGTGGGGAGGTGCGTGTTTGGTGTGCTAATTAATAATTAAGTAGAAAAAATGGTTGGTGACACAATATACCCTTATAAATACATTGAGCTACACTTTGAGAATTCATCACTTTAATTTCTTCCTCAAAACAATTTAATTTCTCTTTGTATTTTCTTCAATGAAGTACATGTATACTGGCACCATTTTGCAGAGCCACGCACTCGCCAAGGTTCGATTTTTCTCATTTTTTTAATTTTATTTTATTACTACACATTTTATATATAGAGAGAATACATAAATAGAGTAATTTTCTCATATTTTATTAGTAATATATATATATATATATATATATTTGCAGTACATTTTGGAAACCAGCGCATATCCCAGAGAGCATGAGCAGCTTAAAGAACTTAGGCAGGCTAGTGTCGACAAATATCAATTTTGGTAAGCAAAGTTTTTTTTTTCTTTAATTGAATACTTAAAAACCATACATCTAGAATGTACAAGTAAAATTTTTTTTATATACAATTTCTCTTTATTTTCTTATAATTCTTCAAATTATGGTCGAAATCATATTGATTTGAAACTTTGTATTAAATTCGATCAGGAGTAGGATGAATGTGAGTGTTGATGAGGGACAGTTTATTTCAATGATGTTGAAAATTATGAATGCTAAAAAAACAATTGAAGTTGGAGTATTTACAGGCTACTCCCTCCTAACAACGGCCCTTGCCCTCCCCCAAGATGGCAAAGTAAGTCAATTTAAAATGTTAAAATCGTAATTAACTCATTTTTGAAGGATTGATTCAGATATTAATTTATCTCATGATAAACATTTTTTTTGGGGGGATTTAGATTATAGCTATTGACCCCGACAGAGAAGCATATGAGACTGGGTTGCCGTTTATTCAAAAAGCAAAGATGGCTCACAAAGTTGAGTTCATTCAATCAGATGCTATCAAAGTTTTGGATGAACTCCTTCTCAAGGTAATTTCGATGATAAATTACATCAAATAAAATGCCCCTGCATTTTAATTTTAATAAATATTTAAAAGTATATTACCGTCAATCAAATTTTATAATTCTCATTTTTTAAAAAGAAAATATTACTTTACTCTTTAACCGTTATTTATTTACTCAACATGTCAATAAGGGGCCACAAAAATTAATTTTACCTTACTTGTTCATTTTACTCTCTACTACACCTATCCATTCCATTTTGTACAATACTTTCACAATATCTTTATTATATCTATTTTTAAAAAAATAAAATGTGTCCAATTCAATAAGAACAATATTGATAGACATAGGGAGTATGACTATATTGCTATTTTGTTTACATATGCATTATTAATGTACTCCCAGTTCACAATATTTGTGCTCATCAAAATGAATTCCAATTTTAGGAAACATGATTAAATATTTTGAGTTCATTAAGTTGGACTAATTTTGGTTCAAATTTTGATCCAATAAATAGGTCTAAATTTTAAAAAATGTACTTTTACCGGTATTAACAGGTTATTTATGTTTATCAATTAATAGATAATATAATTAAATTATTAGTATTTATCTAGAGCGACGGTGGCATTGGAGACGTGAAATTTGAGATTTAAACCTATTCATTAGACCGAAATCAAAACGTGTAATCCATATAGACCAAACTCAAAATCAGTCATATACGGAGTACAATTTATTGGACTGCAAAATCTTTAATCTCTTAAGAAAAATAGATAAAGTAAGATTATTGTGAGTGTATTGTAGGGCGAAGAAGGAATATTTGATTTTGCATTCGTGGACGCGGATAAGGAAAACTATATCAATTACCATGAACGATTGTTGAAGCTTGTTAGAGTCGGTGGAGTAATAGCCTACGACAATACATTGTGGTCTGGGACAGTGACAACATCTGAGGATGATGAAATGCCCAATTATTTGAGGGAGCACAAAGTGTTCATCATGAATTTGAACATTTTTTTAGCACAAGATTCTCGTATTGATCTAGTTCAACTTTCCATTGGAGATGGAGTCACACTTTGCAGGCGTCTCTAATAACTTCATATCACACTACAAAATTCGTGGAAAATAACAAGGGTGTTCATGAGAGCAAAATAAAAAAACCCTAAAAAATAATGAGGGTAGAGCAAGAAAACATTGTCAAAAATATGTTTACTTTGAATTTTGAGTGAATATATTAATGATTAATGATTTTAGCTTTAAATTACTACTCAAAACTAATTTGCTAATTTACTACTCCGATTTAAAAACTGTGTTTAAGTTTTAAATTCTATACCGAATTTTTTTTTTTTCGAGATTTAATTTTTTTTTTTTAAAAATATTCTTATTAAATCTATCAATTAATATAATAACTACAATCATTATGTAACCATCTAATTATTATAATAAAATATGTGCAACATCTACAAAATCACTATAACCAAATTATAATAATGTCACAAAGTGGGATAGCTCAAGTGGTTAGAGCACCACTACCTAGGCCTTAGGTCCTGGTTCGAGTCATGGGGAGGGGAAAGAGTCATGGGGAGGGAAAAAAAGGATGAGTATTTAACTTTCATTAAAAAAAAAAAAAAAAAAAAAAAAATTATAATAATGTCATTATAATATTTTACTTGAAAGTTGAAAATTGAGAATTAATGACATGTCTAATTCAAAGTCAATTTTCAATCATTAAATTAACGTTAATTTTGTTGTGGTGAACTGACTTGGTTCGTATTTTTGCACTTTTTAAACAACTATACGATCCCCACAAGCGTATGGGTTCGATAGTAGTACGATAAGTATACCAAGTAGATATTCGTTCCAAGGACCTAGAGAGAGCGTGGAGCCCCAAAACTATAAGTTAAAATGGTGTTATAGAAGCTAAATGGGAGGATAAAGCTAATATCAATTAAGAAAATAAACAACTAATGCAAACAACTAAACTAACTCTCAATAATGAAAGTGCAAGGTGGGAAAGTATTGCCTCGGGTGTATCCGTTTTGTGAGCAATTAAGTGAACTAGTGAACTAATTACATTAATAATGAAAGTGCAAGGTGGGAAAGTATTGCCTCGGGTGTATCCGTTTTGTGAGCAATTAAGGGAACTAGTGAACTAATTACATAATTTTACTAAGAATTCGGGTTAAGCTAAAGGCTATCACATGTGTGTGTAAACCCCCTCGAAAGGCATAGGTCAACATCGTGCATTGATTAGCAATTATAGGATCTAACCAAATACCATAAGCTCCTAAGATAGTGTTGCATAAGCACTTTCAACACGGTTACTAATGCTTATGAAACGCCCTCTCACCAAACTCCTAGACGACCTCTATTTGTTTAATGTCTAAAGTTGTCGGTCTAGCCATTAACCTTCTCTCGGTTAGCTAATTACTAATTAACTTCTATTCAATTGACCAAAGCTCACACTCACACTCTCAATCATGCTACCCAACTCTCGTTGCAATAAACATAATCGAACATGCTCGCTAATAAGGTTGATCAACCAAATGAATCAATCAAAGTACAACTCTAGAAACATAAACACCCAAATTCTAAGCTAATCATGCAATTAATCCACAATTACTCTAAATTATCATCAAAACATCAACACTCAAGGCAATTAAGGATTAGCCCATGTCTAAATTGACAGCTAGAATAAAACTTATGTAAATTAAACTACAAAACATTGATTAAAATGAAATTACCAAATTAAATTTGCAATAAGAAAAATATCAGCTCTAGTCTTCAAAATCTTCAATGCCAACATTAAATTGAAACACTAAATTAAAATCTATCTAAAAAGTGAAATAACTAATCTATTGAGTGAAAGTGTTTGGAGGAGTGGAGGATTTCTCCCCCAATATGGAAGAGCCCCTGCTTTGCGTCCGCCAATCTCCGCCAATCTGTATGCGTGTGTGTTCCTCCCCAATTAATTAAAATGGACATGGGCTTTTTCTCTCCAAATTGATATTGATGGGCCCAAATGAATTGCATAAGTGGCATCCTGATGGAAATTGTTGTGGGCTTCTTCACTGAATGGCTCAACTTGCCTTTTATTTCCACTTTGATCACACGTGAATTGAGTATTGGCTTGACATTATTGTGGCATCAATTAATTAAATGGGCCTAATACTCAATACTTTCAACAATTAATTAAATGGGCCATCAATTAAATTGTTGGCCCAAATAATTTTCACTTTCGTTATTTCCTCGTTTCAACTCCATTCTCGATTTATCCCTTCAATTGACTCTAAAATATAATTGAGGCGTGTTTGCTCTAAAAATGCTCTTTTTCCTATAAAAATAGCAAACAACACCCTTTCTCCAAATCAAGAGCAATGAGTCAAATTAGTGTAAATAATGCACAAAATCCTATAAAATTATGCAAATTAAATACATGAATTTCTAGCAATTTTCACACTAATTTAGTGTCAAAATGTTTTTTTTTTATATCACAGTGATGGGTAGGGGTGTTCACCGGTTCAAAACCGGACCGGGACCGAAATTGATGCTAAAGGGCGGAACGGAGACCGGACCGTAATTAATACGGTCTAGACCGGACCGGTTTGGACCGGTTGGACCGGATTTTTTTTTTTTTAAAAAAATTAATATTTTTTCAAGTTTATGGAAGCAAGAACAAGATTGATGAATTTGTGTATGAAAATTAAAGTGTTTGCTCTTCATTTGAAATCCATCTACGCCAATGTGAATTTGTTTTAAATTATTATTAATGATCTTTTGACCCTAAAAATAAATTAAATATGTTTGTTAAATTATATATTTACAAAAAATGCTCAACACATTCTCACCAATTAATTGATTTTGAAAAATAAATGAGAGTTAATTAGTAAAAAAATATTTTAAAAAAAAAAAATTCGGTCCAAACCGGTCTGGACCGGAAGACCGGAATCCAAAATTTTCCGGACCGAAAACTAACCGGTCGATCCGGTTCCGGTCCGAGTTTTTTTTTAACACTCCTAGGGATGGGTGATGGACCGCTGGTTGGAGACGATTTTGAGGAGATGGTGGTGTTGGTGGGGTAGTGATGGTGGAGACGATTATGCCGTGAAATGGGATGAGTGTGTACTCATTTGTCGTTTTTTTTTTTTTTTTGAGAAATTTCAATAAGGGTACATTGGATTTTTTTTTTTTACAGGTGGGTGTACTCGATAAGGTCGTATTTGTGTATAATGGCCCTTCTCCTTTTCCCATAAGTCAATCCCAGGCCCATTTACTCCATTTTGAACCACAGCCCAAATGAAAGAAAAATAAAGGCCCAAAGCCCATTTAGCTAAACTCAGCAGTGAAAACAAGAATTAGTTAAATCTATTAGACCTCATTAATTCCTTAAAATGTAAATTTTATTAATTAGCGAAGAGGTTATAGGAGTTCGAGCTTAGTATGCAAACGAAAAAAAATGATCGGGCTTTACTTTTGGTTTTAAAAAACAGGTTTTGAATTTTAAGATCAAAAACTCGTTTTACTTGGAGATTTAAAAATAGATTTTCAAAATCCACTCAAAACCTCCCCTATCAAACATAAAGTTATATATATATATATAATATCACTTTAATCATTATAATCTTTTTCAACAATAATATAATAATACTATAATATAATACATTCAATTGCATTCAATCTTACAACTTGATTTGACATAAAGTTAAATTCTCCACTATTCCAAAAGAAATCAGAATTTCAAAAACCCAATTTTTAAAACCACTCAAAGTCCAAAGTAAACATAGTCTTAGAGTTTAGAATAGATTAATTAGATAGAACCCCCTTTATATATATATATATATATGTGATTACTCGAATAGGAACAAGTCTATTTATTCCGGGATTTTTTTTTAGAAGTATAATTAAACACATTTTGAATGATTGTTCTTATCAAACATAACAAAAGAATTACTGAATTAGACCTTCAAGTTAGATTTTAAATCTTTTTACACTTAATAAAGAACCTCGAACACTAGTATTCTTTATTTGATCATCTTTTCACATATTTTTTAAATATATTTTTGTTTAGTTCTGCATTTAAAATGAATCGCATTGCCCAAAAGGGCCAAAACCATTGGAGTTTGAGAAAGCAAATTTAAATGCAGTTAATACCCAAAAAAAATGCAATTGTACGAGTATGTATCTCGAGAAAGTTCCTAGGAATTGTAACCATTTCGGGAAATCTGCCCAACACTCTCCATTCTTCGTAATTAAGATATAGGGCCTTGTAACGTACGCCACGTGTCTCTCTCCTTTTATATATTTTCTGGCCCCCGCCTACTTAAACCCCTTTGCTATTCCTTGATTGTAACGTCCATTCATATAGATAATAGATTAACAAAACCTGAGAAATCAAATCAACTGTTTTCCAAACGAAAGAATGGCTACATCTGAGGTAAGTTTAGTTTAGTAAATTTTGGGATTATAATGTTTGTCGAGTTTGATATTGATAATTTTTCATACTGAATTTGGTCGTGTGAATTAGGTTGAAGTTGAGAGGAATGATGTTCAATTGAAGCACCTAAGTTTTGTGAAGATCCTGGCCATAAACGCCGCCGTTGTGGTCTCCAATCTGTACGATTACGCCAAGCACAATTCTGGCCCGCTCAAATCTACCGTCGGAAAGGTTGAACACGCCGTTACGGCTGTTGTGGGACCTGTTTACCATAAATTCAACCGAGTTCCTAGTGTTATCCTCGTTTTTCTCGACAACAAGGTAAATAATTTGAGATCTATTTTAGTAATTTAGGATCTAAACACTGATCTGTTTAGCTTATTCCAATGGATTTGTGGTGAAACGAGTTGCTGTATTACTAATTTAGTACTTTAGGATCTAAACACTGTTCTGTTTAGCGTATTCCTATGGATTTTTTGGTGAAACGAGTTGCTGTATTGCTAATTTAGTACTTTAGGATGTAAACACTGTTCTGTTTAGCAAATTCCTATGGATTTTTGGTGAAACGAGTTGCTATCTATCTATGTTTGGTGTGTTTTTTGTGATTATGTAATTACCAGTTAATTCATATGGAGGAGGTTCTCAGTCATGTATTTGTGTATGAGCAAATGAATGGTAGATATCTATAAAATCTTGTTGTAACTTGATGATGTTACATTTCTTGTCCAGATTCAAAATCTCTTGTGTCGACTAAAAAATGATTCGATATTGTATTGTAGGTGGACGAAGCGTCCCACATATTTGTTGAACGTGCTCCACCTAGTGCAAAAGATGTAGTATCAAAGACGCAGTCAGTAGTGAAGAAAGCATCAGTGTTGGTGCAAGACTTAGCAGAGGAAGCTAAAGTGGATGGTCCAGTTGCAGCACTTTCTCATGCTGCTAAAATCTCCAAGGACTTCACACTGAATCAATTGGTTATGGTCTGGTACAAAGCTAACCAGTACTCACATGTGCACGGAGTTCTGGAGATGGCTATTCCGACAGCTACACATTTGTCGGACAAGTACAACAGCATTGTTAAAGGTTTAACGACGAAAGGGTATAATTTGTTTAGTTATGTCCCATTGATACCCGTGGAAGAGATGGCGAAGGCGTACAAGCAGGTGGAGGCCGCAGCTGGTAAGAAGGATGAGGATACAAGCGTTTCTAGCCAGAGTGGATCCGAATCAGACAATGAATAGGTTTATGTTTATGGTGCCTTATGTGTTTCTTGGACTTGAATGTATATGATTTGAAGTTTTGGATCCTCTGTAATTTTTATATCCGTTGGTAATTCGGTTAACTTGGTCAATTTCGTCGGTAATATTCAGAATTTTTGCAGTGTAATTCAATTTTTTTCCAACGACACACCAAGAAAAACAAATTAAGGGCATAGTATATATTAACCTTGCAATTACAACCCAGAAATTAAGATTTGGAGAAACTACGTACCACTCAAATCGATCAAGTATTCTTGTCAAAAAATTAAAAATCAATCAAGTATATGGGGAACCACGTCGACCCCAGCCCTTTTTTTAATATCTGCATGAGACTTTCAAATTAACCCTTTTTTTTTTAATTTTTTATATTCTTTTTTAAAATATCATGCTATCTTTCGTTTAGACGGTTACTAGTGCAGTCCCCGCGTACTACGCGGGATTAAAAAAAATTAAACACTTTATTTTCTAATTGATATGTATTTTCTGATTGGAGTTGGTCTCCTGTGCATAGTGTGCATGTGCACACTAATGCACATGGAGACCCTCTATGTACCAATAAAGACAGAATTATACAACAAAGTAAACATTTTTTCCAAGTGGTCATAGATACTTATTATAAATATTTTCCAAATGGTCATAGATACTTATTATAAATATAAGGTCATGGATTTGAGTTTTATGACTGGTTTCTTGGTTTTTTTACTATTTTTTTCTTTTTAATAACTTTTCAATAACAAAATTTCCACTTTTCACTAATAATATTTACCACTTTTCATGGTTTTTTTACTATTTTTTTCTTTTTAATAACTTTTCAGTAACAAATTTCCACTTTTCACTAATAATATTTACCACTTTTCAGTAACAAAATTTCCACTTTTCACTAATAATATTTACCACCAGTAACAAAATTTCCACTTTTCACTAATAATAGTTACCACTTTTCAGTAACAAAATTTCCACTTTTCACTAATAATATTTACCACTTTTCAGTAACAAAATTTCCACTTTTCACTAATAATATCTACCACTTTTCAATAATAAAAATTACACTTTTCAGTTAAAATATCTACCACTTTTCAATAATAAAAATTACACTTTTCAGTTAAAATATCTACCACTTTTCAATAATAAATTTACCACTTTTCAATAACAAAAATTCCCACTTTTCAATAATAAAATTTCCACTTTTCAATAACAAAATTATCACTTTTAAAAAATAAATAAATAATTCATATTCCCTCTTTTCTTCCACTCAGAAGCTCCTTGAAAAGTCTGCCTTGAAAAGTGATAATGTGTTGGAAACAAACAACAAAATATACAATGAATGGAGCATCATAAATGCCCTAAACAAAATCGTTCTGTACAAAAATAAATTAAAAAAACAGAATGAAAGAAAGTACATAAAAAAAAAGCAAAAACACTCACCTCCTTCGATGCTTCGGCGACGCTCTCCGGTGCGACAGCTGTAGGAGCGGCGGCGGAAGGAGCACTCACCTCCTTCGATGCTTCGGCGACGCTCTCCGGTGCGACGACAGTAGGAGCGGCGGCGGAAGGAGCACTCACCTCCTTCGATGCTTCGGCGACGCTCTCCGGTGCAACGACAGTAGGAGCGGCGGCGGAAGGAGCACTCACTTCTTTCGATGCTTCGACGACGCTCTCCGGTGCGACGACAGTAGGAGCGGCAGCGGAAGGAGCGGCAATCGCAACAATGAAAGCACCACCACCAGATCTGACGACGTTGATGAATATGAGATCATTGGACTAGTTTATACTTTGAGCGATTGCGGAGGAGAAGAGAGGGGAAGGGGGGAAGAATTTGTAAAAAAAACGGTCAAAAAAGCGTGTGCACAAAAAAGGGATCTGTGCACACTATGCATATAAGATTTTTCCTTCTGATTGATATGTGTAATTCATGAATGAACTATTGTTTATTATCTACATTATACATTATTTTAAATGATAATTCAAAAGAAAAATAAAAAAGTTAACTAATTAAAAGATTAAATAAGTTATATGAATTATTGAAAGGTAATATATTAATTAAATGAATTTGATTAATGCACTTTTAAATAATCCTTATTAAAGTCCTCTTCAACTGTTTTTAAATTTTTACGAACTATTACAATGCACAATTTTTTATTTTTTCATACATTATTTAAAAAAAAATCCTGATAAATTTAGAATTACTAAAACTTTATACATCTTAAATTTTAGTCCCTTACAACAAAATATTATATGAATAGAATTTAAATCACAATTTTTTTGTTAGAATAGATTTTAAAATAATTATACTTTATAACTTATAAATAAGAACATCACACATTTAAAAAGTGAAAGAAACAATTAAAAGTGATGAATGCTACAAATAATAGCAATTAAACCAATAAAAAAATATATGCCCAAATAAATACTCTAGGGTAAGTTTAACAATACAAAACTCGAGAAAATGCCAAATAATAAGTATAATTTTTTTTTAAGTACATGCATTAGGTGAATGCGGGAAAAAAAAAAAAAAAAAGAAACCAATTATACAAAAAAAAAGGAATGGAGTATTTTGGTGAATGCAAAATAATAAGTATAATTTAATTTAAGATAAATTTCAAATAGTAAATTAAAAAAAAAAAAGAAAAAAAAAAAGAGAGAGAATTCAAAATAATACCCAAGATTTAAAGAGAATGGAGTATTTTAAAATAGAGTCATTTGGTGAATGCGGGAAAAACTGTGAAATATACATTAGGGGCGGACCTATGTGGAAACAAGGGGTACAACTGTACCCCAAAATGAAAAAAAATAGGCATTATATATATGATATATCCCATAGGCATCTATATCTATATATATATAATAATAGGATAGTCTGCTAAAAATAGCTATTCCTATTTTCCCGCTCATTTTTCTCTTACTCTATTTGGAAAGTCACTCTCTAATTAAAATATCAACTTTTATTATTTATTTTAAATCACAACTCAAACCCTAACATGATTACTCTTTGATATTAACGCTACTGTTATTTATTCGCCTAGAAAAAATAAAAAGATAGCACGCTCTACCACCACTATTCAAATTCAAATCTGCAGAATCGAGATGAGTTTTATTTTTCTTATTTTTAATGAATGCATCTCTCCACAATTCACTCTTTGAAAACTCCCACTCTCCCAAAACACTCCATTGCAGCACCGCCCCATTCCATTTTCAGTCAATATAAAGCGTACTTCAATCTGCCTCTACCGTATTAGTCCTTTTTGCTAATTTGTTAATTGAAATTATCTACTTCTTTGTCATCGTCTTCCCCACCACGCCGCCCCCACCGTCGCCGGTCCCGTTCCGGCGTTCCCTCAACCCACCGCCGCGAACCCAGACTGCTGTCGCCCCACACCCGTCGCTTCTCCTCCATCTTCGTCTTCTGCCGCTCAAACCCGTTCTCCTTTATTTATTTTCTGCCGCCCCTACCCCACCGCCCCTCCTTTATCTTTTTACCTTTTTTTGTCATCGTGCCGCTCCCTCGCCGTGTCCAGGCCGACGTGCCACCACCAACCCCAGCGCTGCCCATCTCCCGTTGCCGCCGGTAAGTTTCTCTCCTTTATTCTTATTTTTTTCCTCTTTTTTTCCGTAACAGCAAACAGGGGGGTTTCTTTTTCTTTTTTTTTCCGGTAACATCAAACATTTTATTTATTTATTTTCGATAACTAATACTCTGTATTCTAATTTGTTAATTGAATTTAATTCTTGCTTTATTTTTTGAACTTAAGAATCAATTGGTTATTTTGTTTAGAGTTTCGGCTTTGAGGTTTCATTTAATCTTTTGTTTGGATTATGTTTGGAATCAATTGTATTATGTGTTCTTTTAATCTTTTGTTTTTACAGTTCAGATTCTTATTTTTAAAAGGCATATTCAGCTTTTGGATATTTTTCATAATATGAATAGTCTGACTTCTGATTTATATTTAATAGTTTTTGTTTACCGTAGAACATTTTTGGTTTGTGATTTCGACGATCTTCAGTTCTGTTTATGAATTTTCTTGCAGGAATTTCTCTGTTTTGATTTCGAAGATATATTTACTGTTGGAATACAACAATGTCTAACCCCAGATAATTTCTTAACTGGACTTTTTCGACCTGCTTTATGTAATTCATTGTTAAATTTCTTAGGATTTCAAAAAAAAATTTTGGCATTTGATTTTAATTACCGTCTTAATTTTGACTAATATGGTGTTTCAGTAACATGTTAGGTTTAACAACTTACTATGATAGAGTTGCATCAAAGCTATTGTTAGCTGTAGGTCATGGCATACCGAGTTTTATAAATCATTAATAATCTCCTTTCGTTTAATGATGTATCCTCTCTCCCTGGATATGCATGTAACTTTTCTTTCTCCGGCCATGCCTCTAAACAAGGTAGAGTTGTGATATATGATTGCCTTTCTGTTTTTAATATAGGCTTGATTTTATATAGATGTTTTAACAATGTCTTATTTCACAGATGTCGGAGCAAATGAGCCTGCGTACTTGAAGCTATCTCACCCTATTTTTGGAAATTTGCTACCCAATGGTGTCGATGTCACTTCTCACTTGGTCTTTCTATTCAACCTGTGCCTTAACTAAAAATCAAGTTAACTATGCTTCTTCTTTTTAAATTCACAATACAGGTTTCTGATATGGAAGGCACAATTGATCGGGTTTTGCACAAGCTTTTCCAACATTGCGATTCAGCTCAGAAATACATGCAGGGGTCTAAAAGCATGAAGATTGAGAATATGATACTTCTCGATAATTATGTCCAAAAAGGTGGTACTTCCAGTGTTGGTCGCACTCGAGCGCTAAATGGATCCAAACATTCTAAAAAGCATATGTCCCTAAAACAACACAAGAAGATTGGGTCATTTGATTTTCCAAAAGAGTTTGAGTTCATTGTTTATTTTAGATCTCCTGCGCATTCTGATAATTGTTTATCTGTTTGTTCACTTTATTGGTAGGCTATGATCATTGTGATGGCTTGGCATATCCTTTTTTCATATAAGCAGTATACTAAAAATAGTTTCCTGCCTATTTCACATACTATTTTTGGAAAATTATATTTTGTACCTTTGCACGCGTTCTAAGTTAACAAAATACTACTCATTTCCATTTTTCGTGAAGGCTTTTGGCTTTCTCAGAAAGCAAGCTCTTCAAATTCTAGGTCTTTGATTTTTCTTTTGACAAGAGGAGTAATATAGAGTAGAACTTATCACCATTCTCTTCTTCCTCTTAATGTTGGGCATAAAATACTGAGAACACCATTTTGAAAAAGATAGTACAGTAAATGAGCTCTACAACCAGCTGATGCAAAACCCCATTTTGAAAAAGAATGTTGGAAGTTTATAATACTATACAGATAAATCTCATAAGGAATACATGTGTTTCCTATATATTCTTTTGCCCTCATGTAGTTCTTCAGTTCTTTTTACCAATTCTTTGCTATGTTTTCGATTTACAGAATATCTAATCTGGAATCATTGAGAGTGTCTACTTCATTGATAAACTAAATATGTATTATAGATAACTGATTGTGTAACAATTTTGCTTCTAATGATGAATGATCATAGTTCAAATGCCATGGTGTCTACAGTAAAAAAAAATGTGACGACAATGATGCCATAAAAAAGGAAATTCTCTAGAGGAGTAATTTAGTGACAATGCTTCGTACGAGCCAGCATTTTTGTAGCTATGCAGATTTTTCTTGAATTTTCATTGGTATACAGTATACTCCTTACTCATTGATTTGGGTATCCATGAACAGTGCCACGGTTGAGAGTTTCTACAGAATCAATACAACTTTCATATGATCTCCGAGGCAATATCATTCCAACTATCCTCATGCTCATGCAAAGGCATTTGTATTCTCTGGGTGGCCTTCAGGTATTTACCCACATGTAAAAGAACTCCAGTTTCTTGCTTTCTTTAAGTTTTTTTATCAAACCTTTTCACAATGGAAACAAATTTACAAGCTGAGGAGATTTTCAGAATAACTGCTGGAAACAGCCTGGAAGAGATTGTACGAGACTAATTGAACAGAGGTGTGGTTTCTGGAGGCACTGATGTACACTGTTTGGCATGTCTGATCAAGGTAACTTATGGCATGAAATTGTTTTTGTTACTCTGATTATTAGTGGATATTATAGGTGTTTGCTTGAAACCTTTCATTTGAAATGATCTTTTCGTTTGGCTCTCTGATTTGTATATGCTTTTTGGGACTTGATTTACACATGTCCTTCAAAGTTATTTGGATTGTGCAATACAAAGTTTTAGGAGGATATATCTCATTTTGGCTTTGATTATTGCATTCTCATTTTCTCTCAATTATTCTATACTTGACTATGGGAAATCTTTGGATTTTTTTTGATAGAAAAAGAGTTCTCTATGTCTCAAAATCTCAACAAATATTCATTCCTTTAAGTACTTTTTTTGGTCATTGATTGAAATGAGACATGTGTTTGGTTTGGAATTTAATGAATTGAGATGTCTGGAAATACTTCATTGCTTTTATGTTCTTTGTTTGTTACAAATAGATAAGCTCCACATTTCTTTTCCACTTCCTAAAAGAAAAAAATTGTTATAAATGTTTAGGTTCATGAAGGAAATGGTCCGGAAAATTATGAACGAATTGATATGAAATTTACATAATGATCTTTTTTTTAACAGGTTCAAGGCTATGAAGGTTTTGGGTCATCATCTTCTTTAAAAGTGGGTAAACAGTGCCTAACAATCTGGAATCTGTTTGGTTTTGATCACATGCTTACCATTTGGGTGAGTAGTGGTCTGAATAGATTTGAGTTTCAAACATACATTTGTCTTGATATTGAGCCTTGGCATATTGTTTCCCTTAGGCATCAATCACTCTTCGGTGGTGTACAATGGAGGTCCTTTATTGGATTTTAAAGGGAACAAATATGTTTTGGTGTGGGAAGGAGCTAGCACATCATAGTTCTATCTCAGATGAATGTAATGTTTGGACCTTTTGTTACGAATGAATGCAGGTGTAACTTCATCAATCGAGGCCGCTTTATTATATTATTATATAACAATTTCATTCAAATGTAAAATGTATTGATATTATCAAAATATCATTTTTTTAAAATACTATTTTAAATCAATGTTACTCTTTGAATTTAATCTAGAGTATAATTAAAGTGGTCTAATTACTCTTTTTTTTTTTTTTTTTTTGAAGTGGTCTAATTACTCTATTCATTTATATTACTTAATTAAGTTATTTATTGGATTAGTTTGAATTTTTATCTTAATTAGTTGGATTGCTTTACTGTTAAAAAAAATCAAGCTATATTAATTTAGCTATTTATTATTTGATTTTGGATTTTATAGTAATTAAATTATATTGTTTTGGTTAATTGGTTATGCTTTGAAAGCATATTGAATTAAATGATTTTTTTCACAATGCTATTTTTCAAATTAATATTAATATATAAGAATTATACTTTTTTTTTGTTTTCTCTCAAAAGTTTATCTACTCCAAAATAGAAATAATCATCACAATTTTCACCCTTATAAAATGCACATATTTATCCTTCATACCATTATTTTTGGGACCCACCACACACTCAATCCACATACTTTATTTACTTTATATAAAATTACACCTCAACATTCTCATCATTACATTTTTTTCTTAAACTATGTGCCCAAACTTCCACGCCCCCGCAAACTTTTTGGAGACGGAGGAAATATATTGTATTAATCATGAATGAATGTGATATATATTTTAATAAATACATTCATGAATTCATGTCACATTGGATAAAGATGAAAAGTAAAACTAAAAAAAATAATGAAATTAACACTTTATTGTCTAATTAACTAATTAAGTTTATCATTACTTTTTTTATTTTTAAATTGTTCTTTTAAAAAATATCAGTATATAATAAAAAATTTACAACATAGAAAATAAATATTATCCGTGCAAAAATATCAGTATATAATAAAAAATTTACAACATAGAAAATAAATACTATCCGTGCAAAGCACGGGTGAATTACTAGTATTTATAAAATCTCAAATTAACAATTGGGCCACATTTCTAATGGGCTTGATTCTCAATTTTGTCATATAAATTTTAATATATTTAAATATACTCTCTTCAATTTAATTATAGTCATTCCTTTTTTTTTTTTTTAAATAATATTATTCTCATTATTTTATCTCCGCCCTCAAACTATTACTTATTTGTTCAAATTATCATTATCTCCGATCATTACTTATTTATTTAAATTATCATTATTTATTTATATTTATTCATAAATATTCACTTTATCGATAAAGAGCTCTTACAATACTCAATTATACACCTAATATATATACTTTATACATAAATTAATCAATATTTAATAAATTTGTATGAAGATGGTATATTTTTCTTATAAAACTTATCGTGTGAGCCAAATATAATTTGTTGTATATTTTTACTCCCTTGTCTATTCATTTACTAATTTTCTTTTTTTAACTATTTTGTAAAAATTCCCTTATCGGGACTAGACTCATTTTCGAATAGACAAAGCATCAATAAATTCAGTAGAAAAGTAATTGATGTACATTAACGGGCAAAACTTTAAATATTAAATGCTCGTATATTTTAAAAATTATTTATCGTATCCCCAACTTTAAATTTCTGGGTCCGCCACTGCGGTTTTAAATAAATATTTTTATTAATTATAATAAAATAATAAATAATTCACAAAAAAAATTACTCTCTCCGTCCCAACTTAACTTTCACACCTACTTTTTTTATCCTTTAGAAACTTCACCCGTACAAAATCTACAATATTACATTTAATGTAATTATTTTTATGGTCCATATATACATATAAGTCCATTCACTTACTTATTTTTTTATAAAATTATATATTAAAATTCTATTTATTATAATATTTTTAAAAAAGTGAATGAACAGTAAGTATGAAAGTTTTTTTGGAACAGAGAAAGTAAGTTTTACTATCCAATGTTTTAAGTAAAAATATTTGACACTTTATAGTTATAGTGACTAAAGTTTTTAAAGAATTTTTTTTATTAGTGTAAGTCAATATAACTAAAAAGTGGTACACAATATTATTGAAAAATGCAACATTATTATTAAAGAGTGCAAAAAAAATGTAAGAAAACTATTTATTGTTTATTAAGTATGTCAACAACTTTTTAGGTCGAATTACTAAAAATTGTAAGATACTAAATAAACATTTTTATAAGGTCTAATTATACGGTTTGAATCTTCCCTCATTTTATTTTATTTTTGTCTTTCTTTTATTTTAATAGAACAATTTGATAAAAATGATCACATAATATTAATGATAATTGTTATGAATGGTACCCGAAAAATATTATCACATATTTTTATTTATTATTAATGTTACACATTTTTTTTTTTAGAAATTATTACTTACAGTTTTATAATCGATTAAAATATTATAAAAAAAAAGTGTAAAAATGAAATATTAATTAAAAATAAAAATATTAATTTTATGCACGTGATGATGTCGAATTCATCTTGGTCCCCCATTCCTTCACTACTACGTGGGTTAAGCCCATACCAAAATCAGCTGATCGATGTGGTGCATGCAAAATGAAAGGAAAAATACATGTTATTTTTTCCCTAAATGGTTTGAATTTTGATTTTTTTTCAACTTTAAAATTAGTCTCTTATCAATATAAAATTTAAAATTTTAGTCTTTACTACCTACAATCAAAGGTGACCCTATTTGTATAAAGTACAAACGCAATTTGAGATCCTATTTACAAATATGCTATTTGAGACTCGGTGTGTAGGTAAACAACAAAGTTAGTGATTTGTAAGTAATTATCTGATAAAAACTAATTTCAAAATCGAAAAATTTAGAGGACAAAAATCAAAATCGTTACAATTTAAAAAAAAAAAAAAGTATTTATCCAAAATGAAATTAAGTTCCATTATACACACGGCACACCCACCGTACCCAACAAAATTAAAAGGATGTCTAAAATAGGTATTTCATCAAATCACGTGGTGAAGGCCACCTCTCATTAAAGAATAGTCGAGTAGTATAGATTATATATATACTCACATTTTTTTAATAATTTGTGTATGGCAGAGAATCTACTCTTCTACCACCACCCGTTTTATATATATATATATACACGAGAGTTCAATTCATTCATTTATGCCTCCAACTTCCAACCTCCATTCAAATCAATTGCAAGAATAGTAGAATACTCTCGATCTCTTTGTTTTCGAAAACGAGAATGGCTACATCCCAGGTAATTAGTTGAGAAATTTCGATCTTAATTCACTTATTATTATTATTATTTTGGCTTTGTTTTTGTTGTGAATTAGGTTGACGTGCGACTGAAGCATCTCGGTTTCGTGAAGATTTTAGTAATAAACGTTGTACTTATGGCGTGGAAACTGTACGGCTGTGTGAAGCACAACTCTGGCCCCCTCAAATCTACCGTCCGATGGGTTGAACACATCGTTACGGCTGTTGTGCAACCTGTTTACTATAAATTCAACCAACTTCCTATTCATATCCTCCTTTTTCTCGACAACAAGGTCAAAAACTCAATTGACCTCTCTTATCGGATTTATATTTTCCATTTAAGTAACTGTTTCGTGACATATCTCACACTACAACAAAATTTACTTTTAATGACAGAAATTATGTCATTATAGCTTCTTTAACTAAAAGTCTTTAGTGACGGTAATTGACTTTTAGTGAGAGGTCTGTCATTAATTTTCAAATTACTGTCACTAAAAACTTGTCACTAAAAATCAATTTTCTGGTAGTGTCAACTGTTGTAAATTAAATTGTGTCTTTTGATCATTTAGTACTAATCTACACTAGAAAATAATAAAATTACTTCTTGGGAGAGATAGTATGTATATTTCTATTTTATTTAAAAGAAAAACATTTGTTAGTATGTAAAAAGTAATGATACGTACTCCCTCCATCCTAAGATTATTTGCATGTTTGATCAACATATCTATTAAAAAAATGAAATTTAGTGATGTGTAGGGTAAATAAAGGAGAGGTATTTTAGATGATTTAATGATGTTTAAAGATGATTTAGTGAGGAGTAAAGGGAAATATGGACAAAATATGAGTATCAATTTTAAAATAAAATGATGTTGTGAGAATATTAATTTTGTAGTTTATTTCTATATTGAAAATGTGCAAGTAATTTTAAAACGTATCAATAAGAAAATGCACAAATAATCATGAGATAAAGGGAATAGTATAAATAGAAAATGTATGAAGAAGATTTTTAATAATTGAAAAAAGGGAGTAATTGTTTGTGATTTTCGAAGCTTCTGTTAAAAGTGTATAAATAATGATTTTAGTGTTAAATTACCACTCTCAACAACTTGATTGGTACAAGACTAAATTTCCTATTCAAATATAAGCTTCTCAATTTTTTTTTTATTTTTTTTCGTTCAAATAAAATTTCTCATTCTTTTGTAAAACTTCTCTCTTACTATATTTTATTATATTATTATTTAATACACTTATTTAATTTATGTGTCCAAATATTATATGAAGAAGCTTCTCTTGAACGGAGGGTACTACTTTAGGATCTAATATTGTACTCATTTGTTTACCACATTCCTACGGATTTATGGGGGAAAGAGTTGCTATCTTTCTAGATCCAATATTTAAGATATCTATAATTAAGTCCATATTTCAATTGCCTTAAATTAAATTATAAATAGTGTATTTTTAAATCATTTAATATGTGATCTTATCCTTTAATTTGATATTGTAGGTGGAGGAAGGGTGGTACATATTTGATAAACGTGCTCCCAGTATAGTAAAGAGTGTAGTATTAATGGTGATGAAAGCATTAGAGTTGCTGCAGGCTGCTAAAATCCTCAAGGAAGCCTTAGCCTTCAACATATTTGATAATGAACATGCTAAGCCTATAGTATCAATAGTCAACAACTCATCAGACTTATTGCTGGAAGGCACAGTTGCAGCCATTTCTAAAGCTGGATCAATGGTGAAGAAAACATCAGACTTGGTAGAGGAAGCAGCTAAAGCCATTGATTCTCATGTTCCTAAAATCTCCTTAGGTAAACGCCCTCCCCCTGTATCATCAATGTTCAACAAAGCATCAGACTTGCTGCAAGGAGGTCGGTCTAGTTACAGCCATTTCTTTTCTGCATGAAATATTTTTGTCTCATTTAATAGTCGAACTCGTAGAAAGTGGAAAATTAATTCATTTATATTAATTCTCGAGCAGCTAAAATCTCCACGGAAGCATTAGCACATGGTGAAGCTGCTCTGCCAGGGTCAATGTTCAAGAAAGCATCAGACTTGGTGCAGGAAGGTTTAGTTACAACCATTTTTCTTTTTGCATGAACTTTTTTTTTTCTATCATAAAAATAATTAAGTTAATCTCATAGAAAGGTGATAAATTAATTCATTTATATTAATTCTCGTGCAGCTAAAATCTCCACGAAAGCATTAGCACATGGTGAAGCTGCTCTGCCAGAGTCAATGTTAAAGAAAGCATCAGACTTGGTGCAGGAAGGTTTAGTTACCACCATTTTTCTTTCTAAATGATTTTTTTTTTGTCTCATCTTAAAAATAAGTTGATCTCATAGAAAGGTGAGAAATTAATTCATTTATATTTATTTTCGTGCAGCTAAAATCTCCACAGAAGCATTAGCATATGATGAAGCTACTCTGCCAGGGTCAATGTTCAAGAAAGCATCAGACTTGATGCAGGAAGGTTTAGCTACAAGTATATTCCTTTCTGCTTGATTTTTTTTTTTATTTCATCCTAAAAATAAGTTAATCTTATAGAAAGGTGAGAAATTAATTCATTTATATTAATTCTCGTGCAGCTAAAATCTCCACAGTAGCATTAGGACATGGTGAAGCTGCTCTGCCAGGGTCAATGTTCAAGAAAGCATCAGACTTGGTGCAGGAAGGTTTAGTTACAACCATTCTTCTTTCTACATGAATTTTTTTTTTTGTCTCATCTTAAAAATAAGTTGATCTCATAGAAAGGTGAAAAATTAATTCATTTATATTAATTCTCGTGCAACTAAAATCTCCACAGAAGCATTAACGCACGGTGAAGCTGCTCTGTCAGGGTCAATGTTCAAGAAAGCATTAAACTTGGTGCACGAAGGTTTAGTTACAACCATTTTTCTTTCTGCATAATTTTTTTTTGTCTCATCTTAAAAATAAGTTGATCTCATATAAAGTTGAGAAATTAATTAATTTATATTTATTCTCGTGCAGCTAAAATCTCCACAGAAGCATTAGCATATGGTGAAGCTGCTCTGCCAGGGTCAATGTTCAAGAAAGCATCAAACTTCATGCAGGAAGGTTTAGTTACAACCATTTTTCTTTCTGCTTGAATTTTTTTGTCTCATCTTAAAAATAAATTGATCTCATAGAAAGATGAGAAATTAATTCATCTAGATTGTGTTTGGATTAGGGGATTTGATTTGAAGAGGCATTTCAAATGAAAGGAGTTAAAAATAATGAATTTCAAATGACATGGTTTTAGTAAGAATTTGAAATCCTCTCAATTTTAACTAAAAAATATGTGGGCAAAAATCTAAGTATTTGAAATTCATTCATAATCCAAACGTGTGGAGTGAATTTGAATGGTGAATTTAAAATCCATAGATATAAATCACTCCATCCAAATGGAACCTTATATTAATTCTCGTGCAGCTAAAATGTCCACAGAAGCATTAGCATATGGTGAAGCTACTCTGCCAGGGTCAATGTTAAAGAAAGCACCAGACTTGGTGCAAGGAGGTAGGTCTAGTTACAACCATTTCTCTTTCTACATGATTTTTTTTTATTTCATTTAAAAGTCGAACTCGTAGAAAGTGAAAAATTAATTCATTTATATTGATTCTCGTCCAGCTAAAATCTTCACGGAAGCATTAGCATTTGGTGAAGCTGCTCTGCTAGGGTCAATGTTCATGAAAGCTTCAGATTTGGTGCAGGAAGGTTTAGTTACAACCATTTTTCTTTATGCTTGAAAAAATTTTATTTCATTTTAAAAGTTAAACTCGTAGAGCGGTGAAAAAAATTAATTCATTTATATTAATTCTCGTGAAGCTAAAATTCCCACTGAAGCATTAGCATATGGTGAAGCAACTCTGCCAAGGTCAATGTTCAAGAAAGCATCAGACTTGGTGCAGAAAGGTTTAGTTACAACCATATTCCTTTCTGCATGATTTTTTTTTTTCATCTTAAAAATAAGTTAATCTTATAGAAAAGTGAGAAATTAATTCATTTATATTAATTCTCGTGCAACTAAAATCTCCACAGAAGCATTAGGACATGGTGAAGTTGCTCTGCCAGGGTCAATGTTCAAGAAAGCATCAGACTTGGTGCAGGAAGGTTTAGTTACAAACATATTCCTTTCTGCATGATTTTTTTTTTTCATCTTAAAAATAAGTTAATCTTATAGAAAGATGAGAAATTAATTCATTTATATTAATTCTCGTGCAACTAAAATCTTCACAGAAGCATTAGGACATGGTGAATCTGCTCTGGGGTCAATGTTCAAGAAAGCATCAGACTTGGTGCAGGAAGGTTTAGTTACAACCATTTTTCTTTGTACATGATTTTTTTTTCGTCGCATCTTAAAAATAAGTTGATCTAATAGAAAGGTGATAAATTAATTCATTTATATTAATTCTCGTGCTGCTAAAATCTCCACAGAAGCATTAGGACATGGTGAAGCTGTTCTGCCAGGGTCAATGTTCAAGAAAGCATCATACTTGATGCAAAAAGGTTTAGTTACATCAATTTTTCTTTTTACATGAATTTTTTTTTTGTCTAATCTTAAAAATAAGTTGATCTCATAGAAAGGTGAGGAATTAATTCATTTATATTAATTCTCGTGCAACTAAAATCTCCACAGAAGCACTAGCACATGGTGAAGCTGCTCTGCCAGGGTCAATATTCAAGAAAGCATCAGACTTGGTGCAGGAAGGTTTAGTTACAACCATTTTTCTTTCTACATGATTTTTTTTGTCTCATCTTAAAAATAAGTTGATCTCATATAAAGGTGAGAAATTAATTCATTTATATTAATTCTCGTGCAACTAAAATCTTCACAGAAGCATTAGGACATGGTGAATCTGCTCTGGGGTCAATGTTCAAGAAAGCATCAGACTTGGTGCAGGAAGGTTTAGTTACAACTATTTTTCTTTGTACATGATTTTTTTTTTTCGTCTCATCTTAAAAATAAGTTGATCTAATAGAAAGGTGATAAATTAATTCATTTATATTAATTTTCGTGTTGCTAAAATCTCCACAGAAGCATTAGGACATGGTGAAGCTGTTCTGCCAGGGTCAATGTTCAAGAAAGCATCAAACTTGGTGCAAAAAGGTTTAGTTACAACCATTTTTCTTTTTACATGAATTTTTTTTTTTTTTTTTTGTCTAATCTTAAAAATAAGTTGATCTCATAGAAAGGTGAGGAATTAATTCATTTATATTAATTCTCGTGCAACTAAAATCTCCACAGAAGCACTGGCACATGGTGAAGCTGCTCTGCTAGGGTCAATATTCAAGAAAGCATCAGACTTGGTGCAGGAAGGTTTAGTTACAACCATTTTTCTTTCTACATGATTTTTTTTGTCTCATCTTAATAATAAGTTGAACTCATATAAAGGTGAGAAATTAATTCATTTATATTAATTCTCGTGCAACTAAAATCTCCACAGAAGCATTAGCACATGGTGAAGCTGCTCTGCCAGGGTCAATGTTCAAGAAAGCATCAGACTTGATGCACGAAGGTTTAGTTACAACCATTTCTCTTTCTGTATGAAAAAATTTCATCTCATCTAAAAATCAAACTCGTGGACAGTGAGAAATTAATTCATTTATATTATTTATTGTGCAGCTAAAATATCCACGGAAGCATTAACATATGGTGAAGCTTCTCTGCCAGGATCAATGTTCAAGAAAGCATCAGACTTGGTGCACGAAGGTTTATAGTTTCAACCATGAATTTTTTTTGTCCCATCTTAAAAGTCATGAAACTCATAATTAATTCGTTTATATTAATTCTTCTCGTGCAGCTAAAATCTCAACGGAAGCATTAGCTTATGGTGAAGCTGCTCTGGCAGGATCAATGTTGAAGAAAGTATCAAACTTGGTGCAGGAAGGTCCACGTGGAGCCATTTCTTATGCTGCCAAAATCTCCCAGGGAGCCTCTTACATATTTGATGAACATGCTCTGCCTATAGCAAAAGTTGTATTATCAAAGGCATCAGACTTGGTGGAGGTTGCTGAAAAGGAAGGTCCACTTGCAGCCATTTCTCATGCTGCTCAAATCTCTAAGGACTTCACAAAGACACAATTGGTTATGGTGTGGGACATAGCCAATCAGTATTATTTTTTGCACAAAATCCTGGGGATAATTATTCCAATAGCTACATATTTGCTGAAGATATACAACAGCATAGTTGGTTGTTGTAGTTATGTGCCATTGGTGCCCGTGGAAGAAATTGAGAAGGCGTATGAGCAGCTGGTGAAGTCGAAGTTGATCTAGTGTACGTTTCTTTTGTCTATATAAGTTTGTTTTGTCTGGGCTTTGGAATATTCTTAAAGTATCGAAAATGTGTTTTGTGATTTAAGTAGGTTGTGGTTTTGTTTTATGTTAAATTAATACTCCATTTAATTTATAGTGATTGATGTGTGTTACTTATTGTATTGAGTGAGAAAAAAAATAGAGAATAAATGGTGATGTGATTATATTAAATTTCAATTTGTATATATAGTTGTGTATATATATATATATTTTTTTTAAATCTCGGGTATCCGGTCAAGGACCGATTAATTTCAGGGACCAATCCAACCGTCCATTTACGGGGGTCCCATTTAAAACTAGAATTTTGCGCTCTGTATGGACATGACCCATAAAAATTATTTGCACCTTAGAGATTTCGAACTTGAGACTTAGAGAGGAGCACACTCCTAAATCACAAGCATACATCTCCAACTCCGAATTTAGGGTTTATAATTTATTGGAGAAAGTAATTGTTCCATTTATTTATTACTCTTTTGTTTTACTATTATTTGCACATATATTTTGTATATTCATTCCACAATTGTTTGTGAGATGAACCCACTGCACTATCAAGTCTGTAATCGAGGGAGCCCTGACTCACCCCCACCCCCTACAACTATTCCACCCCCTATAACAATATATATATATATATATAGTTTGAAATTTATTTATTTTTTTGTATTTTTTAAAATTAAAGTTATATTAATTTAATAAGTCATACTAAAACAAAAGTTATTTCAAAAGAAATTTTTTATTTCACTTTTGGTTACTAAGTGATATTTTGTACATATTTAAATTGCAAAACTTATTTTAAAATATTTATTATTATTGATAAAAATAGAATTAAAAAAAAAGGGGATTAATGAAAAAAATGTGAATGATAGTAATTTCTTTGTAAGGGGAGGGAGTGAGAGAGAGGTACTGAGTTTGTTATGGCAGCTATGGAAGGTGAGAAACAAATGGCTATGGGAAAGAAAATTTCATTGGCCTGTCGAACTCGATCTTGGGGTGTCGTCTGCGCAATGAGGTTGCCTCAAGTGGCACAAGCCACCTTTCTTTTATGAAAATGAATGTTGATACAGTCTTCTTTTCCGACACGAACAAGCGAGGTAGGCATGATGAGATAAAAATTATTTACGTCCCGTAACTTTTATCTTTTTTGAAAAACGTCCCAAAATAGTTAAAACTTTAATTTACGTCCCATAACTTTTTCAATTGCTTAATTTACGTCCAATTTTCCCTGAAAATCCCCAAATTTATGTAAATGGGACGTAAATTGAGCAATTAAAGAAGTTATGGGACGTAAATTAAATTTTTATTTAAAATGGGACGTTATGCGAAAAAGATAAAAATATTCAACAAATGTGTACAATTCACTATAAAATTAATGTAGTTTATGTTATACAATCAAATAAAAAAATAATTCATTTATTCATAAATTAATTTATTTTAATATAAAAAAATAATTCATTCATAAATTAATTAATTATTATAAAAATCAATTAACTTATCTAATTCATAATTATTAACTGGCGAAAAAAATTATAATTACAATATAAGTAATATAAAAATATTTATTTATTTTAAAGTAATCAAATAAATATAGAAATTTATCTAAGTATTACACAAAGTGGATCCACATAATTTTGTACAAACTAATATCAAATTAAAAATTATATAATAAAAATGAAAAACAATAAAATTAACAAATTGTTAAAAAGTATAACGTTCATCATCATCTTTCAATTACCGTGGGTAAGAGATGAAATTTTTTGGATATATTTGAGTATTTTTTGATTTATTTGGGGATTTTAAATATTTGTGATTTTTTTTATTTATTTAAAATATTAAAATAATTGTTAAGTTTTAATAAGAGTTTTTGACAATTATAATAAAAAAATTATTTGGAATTTTTATTATTTTAAAGATAAAATTTATATTTATTTGAGTATGTTAATTGATTTTTTAAATTATTTTTTAATTAGGTTAATTGAGTTTTTAAATAATTAATCAGGTAAGTTAATTGATTTTTCTAGTAATTAATTGACTTAGAAATAAATTTTGGTTTTTTTTTCATATTATATCTTTTTTGATATTATGAAAAATTATTTCTAAATTTATTTTTATATGTTATAAAATATTATTTAGTATTTTAATTAATATTCATAATTTATTTTATAATACTTATATTGTAATTATATTTTTTTTTGGTAAGTTAATAATTTTTCTAATAATGAATTAGGTAAGTTAATTGATTTTTATAATAATTAATTAATTTATGAATTATTTTTTTTATTTGATTGTATAACATAAACTACATTAATTTTATAGTGAATTGTATACATTTGTTGAATATTTTTATCTTTTCGAATAACGTCCCATTTTAATTAAAAATTTAATTTACGTCCCATAACTTCTTTAATTGTTCAATTTACGTCCCATTTACATAAATTTGGGGATTTTCAGGAAAAATTGGACCTAAATTAAGCAATTGAAAAAGTTATGGGACGTAAATTAAAATTTTAACTATTTTGGGACGTTTTTAAAAAAAGGTAAAAGTTACGGGACGTAAATAATTTTTTTCCGACACGAACAAGCGAGGTAGGCATGATTATGATTCTTCGAGATGATGCCAAAAATTTATTTCGTGTAGGGTGCTGCATTTTCCAGGTCAACGAGGGATTTACATGAGGCATTTTCTTGGATCAATGATTTACACTTGAAGAGGGTTATTGTGAAAATGGATGCAAAAGTGGTTGTCGATGTGGTGAAGATAAGATGACTCCACATTCGGGAACCTTGTAAAAATATAATGAGGTTGAGGTCAAGTCCTACATTTTCTATTGGTTTAGTTCAGCGTGATACAATGATACTAAGGGAAAATTATTTTTTCAGGACCGTAACTTTACGGGCTGACAAAATTAGGCCCGTAACTTCTTTTTTTCTCAATTTCAGGACAAATTAGCCCAATCAACCCAATTTCGGGCTAATTGAAGCTCATTTTTCGGGCCACACTTATTTATTGCAAAAAGAGGACTGTAACTTTTTTAATGCAAATTTAAGAAAATGACAAAATAAATAAACACTACAAAAAACCATCCATATGGAGAGGGTTTTGGCGAGGAAAAAGCCCTCGCTAAACGATTTGGCGAGGGGCAGTCGCCGTCGCCTAAGTGCTCCTCGCTAATTTATTGGCGAGGGCACCCTCGCCAAATCCCGAGGGCAGAATCGCACTCGCGAATTGGCGAGGGCCAAACTCACTCGCCTCTTAGCGAGGGCATACCCACTCGCGAAATGGCGAGGGCGCGTGCCGTCGCCCATTAGCGAGAGTCATAACCCTCGCCAATTCCCGAGGGCAAATCCCGTCGCCATATACCGAGCGCGAGGCCCCTCGCCAATACGCTGGATTTAAAAAGAAAAAAGACCTGGGTTTCGAACCCAGGTCTCTAAGGCCACTACCCTTACCCCTCACCACCAGACCACCCTTTATTCAATTTTTTCGCACCTGGGCGCGCGCATGGGGGGTCGAACTCGCGACCTCCCGGATTCTGAAGAGTTTATGCGCCCCCAGTGTGCCAATTAGGCTAGGAGCTTTAGTCGTAATATTTCAAATGCATTATATATTTATCCCTTTTAATTTCTGTTTTTATTCTTTAACTCAATTAATTTAATAAATTACCAACTGTATGTTATTAAGTAAATTAATTATATTAGCTCAATACTTAATTAATTTAACAAATCCCTCATTACTAAATTTAATAACTTATACTTATATGTATTAACTCAAATTTATTCTTTTATTATTAATTAAGTCAATTAATTGAATAGATTACTAACTCAATTAATTTATATATTAGTTCAATACTTAATTAATTTAACAAAATCCCTTCATTACTAAATTTAATAACTTATTAACTCAATTACCAAACTATATGTTATTAACTCAATTTATTTAATAAATTACAAACTATATGGCATTAACTCAATTCATTTATATATTAGATCAATACTTAATTAATCACACACAAGCAATATGAATTAAAACCATATAAAATAAAACATTGTCTCGTACGTTCACTTCAATTCAAGTACACAACATAAAAAAAAATCCCAAACAACTTCATCAATTTTTTAAAATCCAACAAGACAACATAACTTAAAATGTATCAATCATCGACCATCCTCAGCAGCGTCATCATCACCATCATCATCATCATCCCCGTTCCCGTTACCCGACCCCCTTCTGAACCGTCTCATCATTGATGCCATCTGTGATGCCATCTGAGCAGCAAACTCTTGACGTAAGCGCTCCTCCGTCTGAGTGACTGATTGCTGGAATTCTTCACGTATGAGACGCTCTCTCTCTTCAATAGCCCTCCGCTCTTCCAAAAGAGCATTGTCGATGTCGGCCTGGCTAAATCGTCCAAACGTCGTACCGGAAGATGTCTCACCAGGACCAGAAGTGACCCGTCTGTTCTTTCCTAGTTGGCCAAGACCCTTCACGCGTCCGTGAGATCTTCCAACTTTCTTCACGTACAACTCAGACATTTCCGGCAAGGGTGGGGTCCGGGTACTGGAACCATCATCTGAAGGATCATGATCAGATGACGGCTGGGTAAGATGTGACAATTCCTCTTGAACCTGATCCTATATATGTGCATATGTAAAATTTGGTTAATATACATGTCAATACAATTAAATATTATATTTAATATAATATATGTATACACTTACCAGAAGATCACCCATATGGCTGTATGTGTACGTTCCGTTAGTGTAACAGTGGTAATATTCGATAATCTCCCAGTCGTAAGCTGGTCGTCCCGTCTTCTCCTCCTATATTTTGAAGAACATAAAATTAAATTAATTAAAATGAAATCAAATTACTTATATAATTGAACATAAATACTTACAATCCGTCTGGCCACCTCGGCTGCCCCACGAGATCCCCCTTTATGTCTAGCAAAACCGGTACCCGGGCCTCCAGGCTCTGATAGTCGGTTCTTCCGACACTGCTCGCTCTTCTTCTTTGTGTCCGGATGATTCCAGTGGCGAACCAAGGACTCCCAGACATCGTTGTCCCACTTCGGCCTCTTCATTTCCGTCTCCCACAATCCCTTGTAGTGGTTCAACATGTCACTGTATCGATTTGCTGCTCTCTCAAGAAAGAGCCTGTACACTAATGCAGTGTCAACAGTCTCTGGATCCCACGTAACCTCATTCTGCCAAAAAAAATATTGAATATGTTAACAAAATGTGAATTAATAGATATGTTACACATCATTAAATTATATTAATTATACCTGAAATGTATCCCACCACCGTTGAAGCCTAGCTGGGGATATCAAGGCGAATGTGTGTGCGCCAACCTCCATATTCCGGTACATGATATGTCTGATGGTGGTCGAGAGTAGACCCGAAGGCATCATCCTGTTGTTACACATAATTAATTTGAAAATGAATAATATATGTAATTCATTATAATGAAAATTATAAGATATGTAATACTTACGCTCCACGATAGATCGTAAGACGAATACGACTCTCGTATGCATCTGGTGCCTGGCTGGCCTCTGTCTCGACAGACGCACGTCCGACTGGGTCCGGTAACGGTGGATCCTCCTGCGCTGGATACATGGGGGGCATCTGGGGAACCTGTGTGTAGTACGGATAGGGGGTCGATCCCTGCCAGGCACCAGATGCACACGAGAGTCGTATTCGTCTTACGATCTATCGTGGAGCGTAAGTATTACATATCTTATAATTTTCATTATAATGAATTACATATATTATTCATTTTCAAATTAATTATGTGTAACAATAGGATGATGCCTTCGGGTCTACTCTCGACCACCATCAGACATATCATGTACCGGAATATGGAGGTTGGCGCACACACATTCGCCTTGATATCCCCAGCTAGGCTTCAACGGTGGTGGGATACATTTCAGGTATAATTAATATAATTTAATGATGTGTAACATATCTATTAATTCACATTTTGTTAACATATTCAATATTTTTTTTGGCAGAATGAGGTTACGTGGGATCCAGAGACTGTTGACACTGCATTAGTGTACAGGCTCTTTCTTGAGAGAGCAGCAAATCGATACAGTGACATGTTGAACCACTACAAGGGATTGTGGGAGACGGAAATGAAGAGGCCGAAGTGGGACAACAATGTCTGGGAGTCCTTGGTTCGCCACTGGAATCATCCGGACACAAAGAAGAAGAGCGAGCAGTGTCGGAAGAACCGACTATCAGAGCCTGGAGGCCCGGGTACCGGTTTTGCTAGACATAAAGGGGGATCTCGTGGGGCAGCCGAGGTGGCCAGACGGATTGTAAGTATTTATGTTCAATTATATAAGTAATTTGATTTCATTTTAATTAATTTAATTTTATGTTCTTCAAAATATAGGAGGAGAAGACGGGACGACCAACTTACGACTGGGAGATTATCGAATATTACCACTGTTACACTAACGGAACGTACACATACAGCCATATGGGTGATCTTCTGGTAAGTGTATACATATATTATATTAAATATAATATTTAATTGTATTGACATGTATATTAACCAAATTTTACATATGCACATATATAGGATCAGGTTCAAGAGAAATTGTCACATCTTACCCAGCCGTCATCTGATCATGATCCTTCAGATGATGGTTCCAGTACCCGGACCCCACCCTTGCCGGAAATGTCTGAGTTGTACGTGAAGAAAGTTGGAAGATCTCACGGACGCGTGAAGGGTCTTGGCCAACTAGGAAAGAACAGACGGGTCACTTCTGGTCCTGGTGAGACATCTTCTGGTACGACGTTTGGACGATTTAGCCAGGCCGACATCGACAATGCTCTTTTGGAAGAGCGGAGGGCTAGTGAAGAGAGAGAGCGTCTCATACGTGAAGAATTCCAGCAATCAGTCACTCAGACGGAGGAGCGCTTACGTCAAGAGTTTGCTGCTCAGATGGCATCAATGATGAGACGGTTCAGAAGGGGGTCGGGTAACGGGAACGGGGATGATGATGATGATGGTGATGATGACGCTGCTGAGGATGGTCGATGATTGATACATTTTAAGTTATGTTGTCTTGTTGGATTTTAAAAAATTGATGAAGTTGTTTGGGATTTTTTTTTATGTTGTGTACTTGAATAGAAGTGAACGTACGAGACAATGTTTTATTTTATATGGTTTTAATTCATATTGCTTGTGTGTGATTAATTAAGTATTGATCTAATATATAAATGAATTGAGTTAATGTCATATAGTTGGCAATTTATTAAATAAATTGAGTTAATAACATATAGTTTGGTAATTGAGTTAATAAGTTATTAAATTTAGTAATGAAGGGATTTTGTTAAATTAATTAAGTATTGAACTAATATATAAATTAATTGAGTTAGTAATCTATTCAATTAATTGACTTAATTAATAATAAAAGAATAAATTTGAGTTAATACATACATAAGTATAAATTATTAAATTTAGTCCGGTAACGGTGGATCCTCCTGCGCTGGATACATGGGGGGCATCTGGGGAACCTGTGTGTAGTACGGATAGGGGGTCGATCCCTGCATCTGGGGCATCTGGATGATCTCAGTCATATCCGGCAAATAGAAACCCGGATGATGTGGTATAGGTACAGGCGGCGTCTCACCTCTACCTCTACCTCTACCTCTACCTCTACCTCTACCACCCGGATCCTGCCCAGTACCAGAACCCTGACCACCAGAACGCTGTCCATGACCACCAGAACCATGTCCACCAGAACGCTGTCCATGACCCCCATATCCACTCATCTGTAAAAATAAATATTAAAATATAACAATTAATAAATTAACATTCTTGATATAATTAATAACATCTATGCACACTCAAACTGAATCATAAACATGCATTAAGAACACTGAAACCGAGTCATAATCAACATTCTTTATATAATATAACATATACATGAACACTCTAGTAATATTCTTCTTCATCATCTTCTTCATCTTCATCCTCATCTTCTTGTTCTTCTTCTTCTTCTGCTTCTTCGTCTCCAGCTACGTCCATCAATGTACCGGCGGTATCAGTTAATATAACAGGATCATCATCTACTTGTACAATCATTTGATGTTCTATGCTTTCCTCTTGGAACGCGGGAACATCTGCTTCATCGTCAGTAGTGGATGACTGTTGTGCGTCCAAGAAGGATCTCGGCTTGATTTTGCATACAGTTATCCAATCAGTACGGGGTCCAGGGTACGAACAATAGTAGACTTGAGTGGCTTGACTTGCTAGTACGAATGGATCGTACCGACCGTATCGTCGCCTCTGATGAATATCCACAAGCTTGTAGTTAGGATCAATTTTTGTACCACTGGCTGAGTTATCAAACCACTGACACTTGAACAAAACCACTTTCTTCTCGTGGTACCTCTGGTAGTCCAATTCGACTACTTCCTCGAGATTCCCGTAGAAATCCTCTTCATCTGCATCATAGTTTTTTCCCTTGATACAAACCCCACTGTTTGATGTTGCTCTAGATGCACCATAAGCCATAGTGTGAAATTTGTACCCGTTCACGTAATACCCTGAGTACGTAACTACGTGACCAGACGGACCTGCAGAAAGATCGCAAATAAACTTGTTCTCCACGGGATTTATCTTCACCTATATAAGTCGACTCTATGTGAGATTTACGTTATTGCTATTAAATATATATATATATATATTTGTATAAAATATGACTTACAATTTCTTCAAACCACGAAGCAAATTCATTTTGTAGCCTATTGTCCGATGCAGCAGCCGAGAGATTTGGTTCAACAACTTGAAGTTGATGCATGAATAGCCTACATACGTATTTTGATTAATAAGACATCTCAAAACTAACCAATATATATATATTTATACTATGGCCAGATTCACTTACTGAACATACGGCTGCACCTCATCACAATTCAACAACACGTACGTATGAGCAACTTTTTTCTCCTCATCCAAAATCCATCTCTTCTTTGGTTTCCCAAATCGCTTGCCAGGCGCCTTAAATATGGAAAGTGTACCATCCACATACTGTTGTACATCTCCACTACCATCGTAATTACGAGGTAAATTGTGTATCATCGTCATAACATGATCCTCAAAGTAATGAGAACAAAACATTGACGCCTCTCTGGTTAAATATGCATTTGCAATCGAAGCTTCAACACGTGCTTTGTTACCCACACTCAGTTTCAAGGTGCGAAGATACCTATAATTAGAATTCAAGGATCGTGATTAAGATAATAAAAACATTGAATATGATCATTATATCTTAAAATTCCTTAAAATACCTCTCGAATGGATACATCCATCTGTATTGAACTGGACCATTAACTTTTGCTTCATATGCAAGGTGCACAGGTAGATGTTCCATGGAGTTGAAGAAGCTGGGTGGAAAGATACGTTCCAACTTGCACAATATTACTGGGATATCCGTTTCCAACCGAGTCATGTTGTCAACTGTTATGGTCGTAGAAGTTAAGTCCTTAAAAAAAGACTAAGCTCAGTGATTGCTTTCCACACATGAGTCTCCAGAATATTACGAAAAGCAATCGGTAGTAGTCTCTGCATAAACACGTGACCATCTGCATCAACCCTACTCGGCTTATACCGTGGTCCACCACAAATCTTACAGAACTCTAGTTCGCTGTCTGCACCCCAAAATAACATGCAGTTCTGTGCACAACAATGAATCCTTTCTACCGGAAGACCCATCCCACTCATCAAGTGTTTGGTGTCGTTAAATTTCTTGGGAACCTTATTTTCTGAAGGACAAATCTCACGAATCAACTCAACGACTTGATTGTACCCCCTTTCAGACAATCTGTTTTCGGTTTTAATATTCAACAATCTGGAATTGAACGACAACTGCGAATGAGATTCACAACCGGGATACAAGTCTTGGTCCGCTGCACGAAGCATGTCGTAGAACTGTGACGCATTCTCGTTAGGGGGTTCTTCATTATGTGCCTCCTCTTCCGCGTTGATTCCAAAATCAATGTTTGGGTCACCCATTAATTCTTCTACCATAGTGTGGTACGAGCTAGGTCCAATAGGGTCAACTTCATTTGAAGTTGACGCAAATTCACTAGTGTTTTGAAATGGATGTGGACCCCAACTCTCTTCACCGTGATAAATCCAATTATAATAATTTCGTGTAAACCCATTTCGATATAAATGAGACTTCACTTCATTAGGATCTCTATAAGTCTCATTTCGACATCTAGCTTTCGAGCAAGGACACCTAATTTTTCCTTCCCAAATCGAATTCGGATTACTAGTGGCAGCTTCAATAAATCCATTTACACCACTAATAAATTCGGGGCTCATAATCCCATTGACCAATCTTGGCCTATACATCCAACTACGACTTGAATAATTCATGTTAATCGATCTGTTTCAAATGTAAATATATATAGTTTATATATATATTTTTAAAAATTTCGGCAGAGTTTCATCTAAATCTATCGTATCACCAAATATTTAATTAGGTTCCTAATGCATCCATTTCCGAATCGAGTAAAATTACTCAAGTCGGAACGCACAATCTACAACAAACAAACAACTCATCCCAACATCGATTTAATTCTCCCAATTAACACATTCATGCATAACAATTAACACACCAATTAATAATTAACACATATATATACATGCATATATAAAACATATATAACAATAATTATATTAACACATTCATAACAATTAACAATTTTTATAACTTTCATCAATATATTAACAATCTTAATTAATCCTAATAAACAATATACATATTTTTCTAACATAATTACAATCCTAACATTACATAACAAAACTATATACATGTATATATATATACATATATAATATAATACAAACATATATATACAACTTTTAATTTAATCAATAAAAACGCATAAATTTACCGTAGAAATGAACCCCTCGAAGTGTAGAACAGAAATATCAAAAAATTAGTCTCGATCGGTAGCTCCAGCAGCGGCGGTGGTGCGGTGGACGGAAGCTCCGCGGCTATGCTATTTGTGGGGGGTGAAGGAGGTTGTACGAATTTGGGGAAGAAGGAAGGGTTTTAATTGGGAAATAGGCGAGGGCAATTACGAGGGCCCCACCCCCCTCGCCAATTAGCGAGTGGGGGACCGTCGCCATTTTCCGAGGGCCACAATGCACTCGCCAATGAGCGAGTGCAAAACACGCCGTCGCCAAATCCCTCGCCAATTGGCGAGGGCATCTTTTTCCACTCGCTAAATAGCGAGTGTGATTCCGCCCCTCGCCAAATTCCTCGTTATTTATGCCCCTCGCCAAATCCCTCGCCAAATAGCAAGGGTGAAATACCCCTCGCCAATTCCCCTCGTTATTTGAGCAATTTTTTGTAGTGAAAAAATATTCGTAAACTTTTAAAAATTAAATTTGAAAGTTGTAAATGTAATAATTTGTTATGAATTAGAAAACATTATTTATGTTTAAAGAAACAAATATATACTACATATAAATTATAGTGAATTGAAAGAACAAAATATTATAAATTGGGATGATAAATTTTTAATTGTTAATTAAAAAGATTGTCACAATTTTTAAATATAAATATAATTTTTAAATGTTTAATTAGTACATTTTAGATTGTATTTACATATATAATGCTTATAAATTTTTTTATAGATTTATTATTGAGAGGATTATAGTAAACATTAATTACAAAATTTCGATCAACCATTTTTCAGTATTTTTATTTAAACTATTCGATTCGAAAATTTATGGAAAATTTTGTATAATATTTTAAAATAATATAAGACATGAGAATGGATCTAATTGATGAAGGGAATATAAACTAGAGTATATTTTAAAAATTATATATTTACTAGTGGAAGACCCGCGTAACACGCTGGATTGAAGATAATTTATTATATTAATATTTTGACAAAAAAATTATAAGACAGACTCATACATATTTTTAACACTTATAAATTTTATGAAGTGTTATAACCTTATTTAAATCGTATTTTAAAATAAAGACTATATATAAAGTAAAATACAAACTCTAGAGTAAAGTTCAATCCCATTTATTAAAGTCAATTTCACACAAGATATTCATTGTTTTAAAGTAACATTAAAAATTAAAATTTTAAAGTTTATTTTATTATAAAAGTTATATTTGATTTTACTTTAGAAAATTTTCCTAGTGAGACCCAGCTCCAAAAGAATAAAAAAGAATTTTATTTTTTTAAGATTATAAAAAATGCATTAAAATACAAACACGATTTTTAGAATTTAAATTGTTAAAAATTAGGGAAAATGAGTGGTAGAAGAAGTGGTTAGAGACAATTTTAAACCTATTAAAAAAACTGTTTTAAAAGGAAAAAAAAAGTAAAATTATGAGAAAATTATAAAATATGAATATTGAATTTGTGTTGAGATACATAGAAAAAAAAAAGATTCCAAATTATTATAATAGGGATATTAATTGATCCTAAAATTGCATTAAAAAAAGTTGCGGTCCTCTTTTTGCCATAAATAAGTTTGGCCCGAACAATGGGCCTCAATCAGCCCGAAATTGGATTGGTTGGGCTAACTTGGCCTGAAATTGCGAAAAAAAGGAGTTACGGGCCTAATTTTGCCAGCCCGCAAAGTTACGGTCCTCTTTTTGCAAACACCCCTAAGCTGCGGTCCTGAAAAAATAATTTTCCCATGATACTAATATAGGAGTAGGACATACTCTTGTAAGGATGTCACCTTTTTCGAGCTCTTTTTATTGGGTAGAACCTCCACCTTTTGTGGATGACCTACTCGATAACTTTTATACTTGCTTCGATTAATTGAGTTTTCATTTGCTGAAAAAAAATCGCATTAAACAAAATAAATAAATAATGTCTTCAGTGTTCAATAATTTAAGTGTTCATTTTTTCAATTATCAATATTATAAAACAAATGTAACAACAATATATAGTTTTTTTTTGTAACTCAACATAATAATTGATTATTAATACTCCTTCCGTCCCCTATTTAATGACCTATTTTACCGTTTTTTGCGTCCCTTATTTAATGACTCATACTTAAAATAGTTAAAAAAATATTTTAACTATCCCCTCAAAACGTACAATATTACATCAATTGTCATTACTTTATTACACTAAAAAACAATTTTATTACCTACTTATAAAATTGAAAAATCTTTACTACTCTCACTTTATCTCTCATAATACTAATAATACATTAAAACTTGTGCCAAAAAATGACTCTTAAGTAAGGGACGGAGGGAGTATATGATTGTATGTGTATTTGTACATATATTCAATTAATCTATTAGATTAATTGACATATTGATTAATGTGGGAAATTTGATCATTGATATTAATGTATATTAATGCAAATAAATATACACAAATATTACATTTATACATATGTTAGTGTTTTAAATCATTAATTTTTTTTATCCTTCTAAACTCGTATCATGGATCCTCCCCTGATTGTTTGCATACACTCAAAATGGAAATTCTCCTAAAATTAACTGCATTGTTACAATCCCCCTATATATTAAAAGAGAGTTTCTTCTGTTATGTGTCGATTTTTTGTAAGTTTTGATGATGTGTAAAATTTTTTATTTTATTTTTACGTCAAGAACTTCTTTATTAATCAGCAGCTGCAAACAACAAAAGGGTCTCCCACCACAAATTCTGGATGGTCGTGCCAAACATGCGGACTAGCAAATGTTCTAGCAGCTTTAGAAGTCGGTGAGCCATAACATTGACATCACGACAGACAAAAATAATCGAGCAAGAAGGAATAGATAAAACTAAACTATTACATGTTTCAATTAGATCACCAAAAACTCAATTGGACTCCATCTGACAATGGAGCGCATCAACAACTAATTTTGCATCTATCTCAACTATTACCCGGTGTGAATAATGAGATATGATCACCGTTGAATTGGTGAGTGTGGAGATAATTGTATTTATAGAAGTAATTACATTGTAACCTAATTACATGAATTTAGCAAATGATAAGTATAAAAGGTAAATACAATAAATACAATTATATATACAAGGAATGTTTGACTTATTCCTTAATATCCCCCGTCAAGCGATGCGTGGGATGAGGAAAAACGCAAAACTTGGAGCGAAGGAATTCTAACGTCGGGCGAGGAAGGCTCTTCGTGAAGATGTCGGCGAGCTGGGGATGTGTGGGGACAAACTGCGTGGACAGCTTGCCAGACGTGACGAGCTTGCGAACAAAGTGACAATGTGTTTCGCCCGTTTGTGAGTCACTGGATTCTGGCTGAGAAAGAGGGCACTGTTGTTGTCGGAGAGGAGAATAGGGCGAGCAGGTAACAGAACGCGAAGCTCGCGGAGCATAAAGGTTAACCAAACGACCTCGGCAGCTGCATTGGCTAAGGCCCGATACTCCGATTCACAGTTGGAGCGAGCAACATTGGGTTGTTTCTTGGCACTCCAAGATACCAGATTTCCACCCAAGAAAACCGAATAACCATAGGTTGATCGGCGGATTTCCACATAACAAACCCAGTCAGCATTTGAGTAGGCGACCACGGAGGAGTCTGGTCGGCGAGTGAAGGAAAGGTCGTAGTTGATGGTATGCTTGACATAGTGAAGAATCTGCTTCACTGTCGAGAAGTGGTCGCTGGTCGGTGTTTGGAGAAACTGGCTGACATGATTTACCGAGAAGGATAGATCAGGTCAAGTGATGGTGGGATATTGGAGGGCCCCCTCCAATGAGCGTTAAAGAGTTGGATCCAAGAAAGGGTCACTAGTGCTGACCAAGGTCTCACCCGCAGCTAAAGGAGTTGCAATAGGTTTGGAATCCCGAAGATCTGCTCACTCAAGACTCTCGCGAGCATATTTGGACTGCCCGACGAACAGCCCAGAATAGGTGTAGGAGATTTCCAATCCCAGAAAGTAATTGAGGCGGCTAAGATCCTTGAGTGCGAACTCCTTGTTCGCCCGAGCAATGAAGCGAGCAAGGGTGGATGAGTCGTTGCCAGTAACAATAATATCATCCACGTACAAGAGTAGATAGACGATCGAGGAACCCTGAAAGAGGTAGAACAGCGAGGAGTCAGACTTGCACTCCTTGAACCCAATGCCGATCAAGAAGGAGCTGAACCGCTGGAACCAAGCCAAGGGAGCCTGGAGAAGACCATATAAAACCTTCTTCAATTTGCAAACATGATCCGGGGGCCGGGGATCGATAAAACCAGGAGGTTGAGCCATGAAAACTGGCTTTTGGAGATAGCCATTGAGGAAGTCATTCTTGACATCTAGCTGATCGAGGGGCCAGTTAAAGCGAACAAAGAGAGCCAAGATAACACAGACTGTGGTCGCCTTGACAACTGGACTGAAGGTGTGAGAGAAATTTGTGCCAGGGATTTGGGTAAAGCCTTGAGCGACCAATCTGGCCTTGTGCCGCTCAATGGAACCATCAGATTTGTACTTGGTTCGAAAAACCCATTTGGAACCAACAATGTTCGCATCCCGAGGACGAGGAACAAGATCCCAAGTGTTGTTAACTCGCAGGGCATCAATTTATTCCTGCATGGCGGCCAACCATTTAGGGGACTTGGCAGCAAACTTGAAACCACGCGGTTCCGAAGAGGCAATAAAAGCACTAAGCAAGGTAGTGGAGGCCAAGTTTAGTGGATGCTTCGGCTTGAATATTCCAGATTTTGCTTGGGTAACCATTTGGTGGTTAGATCGTGGTTGCTGCATCGGAGGGTGAATGATCGGCAGGGGTTGCTCGGTCGGTTCAGGTGGGGCAGGTGGCTCTGCAATAACGGCTAGAAGAGGAAGGGTTTCCTCGCCAGGGTCAGATGTGCGTGCCGAGCAAGGCATGGTGGATCAAGACACCGAAAACCCTTGTGCTGGTTACTGTAACCCAAGAAGATACATGGTCGACTGCGAGAAGACAACGTGTTTAAGGCATAGTCTCGGAGGTAAGGGAACACCCGACAACCAAAGGTCTTGAGATTTCCATAAAGAGGCACAAAACCGAACAAAACCTCAAATGGAGATAAGCCGCCCAAGACCGAGGACGGGGTCCGATTAATAAGATGAACAGCGGTGGCAAATGCATCAAACCAAAATTTTGATGGGGCACGAGCATGAAAGATCATAGAGAGTCCAATTTCAGTTATGTGTCGATGTTTTCACTCAGCGCGGCCATTCTGCTGAGGAGTGTATGGGCATGACACACGATTCAGTATGCCATGCTCGGTCATAAAACTACGAACAACTTTGTTGACGAACTTCGTACCACCATCACTTTGAAAAAACTTTATGGCCGAAGAGAACTGAGTGCATACAAACTTGTGAAATGCGACCAGGGTTGCAAAGAAATCTGACTTGGCATGGAGAGGATACAACCATGAGAAGCGAGAGTGATCATCGACAAACACAGCATAATAACGAAAACCAGAAGTGGCATTAACAGGAGCAGGACCCCAGAGATCGCAATGAACCAACTCAAGAATTGTAGAAGCACGTTTTTCATTAATATCAAAAGATAATCGTTTACTCTTGGCCAATTGGCAAGAGGTACAAACATTGGGGTTTGGTAAAACCGAACTAACAGATAGATGCCCTAATCTATCTAAGTCCTTAATAATACTAAAGGGGATATGCCCTAAACGGGAATGCCAACGATCAAAGGAAGCACGAGCAACATCAGGCGGCTTCAAAGCAGCGACCAAAGTCGGGAGTGCTCGTTCCAACACGTACAACCCCTGTTCACAACGACCCTGAGCCACCAAACTCTTGGTAGCTCGATTCTGAATGACAAATGATTTGTTAGAGAAGCAAACATCAACTGGAAAATCAGAAGTTAGCTTGCTAATAGACAATAGATTCTTGGTGATATGGGGAACAACAAGAATATCCAGAAGACCAAGATTCTTAGAGACCGAATGTGACCCAACATGACAGATCTGTAAGGAATTACCGTTACCAACAATGACTTGACCATTACCAGAATAAGGTGCCGAGGAGTCCAGATGTGAGGGACTAGAAGTCGTGTGGGTCGTAGCTCCAGAGTCCACATACCAGTCCGGAGTAGGGGACGAGGATGAGGAGACAGTGCCGGCCGAATGGAAGACATGAGCAAGACTAGCAGATGGGTACTCGGAGGGGCGAGCAGATGGTCGAGTAGGTTGGCGGGGATCCGAGCCGCGAACAAAGCGTTGAGGACACTTATTGGCATAGTGCTCACCGCGACAAATTTGACAGCGAGTGACGTAGGGTTTACGCCCCCCACGACCACCAGAGAAGTCGGGGCGACCACCACGAGGTGGCCCAGAAGGGCGACCACCAGTATGGTCGCGAGGAGTTGAGCGAGCAAAGAAGATAGCCGGAGCAGGTTCAACTGGATCAGGCTTATTCATGATCTCAAAGGCAATAGCCTGATGCAGTAAGTCACGGAAAGCTGGGACAGGTTAGAAGGCCATTTTGGTGTCGGTAAATCCACTGAATTTGGGGCCAAGACCCCGTAAAAACCAGTGCGACATGTCAGATTTGTCCACTGGTTTGGCGATTATGGCAAGCTGGTCGCAAAGTGCCTTGAAACGCCAACCGTAGTCGGCAACAGGGAGAGAGTCACGCTTGAGGAGAAGGAGCTCCTCACGAAGCTGAGTGATGCGTGACTGGGAGGAGTGGCTGAAGGCACCCTCCATGGCAAGCCAAGTTTCGCGAGTCGTGTCACATTGAACGACCTCGGCTAGGGTTTCTTCAGTGAGGGAGGAGAGAAGAAGGGCAAGTACTTTCTGATCCTTCGATTTCCAGGCAGCGAAGGTCATGTGAGCGGCGTCAGGTGGAGCTGTTGTGCCATCTACGAGGCCATAGAGATCTGCACAGGTGAGCATCGAGACAACTTGCTTCTTCCATAAGAGATAGTTGGAAGAAGAGAGTTTCACTGTAACCATATGAATAAGGACATTCATATGGATAGAAGAGTCCGCCATTGAAAGGAGATGGTCGAGGGGGACAAGCTCAACGAAAAGGTAAATGGAGGCGGCGGCGGCATAAAAGGCGGCGCCGGTAAAGAGGGAGAAAGAGAATTAGGGTTAGGGTTTGTAGGTGTAGTGTGTAGGCTGATACCATGTGAATAATGAGATATGATCACCGTTGAATTGGTGAGTGTGGAAATAATTGTATTTATAGATGTAATTACATTGTAACCTAATTACATGAATTTAGGAAAGGATAAGTATAAAAGGTAAATACAATAAATACAATTATATATACAAGGAATGTTTGACTTATTCCTTAATACCCGGGTATAACTCATTTTCTTGATCAATGACAAAGCTTCGTAGAGGCCCATCGCCTCCCCTTCATCTACGCGTACATAACCCGGAACCATCAATGATCGACAGCAAATAAAAGCTCATGTATCCGAGCGTAGCACGACACCAAACCACAAAGCAAGATCCTCTTCGAAAAAAGCCACATCAATGTTAACTTTGATATACCTGAATGGAGGCTAATGCCAAGCTCGACACTACTGGACAACCGATAGTGGGACACCCCTGCCTCGTGCATCTTCCCATTTCATAAGGAACCCCTTGGATAAGCGAACCGTAGTCTCGATTTGCCGAGATACCCACCCCATTCCAGACGACCTTAGTCATTTCCTTCCACTAATCCACGGAATTTCATATGCCTCCACAACTCCAATGTTTTCTTGCAAGTGTGTCAATTTTTTGTGAAGATAGAATATATGTGTGATTAGGTGTCAAGTAAATAGAAAGTTGGGGGAGGGCAGATGGCTAGGGACAAGGGCAAGGATAGGGTCAAACTGATGGAGGGATATTGTGTGCAATGTTTCGGGGGTGAGAGGGAGGTGGTTCTGGCAGAATCTAGAGCTCCGTATAGGTAATGGGGGAAGACGAAATTCTGGAGCGGAGAGTGGATAGGGGGATGCTCACTTATGTCGAAGTTTCCTAGGCTATATAGATTGAGTGTGGATAAGGAGATATTAGTGAGGGAGATGGGGAACTGGGTCGAGGGGGTATGGGGGTGGTCGTGGAGATGGAGGAGGGAATTGCTAGATAGAGAGCGAAACTTAGTTAACGAATTAACAAGTTGTGTTGACATGATAAAATTGATCGAAGATGAAGACGATACGTGGTGCTGGAAGGCTGGGAAAGACGGCAAATTCAGCGTAAAAAAAGTTTATGAATTCATCTCGAAGGAGGCGAGCCAAGAACAGAACAACGGTGACAGTGAGCTAAGTGTCGCAGAGATTTGGAACAGGTTCGTCCTGACAAAAGCAGCGACAATGGTTTGGCGTTTGCTGCTGAACAGGTTACCAACAAAAGACAATCTCCTAAAACGCAAGATTCTCAGCTCACCTGAAGAGGCGGTTTGCTCGTTATGCAGCGAAGAGATGGAGTCGGCAGATCATTTCTTTCTAGGCTGTAGAATGACTGACAACATATGGCAAGCGTGTTTCGAATGGTTAAATATTTACACACCTGGCCATAACCAAATTCAGGTACACTTTCTGAGTCATGCAGGCACTTTGAGTGGGAAAAAGAGTTGCAAGAGGGCTATTGGATTATGGATTTGTATTGTTTGGGTGCTGTGGAATTGGCGTAATAAGAGAATGTTCGAGAACTGGGAATGGGACTCACGGAAGATTATAGACGAGATCAAGGGAAGGACGTGGAGCTGGTTCAACTGTTATGACAAAACCATGAAGAAATCCTCGTTCACGGAGTGGAGCAGAAATCCGAAACAATATTTGGAGGACTAAATTCAGGCTGGGGAGGTCTTCTGCTCTCTTGTTCTTTTTACAACCTTTTATTCTTGTTTTGAATGGTACACCTTGTGCCATCAGCTATGTACTGTTCTAAATACTCTTACTTCTTTTCATACAAAAGTTTTTTTGCTTGATCAAAAAAAGAAGTAAATAGAAAGTTTTGCGGCACTATACTTAGTATTCATTTATTTACGTCAAGGGTTAGTCTTATGTGAAATATTGCATATATGCATTTCAGTCATTCACACTCACAGTCTTTATAAATACACCCAGTGACAGCTCAACCCACATTTTTTATAAATACACACATTGACAGTTCAATTCACACCCATATTTTTTATAAATACACCACTAACAAAAATTGTACTTAGTCGTCTTCTCCAAGCAGTTTTCGGCCACACCAGGCCGCGGCCGAACGTTGCAATTTACGACGGCCTTAATCTTTAAATATTTTCTATTTCTTTAAATATTCTTTAATAATTATTATGGATCAAAGTTATTTTATATATGTTACTATATGTCATAATGTGAGTTACTTAATCAATAAAAATTCTAGAAAAAAAATACTACATAAAAGAATCGGTATTACTATATAAAAAATTATATGTTACTACATACTACAATTTGAATTACTACATTGAATATGCGTTTGTTACTATATATAACTTATCAAATGATTTGCATTACAACATGGTTATTGTGTTTACTACATGCGATAATATATGTTACTACGTATTATAATGTGAGTTACTACATTAATAAAAACAGTACTAGAAAAAAACGTGTTACTAAATAAAAGAATTTGTATTATTATATAAAATAGTTTGTGTTATTACTACATAAAATAATGTGTGTTACTACATATTACAATTTGAATTACTACATTTAATATCCCGCGTTCGGCAATAAAATAAAAGATAAAAAAATCACAGAAACTGGTAAAATAAACGGGTTAAAATTTTTGGTCAAAATTAGAACACAAGCGGGCCAATTGACAAATAAATTAAGAATTAACCCAAGGGTGCGGCTAAAGGCACACACGGATCCTATGAGTACACCCACGAAACATTTTTTTAATCTTTCAGAACAAGTGAAATGTCTCATACACCCCTAGGGTAAAATTTATGAAAAAAACGAAGATGAGTACACCCACCCATTCTATTTCACAGAATTATCTCCACCCCCACCACCAAATCAAATACCATTCTTCAACAAAAAAAACTAAAATATTTCAACAAAAATAAATTGGACATTCTTGTTCGAAAATTTTTACCCAACAAACACCAACTGTTCGAAAAAATTTCCAAAACAAACTCAATATGTTCGAAAAAAATGCCAAAACAACTCAAATTTATCCGAAAAAAAAGATCGAACAAGATGTTAAAATTTTTTTCCAAAACAAACACCGAATGTTCGAAAAAAATTCCAAAACAAACACAGATTGTTCGAAATTTTTTCCAAAACAAACTCAATATGTTCGAAAATATTTCCTAAAACTTCTAAAATACCCTAATTTTCCTAAAATTCCTAAATTTAAAAAAAAAATCCTAACTCAAAAAATAAAAACTGACCTACTGTCTTCTTTCTTCAGGGGCCGCGTCGATTGTCCGGCGACGTGAACGGCCGGTCGATTGTCCGGCGATGTGAACGGCCGCTTGGAGGAGGGGACACGGCGGCGACATCTTGAAGAAAGGGAGGAGGGACGATTCACGTCGGCGGCGGTGCTTGGGAGGAGGAGCAACAATGACGATTATGGAGGGAGGCAGGCAGCCAAGGGACGGAGGAGAGCGACGGTGGCCAAGGTACGGAGAGAGTGACGGCAGCCAAGGGACGGAAAAGGAAGACAGCGGCCAAGGGACGGAAGAGGGAGACGGCGGCGGCCAAGGGACGGAGGAGAGCGGCCGCTGCGGTTTTTTTTTTGTTGGGGAAGAATGGTGGGTGCAACGTGAAAATGAAGAGGGAAATGAAGGAAATATGGAAAATTAGGGTTTAGAATTAGAAGGGTATTTTTGTATTTTCCACATGGGTGTCCTCATCCATTTTGCGTGTGTCCTCATCGCGTGGGTGTCCTCATAGGATCAGTGTGTGCCTTTAGTCGCGCCCTTAACCCAAATGAATTAATGGTGGCACAATAATATATATTTTCAGCCCATTGACTTAATAAGTCAATATATTCAGCTCAATTGACTTAATAAGTCAATGACTCAATATTGCATGCATATAAGTTTTTTTGTGTTACATCAAATCTATTTAATTTTACACTCAATTCAATCCATTTATTTATTTAATTTATAAAATTACAACTTAATACCCCGCTCATTATATATAAAAAAGAAAAAAAAGCCCTTTTGTGGCAAAACAAAATAAATAAATGGTGCAAATAATTGTGATTTGTGAGGAAGTAAACCAATTGGAGTTTGAGACAGCAAATTTAAATCGAGTTAATTCCAAAAACAGTGCAATTGTCACTATAGTTCGAGAAAGTTCGTAGCAATTGTAGCCATTTCGGGAAAACTCCCCAACCCCAATTAAGACCTCTTAACGTACGCCACGTGTCCCTCTTTTTTATATATTTTCTGGCCCCCGCCTACATAAACCCCTTTGCTATTCCTTGATTGTAACGTCCATTCATATAGATAATAGATTAACAAAACCTGAGAAATCAAATCAACTGTTTTCCAAACGAAAGAATGGCTACATCTGAGGTAAGTTTAGTTTAGTAAATTTTGGGATTATAATGTTTGTCGAGTTTGATATTGATAATTTTTCATACTGAATTTGGTCGTGTGAATTAGGTTGAAGTTGAGAGGAATGATGTTCAATTGAAGCACCTAAGTTTTGTGAAGATCCTGGCCATAAACGCCGCCGTTGTGGTCTCCAATCTGTACGATTACGCCAAGCACAATTCTGGCCCGCTCAAATCTACCGTCGGAAAGGTTGAACACGCCGTTACGGCTGTTGTGGGACCTGTTTACCATAAATTCAACCGAGTTCCTAGTGTTATCCTCGTTTTTCTCGACAACAAGGTAAATAATTTGAGATCTATTTTAGTAATTTAGGATCTAAACACTGATCTGTTTAGCTTATTCCAATGGATTTGTGGTGAAACGAGTTGCTGTATTACTAATTTAGTACTTTAGGATCTAAACACTGTTCTGTTTAGCGTATTCCTATGGATTTTTTGGTGAAACGAGTTGCTGTATTGCTAATTTAGTACTTTAGGATGTAAACACTGTTCTGTTTAGCAAATTCCTATGGATTTTTGGTGAAACGAGTTGCTATCTATCTATGTTTGGTGTGTTTTTTGTGATTATGTAATTACCAGTTAATTCATATGGAGGAGGTTCTCAGTCATGTATTTGTGTATGAGCAAATGAATGGTAGATATCTATAAAATCTTGTTGTAACTTGATGATGTTACATTTCTTGTCCAGATTCAAAATCTCTTGTGTCGACTAAAAAATGATTCGATATTGTATTGTAGGTGGACGAAGCGTCCCACATATTTGTTGAACGTGCTCCACCTAGTGCAAAAGATGTAGTATCAAAGACGCAGTCAGTAGTGAAGAAAGCATCAGTGTTGGTGCAAGACTTAGCAGAGGAAGCTAAAGTGGATGGTCCAGTTGCAGCACTTTCTCATGCTGCTAAAATCTCCAAGGACTTCACACTGAATCAATTGGTTATGGTCTGGTACAAAGCTAACCAGTACTCACATGTGCACGGAGTTCTGGAGATGGCTATTCCGACAGCTACACATTTGTCGGACAAGTACAACAGCATTGTTAAAGGTTTAACGACGAAAGGGTATAATTTGTTTAGTTATGTCCCATTGATACCCGTGGAAGAGATGGCGAAGGCGTACAAGCAGGTGGAGGCCGCAGCTGGTAAGAAGGATGAGGATACAAGCGTTTCTAGCCAGAGTGGATCCGAATCAGACAATGAATAGGTTTATGTTTATGGTGCCTTATGTGTTTCTTGGACTTGAATGTATATGATTTGAAGATTTGGATCCTCTGTTACATCCGTTGGTAATTCGGTTAACTTGGTCAATTTGACCAAAACCAAATTTCGTAGGTAATATTTGGAATTTTTGTAGTGTAATTCGATTTTTTTCCAACCACACACCAAGAAAAACAAATTAAGGGCATAATATATATAAACCTTGCAATTACAACCCAGAAATTAAGAATTGGAGAAACTACGTACCACTCAAATCGATTAAGTATATGGTAAACACTCATGTGCACTCGAGTTGTATATATATACACTCGAGTGCCACGTCGACCCGAGGGACGGACCTAGGACTCGTTGTTAGAGGGATCAATTTTTTTAATGATCCAAAACACTAATATATAGTTATAATATTAATGCGATAAATTGTGTTTAATTTTTTTTTTTAAATATACTCAACCACACTTATTTTTTTCCTCTATATATCTATTTTATTCATAAACAAACTCACTATACATGGATGAAGAGAGTATTAATTATCAAGTTTCTCAAATACACCAATACATAGTTGATCATCTCTTTATCAATAATAATTTCAAACATATAAAATATAATCATTTTGATATTAGTTTTACAATTAAAATACCTATAATCACTTTTATATATAAATACTAAAAGTGTAAAAATAATTTTTTTAGATGACTCTTACAATAAACACATTACTAAAATGATTTATATATTAAATTAATTTAGAATTAATTATATCTAATTTTAAAAAATATTAAATTTTAATATTAACATATAAATATATATTGAAGGGTGGCTTGGGGTTGGGCATGCCCCACCTTGACATATACATAATTCCGTCCTGCCCCTCTACTCTTTTTTTCTTTAATATCCACGTGAGACTTTTAAATTTACTTTTTTTTTAAAGTATATGCTATATTAAATTAACCCTTACACATTCTCCCTTTTTTTGGTTGTTAGACTCGTTAAATAAATAATTTTATTAATTATATATAATAAAATAATAAATAATTCACAAAAAAATATTAAGTTTAACTATCCAATTTTTTAAGTAAAAATATTTTACATTTTTCAGTTATAGTTATTAAATATTCAGTTAAAATTGCAACACAATATTATTAAAAAATTTAAGTCGATATAAGATATAATAAAAAAGTGCAACACAATATTTACTAAACGTATAAATCAATATAACTAAAAAATGAGACACAATATTTTTAAAACGTGCAAGTCAGTGTAACTGAAAAGTGCAACACAATATTTATAAAAAATGTAAGTCAATATAACTAAAAAGTGCAACATAATATTACTGAAAAATGCAACACAATATTATTAAAAAGTGCAAGTCAGTATAACTGAAAAATGCAGCACAATATTAATGAAAAGTGTAAGTCATAATTGAAAAGTGCAACACAATATTACTAGAAAGTGTAAGTGATCGCTATAACTGAAAAGTATAATACAATATTATTAAAAAGTGCAATTGAGTATAACTTAAAAATGAAACACAATATTAATGAAAAGTGTAAGTTATTATAACTGAAAAGTGTAAGAAAACTATTTATTATTATGTCAACAACTTAAATAGTAAATGAACATTTTTATAAGGTCGAATTACATGGTTTGAATTTGTTCCCCCATTTTATTTTATTTGTCTTTTTTTATATTTTAATCGAACAATTTGATTTAAAAAAAAAAAACTATGGAGTATATAATATTAATGGCAATTGCTATGAATTGTAGCTGAAAAATATTACTCATTTTATTAGTTACTACTTACACTTATTTTGTGGGTTATTAATGTTACACCTTCTTTCTTTTATTAGTTACTACTTACACTTTTATTTATTAATAATGTTAGACTTTTTAGTAATTACTAACTCCGCCCCACAAGTGTTTGCACCACAAATTGAGCACACTTTTTAAGAAAAAAGTGTAATGAGTGGAGTGTTGAAGGGTAATTTTGTAAAGTTATATGGATAAAGTAAAAAGGTGATTGGAAAGAGAGTAAAAGTAATGACATTTTGTGTAAATATGTAAATATGTAAATATTGTGAGGGTGGGGTTTATGAAAGTGTTTCCTTTTATGGGTGTGCAAACAATTGTGGAACGGACAAATAAGGCAAGTGTACAAACAGTTGTGGGACGGAGGGAGTACTTGTATTTTTATAACGGAGAAAAATATTTACAAACATAAAAACAAGTGAAAAAATGAGATATTAATTAAAAAAAAAAAAAAAAGCCACTCGAGTGTATAGAGAGGAGACTCGCTCTTTATAAATATAAGGTCCTGGAGTCATTATTTTATAATGTAATTTAATTTTGTGCACTTGATGATGTCGAGTATAGATTATTAATTATGCTCAAATTTTTTTAATAATTTGTTTATGGCAGAGAATCTACTCATCTTCTACCACCAACCCTTCCTTTAATATACGAGACTTCATTCATTTATATATGCCTCCTACTTCAACCTCTATGATATGATTGTAGCACTAACTCACAGAAATATTCAAATCAATTGCAAGAATACTCTCTCTTTGTTTCCGAAAACGAGAATGGCTACATCCGACGTAAGTTGAGAAATTTCGATCTCTTAATAATTCACTTATTATTATTATTGTTTGGAATTGTTATTATAATTGACTCGATCTGTTTTTCTTGTGAATTAGGTTTACGTGCGTCTTAAGCATCTAGGTTTCGTGAAGGTGTTAGTAATAAACGTTGCACTTATGGTGTGGAAACTATACGGCTATGTGAAGCACAACTCTGGCCCCTTCAAATCTACCGTACGAAGGGTTGAACACGTTGTTACGGCTGTTGTGCAACCTGTTTACTATAAGTTCAACCAACTTCCTATTCATATCCTTCTTTTTCTCGACAACAAGGTCAAATAAATTGACATCTCTTTACCTCTCTTATCGGATTTATATTTTCCTTTTTTAGTACATACGTGAGCTATTTCAACTATTCCAAATTAAATTGCAAATGATATTCGTATTAATCTACCTTACTAAATTAGACCTAATTAGATTTTTCTGGCAGGTTGATGAGCAAGTGTTGTATCTCATACCAATGTTACTCTAGTTGTCTCATTTTTATTTTAAATTTACACGGGTTTAATGTATAATTTATTTATTAATATTAAATATAATAAAATTATTTCTTGGAAGAGATAGTATGTGTATTTCTATTTTATTTAAAAGAATTTTTTTTGTTAGTGTGTAAAAAGTAACGATATGTATTTCCTTCGTCCTATGATTATTTGCATGGTTTGATCGACAAACTTAAAAAAAAAAAAGATTTAGTGATGTGTGGGGTAAAATAAAGAGAAGGGTATTTTGGATGATTTAATGATGTGTAAAGGTAATCGTGTAAAAGAAAATGTGGGCAAAAAATGTGTATCAATGTTAAAATAAAATGATGTTATAAGAATATTAATTTTGCGAATTATTTCTATATTAAAAGTGTAAGTAATTTTGGAACGTTACAATAAAAAAAAAAATACAAATAATCACGAGAGGAAATGAGTAGTATAAATAGAAAAGGTATGAGTGAGATTTTTAATAATGGAAAAAAGGTTGTAATTGTTTGTGATTTTCGAAGCTTTTGTTAAAGTGTATAAATAATGATTTTAGTGTAAATTACCACTCTCAACAACTTGATTGGTACAAGACTAATAAGCTAATTTATTATTTCTTGTTCTAATATAATTCTTCTCTAACTTTTTTTTTTTCGTTCAAATAAAAATTATCATCCTTTTTTTAAAACTTCTCTATTATAGGAGTATTATTCTATTTTAATACATTTAAATATTTTATTATATTTTTTAATTTATGTGTTCAAATATTATATGAAGCTTCTCTTGAACGGAGGAGTACTACCTTAGGATCTAATATTGTACTCATTTGTTAACCACGTTCCTATGGATTTATGGTGGAAAGAGTTGCTATCTATCTAGATCCAAGTTGGTACGTATATGAGCTTGAGATATCTATAATCAAGACTCGATATTTCAATTGATTCAAATTGAACGATAAATGATGTATTTTCGATCATTTAATATATACATATATAATTGAGTGTATTTTTGCATGTTGAATATATAAATTTTATTTTAAACTGAATTATGTATCTTTTTTTTTTTTTTTTATATCTTTCTACCTTTTTTTTTCTTTCAAACAACTCTTTACATTTTTTTCTTTTTTATATCTCTTTACCTTAATACCCCTAATATTGAATGAAATTGTATTATGTAAAGTCTAGTATGCACTCGAGTGCATGTTGTGCACCCTATTCTAAAGAAAAGTGTATGTTATTAAACTGAAAAGTACAACACAATATTACTAAAAAGTGTAAGTCACTATGACTAAAAATATTATTATACAGTTTAATAATTGAAAAGTGCAACACCATTTACCAAAAAGTGTAAGTCAGTAAAACTGAAAAGTGCAACATGGATGCACTCGAGTCCATAGCAGACCAACCCATTGTATTATTATTGGATGAATTTATATTAATTAGATGATTAAATTTATTATATTATTATTATAGGTATTAATTATAATATTATTGTTCTGAGAGATTATAATGATTGAAGTGATTTTATAATAATTTAATTTTATGTCAAATTAATATAGGGTTGGTTTTGAGTGATTCTAAAAATCGATTTTCAAATTTTGAAGTGAACATGAAGACATGACTGTGAATCTTGTCGAGCTATTATATATGTTGCATGTTACTCTTTTTTTGTTTCACTTTTGATTCACTTGAAGACATTACATTAATTTTCTGTCTTTTTTCAAAATCTATTGTCCTTTAATTTGATTGTATAGGTGGAGGAAGGGTGGTACATATTTGATAAACGTGCTCCCAGTATAGTAAAGAGTGTAGTATTAATGGTGATGAAAGCATTAGAGTTGCTGCAGGCTGCTAAAATCCTCAAGGAAGCCTTAGCCTTCAACATATTTGATAATGAACATGCTAAGCCTATAGTATCAATAGTCAACAACTCATCAGACTTATTGCTGGAAGGCACAGTTGCAGCCATTTCTGAAGCTGGATCAATGGTGAAGAAAACATCAGACTTGGTAGAGGAAGCAGCTAAAACCATTGATTCTCATGTTCCTAAAATCTCCTTTGGTAAACGCCCTCCCCCTGTATCATCAATGTTCAACAAAGCATCAGACTTGCTGCAAGGAGGTCGGTCTAGTTACAACCATTTCTCTTTCTAAAAGTCGAACTCGTAGAGAGTGAGAAATCAATTTATTTATATTAATTCTGGTGCAGCTAAAATCTCCACGGAAGCATTAACATATGGTGAAGCTGCTCTACTAGGATCAATGCTCAAGAAATCATCAGACTTGGTGCAAGAAGGTTTAGTTACAACTATTTCTCTTTCTGCATGAAAAAATTGCGTCTTTAGTAAGTTGATCTCATAGAAAAGTGAGAAATTAATTCATTTATATTAATTCTCGTATAGCTAAAATCTCCACAGAAGCATTAGCATATGGTGAAGCTGCTTTGCCTGCGGGATCAATGTTCAAGAAAGCATCAAACTTGGTGCAGGAAGGTTTAGTTAACCATTTTTCTTTTTGTATAAAAAAATTTCATCTCATTTTAAAAGTTGAACTTGTGAAGAGGTAAAAAATTAATTCATTTATATTAATTCTGGTGCAGCTAAAATCTCTAAGGAAGCATTAACATATGGTAAAGCTGCTCTACCAGGATCAATATTGTTTAAGAAAGCATCAGACTTGGTGCAGAAAGGTTTAGTTGCAACCATTTCTTTTTCTGCATGAAAAAATTTAGTTTCATCTTAAAAGTCATGAAACTCATAATTAATTAATTCATTTATATTAAATCTTCTCGCGCAGCTAAAATCTCCACGGAAGCATTAGCATATGGTGAAGCTGCTCTAACGGGATCAATGTTGAAGAAAGCATCAAACTTGGTGCAGGAAGGTCCAGCTGGAGCAATTTCTTATGCTACTAAAATCTCCGAGAGAGCCAGTTACATATTTGATGAACATGCTCCGGCTATAGCAAAAGTTGTAGTATCAAAGGCACAATCAATGGTCGAGAAAGCATTAGGCTTGGTGGAGGTTGCTAAAATGGAAGGTCCATTTGCAGCCATTTCTCATGCTGCTCAAATTTCTAAGGACTTCACAAAGACACAATTGGTTATGGTGTGGGACATAGCCCATCGGTATTATTTTCTGCACAAAATCCTGGGGATACTTATTCCAATAGCTACATATTTGCTGAAGAAATACAACAGCTTAATTAACTGGTTGTTGTAGTTATATGCCATTGGTACCCCTGGAAGAAATATATCTATGTGTGTTATTATTTATTGTATTGAGTGAGAGAATAAATGGTGATGCATGTGATTATATTAAATGTTGTATAAGTAGGTGTGTATATGATTTATTGGAGAAAGCCATTGTTCCATTTATTTATTACTCTTTCGTTTTACAATTGTTTACACATTTATTTTATTAGTCCGTTCCACAAGACCACAGTTGTTTACGAGAATTGATTCAGGGTGTTGTCAAGGGAGCCTTGGCACACCCACACCCCCTACATGTCTACACCTATTATATATATAGTTTTAAATTTAATTATTTTTTTGTATTTTTTAAAATTAATGATATGTTAATTTAATAAGTAATTTTAGTAGTGCAAAAGTCATTTCAAAATAAATTTTTTATTGCACTATTTGTTACTAAGTGATTATTTTGTACATATTTAAATTGCAAAACTGATTTCAAAATAATAATTATTATTATTATCGATACAAATAGAATCCTAGAAAAAATGAGATTAATGAAGAAAATTTGAATGATAGTTATTTCTTTGGAAGAGGAGGGGCGTACTGGGTTTGTTATGGCAGCTGTGGAAGAAGAGAAACAAACGACTAGAAAAAATTTATTGGCTCACCGAACCCTTAGGGTGTCGTCTGCGCAGTGAGGTTGCCTCAAGTGGCACAAGCCACCTTAATTAGTCTTTTATGAAAATGAATGTTGATACAATCTTCTCCTCCGACACGAACAAGGTAGCTAGCATGATTATGATTCTTCGAGATGATGCCAACACTTTTATTTCGCATTTTCCATGTCAACGAGGGGTTTACATGAAGCACTTTCTTGGATTAATGATTTACACTTGGAGCGGGTTATTGTGGAAATGGATGCGAAGGTAGTTGTCGACGCAGTATGACTCCACATTCAAGAACCTTGTAAAAATATCCTGAGGTTGAGGTCGAGTCCTACATTTTCTATTGGTTTTGTTCGGGGTGATGCTAATATAGAAGTAGCACATACTCTTGTAAGGATGTCACGTTCTTTTTCGAGCTCTTTTTTATTGGGTAGAACCTTCAATTATTGTGGATGACCTACTCAATAACTTTTGTACTTGCTTCGATTAATTGAATTTTCATTTGCCGTAAAAAAAATATATCACATTAAACAAAATAATACATAACGTCTTTAGTGTTCAATAATTTAAGTGTGCATTTTTTCAATTATCAATACTAGACGACACAATGCAACAATAATATATTTTTTCATGCAACTCAACATAATAATTATTACAGTAATATATGTTTGTGTGTATTTGTGTATACTCAATTAATCTAAAATATTAATGACGTATTGATTAATTTGGAAAATCTGATCATTGATATAATGTATATTAATGTAAATAAATATACACAAATATTAAATTTATACATATGTTAGTATTTCGAGTCATTAACTTTTTTTTTGTCTTCTAAACTCTCGAATCATGAATCCTACCCTGATTGTTTGCAACTTTGCATATGCCAAAAATGGAAATTCTCCTTAAACTACATTGTTTTTTTTTTTTTTTTTTAGGGTGAAAATACAGATTAGATGCATAATGTAAATCTTTGTCTTCCGTGCTTCTATCTCATCTTCAAATTTCACCAGAAAAGTCTTTCTCCAAACTCAATCGTGAGAGTAGGGAGAGAAAGTAACCTCCTTAGCCAAGTTGTGTGCTGTCCAGTTCTCCGATCTTGAGTGATGACTAACGTCGCACACTACGCCGCTTGTCAACTCCTCCCTGATTTTTGCCAGCCACACCCCCTCCGGGCTAAGAACCGTCGACACTACAAAAATCGCGCGGTTTACCGACGAACCTACCGACGGAATTGTGGTCGGTAGGCGTGGTTTCCGACGGAATTACTGACGGAATAATTCAGTCGGCTCTAGACTCGTCGGTACGGTTTACCGACGGATTTTTTTTTTCCGTCGGTAGTCCCGACGGAATAAATCAGTCGAGTCTGCCGACGGATCTCATTCCGTCGGTAGGCCGAATGACCCGTTTTGAAACCGGGTCTGATATCTGTCGGCAATTCCGTCGGTCCGTCTGTCGGTAGTACCGACGGACTTACCGACGGAAATTTATTTTAGCATTTTTTTTAAGAAAAATATATCCGTCGGCTTCTGTCGGGAATTCCGTCGGTACGTTCCGACGAAACTGCCGACGGATCTCGATTTTATATTTTTTAAATTCGGAATTATATTCAGTCGGGGGTTCCGTCGGTAGTGCCGACGGAATTATCCGTCGGCAAGTCAACCCAAAAAAAAAAAAAAAAACCGGCGTGGATCGGACCCGACCCGCGATCTGTTATTAAGGCCACCATTTATTCTGGCCTTGCTAGGAATCGAACCCGGGTGTGTGGGCGCCTAGTGAGGGGCGCATACAACTCGGACAGGTGTGTTACTTGTTCGTAATTGTAATATTAATTGTATATGTACTCATTTTCGACCCATTTTTTTTTTAAAATTCACAAAATTAATTTCTTTCATATATATCAAATAATTAAATTTCAAATCTATAATTTATATTTTTATAATTTATATATTTTAAAATACTAAAATATTCATATTTTAACTAAAATACTAATATTTTTTAGTAAAAAATTCATTTTTTTGCTAATTATTTTTAAAAAAATTTCATAAAATTAATTTCATTCACATAAATTAAATAATTAAATTTGTAATATAATTTATATATTTTTAAATACTAAAATATTCATTTTTTTTACTAAAATATTCATTTTTTTGCTAATTATATTTTAAAAAATTTCAAAAAAATAATTTCTTTTCACAATTTTTAATTGTAACTTAATGATAAATAAATATTTTTAAATTGTACATCTAATAAAATAATTAGCTTACATTATATAATTTATTCTTCATCTTCTTCCTCTTCATCTACATTTTTATTATTTGTCTCATCTTCCTCCTCTTCATCATCATCATCCTCCTCCTCCTCCTCCTCCTCTTCCTCTTCATTTTCATCATCTTCCTCATTTCCATTATCGTTTTCAATTTCGATCAATTGTGAATTTCCAGCCGTCAAGTCTACGTGGATATTCAAATCTCCCGTAAAGACTTCAGTTCTAGCCTCTATTTGTTCCGTTTGAAACGGAGAATCATCTTCATCACTCTTGTCCTTTGTAGGGACTTCTACCATTGATCTTGCCTTTACTTTGCAAACAACGTGCCATTCAATTTTACTACGTGATCGTACTGGATACTTGCAGTAGTATACTTGAGATACTTGATGGGCAAATACAAATGGATCATTCCCGATATAGATCCTTTTCGGATTAACATCGACGAGTTTGTACTCCGGATGAATCCTTGTTCCTGAAGGGCCTGAATCAAACCAATGACACTTGAACAACACTACAGTCTTTGCTGGATATCCCGGATATTCTACTTCAACGACTTCGTGCAACACCCCATAGTAGTCACTTGCATCTGCATTGTAGTTTGCACTGCTAATGCAAACACCACTGTTGGTAGTCATTTTTCTTGATGCATACTCGGATGTATGAAATCTGTAGCCCTTCACAATATAACCGTTGTAAGTCTTTACACGACGTAGTGGTCCTTTGCTGAGATCCCTTAAGAATCGATTCTCAAAATCGTTTGACCGTCCCTATACTGTTCAAATAATTAACATTAATTATGAATCATATTTATTTACGTAAAATTTAAGGAAATGGTACTCACACAACGTTGGAACCATCGGGCAAAATCACGTTGAAGACGAGCATCTATATCCGTATCTGAGATGTTTTGTTCTGTTCGTCTTAGTTCTTGAGTATACATCCTAATTCACAACATCTAATCACAATTAATATTAAATTACATAAATGAAGTAATGATAAAAATATGAAATACTTACTCAATGTAAGGCTGAACTTCATCACAATTCAATAACACATACGTTTGTGCTATTTCTGCCTCTCTGTTCGACTCCCACTCCCGTTCTGTGAATTTTCCTATTGGTCGTCCCTTAGACTTGAATATAGACAGCATTCCATCGACCTCTTCACCGATATTGTCTGTATCTCTACCACCGTAGTTACGTGGTTCACTTTTCAACCGAGTGTTGACATGGTCCTCAAAATAATAAGAACAAAACATGCCAACCTCTTCATTCAAATATGCATTAACAATTGATGCTTCCACATTTGCCTTTTGTTTAGCATTGCGTTTCAAGTTGTGGAGATATCTGATTTATAATAAAAAAAACATATATTTTAATTCAGTGAACATGCATGTAGTATATATAAAAAATGAAAAATGTAAGAGTTTACCTTTCAAATGGGTACATCCACCTGTACTGCACTGGACCACAAATTCTGGCTTCATACGCTAAATGAACGGGTAAGTGTTCCATGGAGTTGAAGAAGCTAGGTGGAAAAATTTGTTCCAACTTACACAAAATCACTGGAATGTCTTGCTCCAAACGAATCATTTCATCGATCTTGATCGTTGAAGATGTTAAATCTCTAAAAAAAAAAAACTTAATTCAGTGATAGCCCTCCACACATTGAGAGGAACAATGTCTCGGAACGCAATCGGTATCAAGCGCTGCATAAAAACATGACAATCGTGACTCTTCATCCCTGAAACCTTACCCCTGTTTATGTCTGCGCATCGACTCAAGTTTGACACGTAGTTGTCTGGAAAATTCAACTCGTGAATCCAACGACACAGTTGTTGTTTATGTGGCTTGTCCAGTGTGTAGCAAGCCTTCGGATATTTACCTATACTGGGATCCATTTCCAACTCTTGACGACGACAATAAATGTTCAGCTCTTCCCGGGACTTTGGAGTATCTTTCGTCTTGCCTTCTGTGTTCATCATTGTGTGGAACACATTATCAAACACATTCTTCTCAATGTGCATCACGTCCAAATTGTGTCGGATCAATAGTGAACTCCAGTATGGCAAATCCCAAAAAATACTCATTTTATTCCATCCACCTGGGATTCGACCGTTGTGTTCAGCTGCATTTTCCTCAGTAGATTTTTTCAAACCTGTCCACTGAATCTCATGTAACAACGTTTGTCCTGTACGGTAACATTATACTAGAAGAAATTAATAAAACATATACGTATAACATTATACTAGATCAAATAATTGTATAATTAATTAAAATACCGTTTCGAAGGGGCGGTCGATTGTTTGTAACTGTTCTGTTCTTCAAAAAGTTGTTCTTATTCCTTCTAAATGGATGATCTCGAGGTAAGAACTTTCGGTGATTATCGAACCATGTAACTTTCCTACTCTTCTCAAGACTGAAAGCTTCAGAAAAATCCATACAATACAGACATGCTTGAAACCCAGCCGTTTTCCACCCAGACAACATAGAATATAGAGGAAAGTCGCTAATGGTCCACAATAAAGCAGCACGCATCGTGAAATTCTGCTTTCTGAACACATCATACGTTTGGACACCACTTTCCCATAAAAAGATCAGGTCTTTTATAAGAGGCTGGAGATAAACGTCAAGTTTATCCTTTGGATTCGACGGACCTGGCACCAATACAGTTAGAAACATTGTTTGAGGTTTCAAGCACATCCACGGAGGAAGATTATACGGAGTCAGAATCACCGGCCACAACGAATACTGCTTTCCAAAGCTCCCAAACGGTGCAAAACCATCAGTACACAAACCTAGCCTCACATTCCTCGGTTCAGAAGAAAAATTGGGATACACGTTGTCAAGGTGTTTCCAGGCCTCCGAGTCCGCCGGATGTCGCATCTCCCTAGACTCGGTCGAAGAAGAATCTGTTGCATGCCACGTCATGTGTTGTGCTGTGGCAGTAGATTGATACAATCTCATTAAACGAGGAATGATTGGAAGATAATACATCTTCTTGTGTGCCACTTTCTTCTTCGACGGCTTCGATTGACCAGCGGGCCCCTTCCGACGTGGCTCTTTGTAACGAGGATGACCACACATCCTACACATTTTCAGATTGCTATCTTCATCACCCCAATATAACATGCAACCGTTTATACAACAATCAATCTTCTTGACCGGCAATCCCATATTTTTCAGCATTTGCTTGCTTTGATGATACGTTGTAGGCACCTTATTCTCAGGAGGGCAGATCTCACTGCATAATTGTGTCATTTGCTCATATGCCCTGTTAGAAAGCTTGTTCTCGGTCTTGATAGCCATAAGTCGGGCATTAAATGACAGTTGAGAATGTGAATCACAACCCGAATACAAATCTTGATCGAGAAATTTGAGCATTTCATAAAACCGAAATGCTTCATCCGTCGGCTCCTCTTCTACATTTGAAAAACCGGCTTCCATTATCATTGTTTGATACATATTGGGTTCTCCCTCCCCAAGTTGTTCTTCCCCACCAAACTATTGTTCCCCACCAAACTGTTGTTCCCCACCAAATTGTTGTTCATTACTCGTGCCGGCTTGATTACCATATATTTGTCTTTCATAGATACCAGTAGTGTAATAGTATAAAACTTGATCAAAGTTATAAGGCCAACGTACTTCGCCGTGAAATGTCCAATTATAATAATTAACAGTGAAACCATTCTTCAGAACATGTACCAAAACCTCATCAATCGACTTAAATATTTTATTCTGACATTTTTTTGGCATTACACGGACACTTGATACAATCCCCATGCATGTAATGTGGGTGGAGCTTTGCAAATTCAACAAATGACACAAGTTCATTGTAAAATTCACTATTCACATTTCCTAAAATGAACCTAGGAGTTTCATACATCCATCGACGATCCGGCAAATCCATCTGTTAAACACTTAACATAAAATTCTTACAAACATCTATAAAAATGCACAACTAATTAAACTACAAACAATATAATTAAAATACACAACTAAACTACAAACAATATAATTAAAATACACAACTAAACTACAAACAATATAATTAAAATACACAACTAAACTACAAATATATAAAATGCACAACTAATTAAACTATAACCATATAAAATGCACAACTAAACTACAAAATTTAACCAAGTAAAAAAGAAAAACGTACCGAAATTTGCTTGCTCTCATACAATTTCTACAATTTTTTTCGACTGAGTGAGAATGGGGAAAAAAGCATCTGTAAAGTACTGCGCGCTACCGACGGATTTTGAAATTCCGTCGGTGCGTACATTTTGAATCTACCGACGGATTCTGAAATTCCGTCGGTAGGGTGCCGCCCAAAATTCCGTCGGTAGAGTACTTGGCCGACGGAATTTCCGTCGGCAGACTTTATTTCCGACGGAATTTTTATTTCCGTCGGTAATATTGGCGGAATAAAATAAAAATCGAAAAAAAAATAAAAAATACTTTACTTTATACCAAAATCTAACGAAAAATTATGTATTATGTATAAATTAAAAACAATAACATAAATAAACAATCCATTGACAAACAAGCATCAACCGAAATAAATATGTCCAACAGAATAATAAATAGTTCGACAGAAAATTAAATAGTTTGACAGAAAAATAAATAGTTCGACAGAAAATTAAATAGTTTGACAGAAAAATAAATAGTTCGACAGAAAAATAAATAGTTCAAACATCAACCATTATACCCAAAAAAGTCACCACCACCAATGAAATCCAAGCTGTCGTCTGCGGCTGCATCTGGATTTTGATCTGGAGCATTGAAAGGGGGAACTGAACCAACCGGAGCATCGAAAGGCGAAGGGGGAAATGGACCAACCGAAGCATCGAAAGGCGGAGGGGGAACGCTCATCGCCTGTGCAAAGCATGTATCTATTTGATCAGCAGACATCCCCAACGATCGACCCATAGTGTCAGTTAGCTGTCGGAAGTAGTGGTTCATCATGTGTACTATGTTCGGGTCCGGAACAGCAGTGGAGGATACAGAGGCCTGCGATGCACGCTGGAACGAACTGGACGACGCAGCTCTCACTGAGCGGCTCATCCGGCCAAGGCCAAGGACCCGTCCTCGATCAGCCGGGGCCTCCTCCAGGTAAATCCGGTTAAGATCAGGCGGAGGGGGAGCGCTGGGCCCGGCTTCAGCAGAAGCCTGTGTCGTCTCCTCTTCAATCCTCTGGTTCACATTCAACTACATAATTACAAAAAAATTAAATTAATACATAGTTCAATACATTTAATTAATTAAATATTAAAAAAACATCACAATTTAATTAAACTTACGTGAAGCTCAGTAGTGCGTCCATATGTGGACGTCTGCGAATCTCGATCAAACGGATGAAGAACGTTCAACCGATCCACGTGTGTGGGTTCACGCCAAAGATCCCGCTCCTATTTCGTACCAAATGAGCATATAAAAATTATTTTATATAATATTATAATATAAATAATTGAAATAAATTTAGTGAACACTTACTAGAGCAATTGAGTGCTCATACGCGGATCGGGCCCCCTCCCGATGCCTTGACATCCCACCTCCCCCATCATTTCTACGGTTGGCTCGAGCAGTTGCACACTTCCGCACGTACTCCGGGCTACTCCAATACGTGGTCAACGTGTTCCACACGTTGACTCCATTTTCGTCCTCCCCCAACGTCTGCACCACGCCACGACTACGCCAAGCAGTCCTCCAGGTGTACATTATCTCATTATACCTAGACTGACATGAAGATTGCCAGTGCTTGTGGATATCGTTGTCCGAAAAAAACTCCCTATGCCAATAAGCATGTTTCTGCACATATTCGATCATCAAATAATATATATAATAAATTGTTTATTAATATTTAATTGAATGCACTCAAATACCTGGAATTCCTCCCAGTATTCATCCTTTTTCGTCTGCGGCACCTTCAGCCAAGAGTAGGCATTCGCAGCAATCTTGCACTTAGTAATCACCTCAGTGCAAATCTTCGATATCTCATTACCAGGAAGTAAGCTGTGACATTATATATTAAGAAACAAACACATTATAAATTAAAAAACGTACAAAAATTGATGTTATTAAATATTGTTAAACCTTAAAATTATTTAATTAATTACTTACTGTACATCTTCAATCCATATTCTCAGTCTGGTTTTTCGGGCCCGCGTGGGATGTCGACGAGCTGCCGACGACTGAGATGACGGCGGCGAATGCTGTGGAACGGATGCCGACGACGTCAACGTAGCAGGCTCAATAGGCCTAAGTGAGCTTCTCCTACGTCGAGATCCTGAGGCCCCACTAGCATCTTGACTCATCTATTTTAATAAATAAAATTTAAAAGTATAATAAATTAATCAATAATTAATATAGTAATGAAATCAATAATTTTCTATTTTAATTAATAACATTTTAGTAATTTAAGTCAATAATTTTCTAATTTAATCAATAACAAAATCACGTTACTAATGAAATCAATAATTTACCAAACTAATTAATAATGACTTAATTTAAACAATAACAATAATTACTATATTAATCAAACCGTACAACACCCCTACTTATAAGAATAATTACTAATTTAATCAACAATAATAACCTAGTTTAATTATAAGAATACTTACTAATTTAATCAACAATAATAACCTAGTTTAATTATCAAAACGAACTAACAAGAACTACATTATATATTTGAACTAACATACATTAATTAATTACAATTAACCAATAAAAAACATATAATCCACGTACTAACATATATTTGAATTAATTATACATATATATTCATCAACTACGTACATGAAATTTTATAATAATTAGCATGCAATTTATAATAATTCAATAACAATTTTATAATAATAAACATGCAATTTATAATACAATAACTTAATTAAAATTAATTAAGAATTTATAAAACGTACCGTTTAAATTGAAGAAAATTGGAGTAGATAATCGTTATGCCCTTTCTCGATCAATCCACGCACCACGCACAAGAAAATTCAATCCACGAGGAGAGAACAGGAGACGAACAGGGAGAGGGGGACGAAAGGCAAATTTTTTTTTCCTTGAGGAAGAACTGCCTTCGGCAGTTCTTATAAAAAAAAAATTGTGGCTACCGACGGATATTTCCGTCGGTAGCACGCGAATATTAATGCCACGCGTCTTTTCCGTGGTATCCGAGGGGGTGAGTCAAAGCGGATCGGCTACCGACGGATATTTTCCGTCGACAGTCGAAATTTGAACGGCCGACGGAAATAATCCGTCGGGAAGCAAGGCTAAACGACACCGTTTGGCCGCAGAACTGAATTTCGTCGGGAAGTCCGTCGGACGGTCCCGACGGATCTTGGATTCCGTCGGGAGTCAGTCGATTCGAAAATTCCGTCGGCGATCCGTCGGGGCGGCCGACGGAATGGATTCCGTCGGTAGCCTTCCGTCGGCAAACTCCGCGTTTTTTGTAGTGCGTGTCCATGTTATCCAGCAAGTTAACTGCTTCCAGGCAATCTGTGAGGATCGTCACTTTGTCTTGCTTCAGATGCCTTGCCTCTCTCGTACCTTCCAATATTGCCACAAGTTCTGCCCCCAAAGAAGACCCTGGGTTTTGAACCCTTTTAGCACCAGTTTTCACAATCTTTCTTTTATCTTCCTTAATGCAAAACCCAATCCCAAACCTTCCCTTCCCTGCGTCATATGCCGCATCTACTTCAATCACAAAACTCCTCCAGCCAACACTTCTTTTCCCTAGCAATTGTGATTGCTGATATAGTTCCAGATAATCTAAAATCCATCTAGTTCCACTAAATGCAAAGTAGTTCTCTTCATTACCTCCATAGGTTTGCCGACAATGTTCATTCCATATTCCCCACAACATCATCACTCCAGTTTCGCACTCCTTCGTACTAAGCATCTCCCACCACCAGCCTAAGAGTTCCATAGGCTCTAAACTCCTCTTCATTTTAAAGCTGCGCCAAAGTCCAGCTTCCTTCCATGCTTTTTTTGCGAAAGTGCATCTCCCGATAATATGTAGCGTCGATGTATCCTTGCTCCAACATTTGGCACACCATTGAGGGACATCCATTTTCCTTTTCATTAAGTTTTCACCAGTTGGTAAAAACTGTTTCGCCAATCTCCAACAAAAAATCTTCACTTTGGGTGGAATGGCCAATTTCCAAAGCTTTCGCCAGAAGCCCCTAGTGAATGACTGATCCGAGCATCCCACCTGCATTTCTTGAGACCTCTTCGCTTCACTAGTCATCTTATAGGCTGATTTAACCGTGTAGTGGCCCTTTGTCTCAGGTCCCCAATACTTGACATCCCTGCTCCCTTCAATTGTCGTGTTGAGTATGGCTTCCGTTTCAAATGGCAAAAAAGCTTGCTTGATCAATTCCTCATTCCAAGTGCCATCCTGCTTAATATATTTACTCACCGACGAGCCCAATGCAACCGTAGACTTGATTCGTCCATCCTGCAATTGGTTGACCCATGCATCCTTAAAGATGTGTATGTCCTCCCCATTGCCCACTCTCCATCTCATTCCTTTCCGTATAATCTCCCTGCTCCATGCCAGAGATCTCCAAACAAATGATGGATTTGATCCCACATCAACCTCCAATATGTCCTCGTGCTTGAAGTACCTTGCTTTAAAAAAAATTGTCAACAATGAATCTGGTCTTGTACTCATTCTCCAAATCTGTTTAGCAAGCAAAGCCTGATTAAATGTGTTCAATTTCCTAAAACCCATGCCCCCTTGGTCCTTAGGAATGCACATTTTATTCTAAGAGCTCCAATGGATTTTCTTGTCCCCTTCTTTACTGCCCCACCAAAATTTGTTGATCAGCTGCTCAATGTCCGAGCATAATGATGTAGGGAGCTTAAAACACATCATTGTGTACAGTGGAATCGACTGCAAAACTGCTTTGATCAATATTTCCTTTCCCCCTGCTGAGAAATCCCTAATTTTCCAACCTTGTAACCATTTCTGAATCTTGTCCAAAATAAACCTGAACTGTACCCTTTTTGCCTTCATCGAAAAGGTTGGTAGGCCTAGATACATCTTGTGGCCTTGCTCCGTTCTGACTCCCAAAAGATTTGTAATTTCTACCTGACTCCTTCTTGGTGACTAAAAGAGAGTTTCTCGTCAATTTTTTGTGGAATTAGAATATTTGTGTGTTAAATAAATAGAAAGTTTTGTGTATTAAAAATAATAATAATGTGTCATAAGATTATATTAAGGAGTTATATCTTTTTTTATTAATAATTGACACATATAATTTATTAATCAATAATTTTAATTTTTTTGTTTGCAAAAACTTGTGTATTATGTGGGCACAATGTTAATATTCATATATTTACATTAAATGTATTTAATTTTACACTAAATTCAATTAATTTATTTACTTTATTTATAATAATTTATAAAATTAAAACTCAATACTCCCCTCGTTATATAAAAAAAAAAACTTGTGTGGCAAAAAAAATTAAAACTGGTGCAGATAATTGAGAGAGAGTAAACCAATTGGAGTTTGAGTAAGCAATTTAAATCGAGTTAATTCCAATGGCCACGGTTAAATGTCCCCGTTTCTGCTGATTTCACCTCCTGGGTGAGTTCACCCACGAGAAGAGCTGAGTTCACCCTTCCCATTTTCCAGAACTACCCTTCTTCATAAATCCTCATTTTACACATTTTTTCACATTCCTCCCTCTCACTCTCACCCTCTCTAAGCCACCGACATACCACCTGCCTCTCCACGTCTCAACCGTCCGTCGACCCCCCCCCCCCACCCCACACACACATGTCACCCCCTGCACGTCACACATACTTAGATTTGTGTTCTTTCCCCTTCTTTTTTTTTCTCTATAAATCTCGGTGTTGAAAAAATTTAAAATCGTGGACTCGGTAGTAACTCGTGTTGACTCGATTGCAGATGTTTAAATTAGGGTTCATTTTAATATTTTTTTAAATTTAATGTAAGGGTAATATTGTCCTTACAGGTGTAATTTTAAAAAAAAAAAAGGCTGAGGGGTGAATACAGCAAAAGAAAGGGGGTAAATATCCGTGGCCATTCCAAAAACAATGCAATTGGAAATTTGGAACTATAGTTCGAGAAAGTTCGTAGCAATTGTAGCCATTTCGGGAAACCTCCCCCAACCCCAATTAATACCTTTTAACGTACGCCACGTGTCTCTCTCTTTTTATATATTTTCTGGCCCCCGCCTTCTTAAACCCCTTTGCTATTCCTTGATTGTAACGTCCACTCATATACATTAACAAAACCTGTGAAATCAAAACAACTGTTTTCCAAACGATAGAATGGCTACATCTGATGTAAGTTTACTAATTTTTTATGTTATGGAGTTTGATATTGTTAATTTCATACTTAATTTGGTCGTGTGAATTAGGTTGAAGTTGAGAGGAGTGATGTTCAATTGAAGCACCTAAGTTTTGTGAAGATCCTGGCCATAAACGCCGCCGTTGTGGTCTCCAATCTGTACGACTACGCCAAGCACAACTCTGGCCCCCTCAAATCTACCGTCGGAAAGGTTGAACACGCCGTTACGGCTGTTGTTGGGCCTGTTTGCCATAAATTCAACCGAGTTCCTAGTGTTATCCTCGTTTTTCTCGACAACAAGGTAAGGAATTTTAGATCTATTTTACTACTTTAGGATATAAAATACTGTTCTGTTTAGCGTATTCCAATGGATTTATGGTGAAACGAGTTGCTGTATTGCTAATCTAGTACTTTAGGATCTAAACGATGCTCTTTAGCAAATTCGTATGGATTTATGGTGAAACGAGTTGCTGTATTGCTAATTTAGTACTTTAGGATTTAAACACTGATCTGTTTAACGTATTCCTATGGATTTATGGTGAAACGAGTTGCTATATTGCTAATTTAGTACTTTAGGATCTAAATATTGTTATGTTTAGCGTATTCCTATGGATTTATGGTGAAACGAGTTGCTATATTGCTGATTTAGTACTTTAGGATCTAAGCACTGTTCTGTTTAGCAAATTCCTACTGATTTATGGTGAAACGAGTTGCTATCTGTGTTTGGTGTGTGTTATTGTGGTTATGTAGTTACCACATCAATTTATTCGTACTACCTTCTGTCTCATTTATGTATTTGTATATGAGCACAAATGAATGGTAGATATCTGTAAAATCTTGTCGTAACTTGATGATGTTACATTTCTTCTCCAGATTCAAAATCTCTTGTGTCGACTAAAAAAATGTGTTTCGATATTGTATTGTAGGTGGACGAAGCATCTCACACATTTGCTGAACGTGCTCCACCTAGTGCAAAAGATGTGGTATCAAAGACGCAGTCAGTAGTGAAGAAAGCATCAGTGTTGGTGCAAGACTTGGCAGAGGAAGCTAAAGTGGATGGTCCAGTTGCAGCCATTTCTCATGCTGCTAAAATCTCCAAGGACTTCACACTGAATCAATTGGTTATGGTGTGGTACAAAGCTAACCAGTACTCACATGTGCATGGAGTTCTGGAGATGGCTATTCCGACAGCTACACATTTGTCGGACAAGTACAACAGCATTGTTAAAGGTTTAACGGCAAAAGGTTATAGTTTGTTTAGTTATGTCCCATTGATACCCGTGGAAGAGATGGTGAAGGTGTACAAGCAGGTGGAGGCCGCAGCTGGTAAGAAGGCTGAGGGTACAAGCGTTTCTAGCCAGAGTGGATCTGAATCAGACAATGAATAGGTTTATGGTGCCTTGCGTATTTCTTGGACTTGAATGTATATGATTTGAAGTTTTGGACCCTATGTGATGTATGCTACCTTTGGCTTTTATGTAAGATGTTTCAGATGCAGATGATTGTGAAATATTCTATCATGTATTTCGATTTACTTGTGTATCAGTAGAGTTTTTCTCGAATTGAACTATATAGCATCGAATCTGCTCTTTAGAAGAATTATACAGAATGACCACTTATTTCTGTTTTGATGGCAAAAGTTCTTGCTAATTAACTGTCTTGTGAGATGTTGATCATTTTTTGACGGGCCACATGTCAGAACACAAAATGGAATACTAAAGCTTACACATTAGATCTTATACCCTCTTGGAAGTAGCAAATTTGTAGTTCTGTGTACACAGTACATTGCACTAATTACCTGTTCAATGTTTTCTTCCATATAAGCAAGTATTTTTGGTACACAAAATGAAAATGCTTTTGATCATATAATAGTGAATCAGGTACCAAATTACAACCATTGATATTATTACAAAACTTAAACTGAAGAGATTTTGTAAGTCTTTGTGGCACGCTGCCAGCAAAAAAGTGAAATAAAGCCAAAGCACGCATTGCCTCCCGGTTTAACATGAAATTCCTACATCAAGGACACATTGCCTCCCGGTTTAACATGAAATTCCTGCAACAAGGAAAAACACAATGGACATCATAGATCGTAGATTTACCCTATGTCATCATATCTCTCGAAACAAGAACTACAATACACTGCTAGTTCACACATTCTTCATTCATCATCAGAAATATGCCACCCCAAGTTATGAATAGCAAACTAAATAGATATCATTTTCATGTCATGGTCAGTATATTTTGATTACTCAATACAGTCTGCATAACCCGGATGCCACGGAAGCAAAAACAAAATGCATCTACACAGAGACAATTGCAGGGTGTGTAGAAAGGGGGGACATATGGAGTGGGAATTGGTTGACTATGGAGTCTAGCAGTAAGAGGTAATATAGATATTCACCCAACAGAATTTTCATTAAGACTCTCGAAACAGCCATGACACTAGCAGACGTTAAGATTTACAAGGGAATTTAAGTGGGTACTTTTGTTTCTCTTAAGAGAATATCTGCTTCTTAATGGAACTGAAACAGTGAAACCAGTAACAATTTCCTTCCTTTCCACGAGTATCTAAGAGGGAACACAGACTCCAATACACACACGCACTACACATTTTTAATTCCATCATCACCAACAGAGACACAGGAAAATAAGGCAAATAGTTTAGAACTAGTAATTAACAGAAGTCCTAAATTTAGTTCTCGTACTTGTTTCACAAAAGAATTGCTCATAAAATCGATAACTTACACGAGATTTACTCCTAAGGGATTCACACACTCTAAATATATGAGAATTCATACTTGACATGGATAAATGGCCACACACAAAAGAAGCAAGCAATTAGATTAGCATTAGAAAAATAATGGGAAAATGTAAGAAACTAACCAATTACTTGGAAGAAGAGGAAGCACCATTGTAATCCTCAAGGAGGTCATCGTAGGGGTCGCGACGCCCTTGGACTTGGCTAATCTGAGCATCCCAGAAAATCTGAGCATTGTGGTGCTCAAAGGTCCAGAAACCGTAGGGCTGCATTGGCAAGCTGTGCATCGCCTTAGTAGTCTTACATTTCTCAAATCGATCATAAAGCATCTCTCTGGCTCTCTTGTCTCTCTCGTTCGGATTCTCCATCAATCTCAATATCAAATTCTCAGCAAACTCCATGATGAACCCCATCTGTAACCACCCATTTTTTTAAGTTCTAACCAGATTTGTTCATTGAATTCTTCTACAGATGAAAAGCCTAATCTATCTTCATTCAAAATAAAGATGAATTTAAAGAGCAAAACAGACTAAATATCAGCTTCAATTATTATTTTGTGTTCTCTTTTGAAACTTAACATATTTAAAAGTATCATTCCTCCTACATTAGTAAACTAGAATCCTCGATTTTAAACAGCGCTAGGAAAAATATAAAACAAAGGCTCATAATGATCAGCTTCAATTGTACATTTTCGAGTAAAACCAGAATAAGCACAATCACAAAACAAACCCTAGATTCTGAGCTGATATTACTGAAACAGAGGAATTTCAAGCAAGGCAGATAATTGGCAAATCGATAAAATTGACAATAACCCAAATCTGACCGAGAAACAAAAGAAAAATACTAGTTTCAGAGATTGATTTACCTTAAGGCAGCGGAACAGAAGATTGATCTAGACACAGTCGTGGAACTAGAGAGAGAATACTATACAATATATGCTGAGTAATGGGCTTTATATTCTGAGCCCAAAAACTCAATTAATGAGAGGGTTTGACTATATGCACCTCCATTTCGGAGAGATGCACTCCCCCTTTCAGTTTATTAATAAAATAATAGTGTAAAAAACCAAAAATACCCTTTATTAAAATACAGCATACTAGATGCACCCCCTACTGAATGCACCCCCTATCATCATTTATTTCACCTTATTTCTAAACCAGACTTCCGGCCACCGTCACCATTTTTTCCGATAGCAAGAAATCAAAAAAATTCAAAATTTTCAACAAATCAACCATATTCATCCATAAAACACCATTATCAAACCCATTAACAAATCAACCATATTCAACAATTATTTTTTAAAAAAATCGTCAAACCAGTGCCGACCATATATCCTTCCGTCCACAACATTTTTTCGACGAGAGGATATATGATCGACCAACAAAGGTCGATCGACACAGTAATGTCGACCATATACACTCTCGTCGACACCCTGGTGTCGACGAGAGTGTATATGGTCGACATTACAGTGTCGAAATTAAAAAAAAAACTAGGGCTAATGCCGGCGAATCGGGGTGGGCTAACGCCGTGGACGGAGCGGCGTGGGCCAACGTCGGTGAAGAGAGGGACAGAAGAGAGAGGTACGGGGGCGGCCACGCGACCGCTGAAAGCATTTTTTTTTTTTACAAAAACGGACAGAAGAGGGAGGGAGGGGGCGGCCACGGCGGAGGTGGATGGGGACAATGGCGGAGGCCGCAGCGGATAGATGGGGCGGCCGCGCGGCCAATGCAATTTTTTTTTTTTACAGTTGGCCGGTGAACTCGAGGGACGGGGGGGGCGGCCGCTAGCAGTGGCGATTTTTTTTTTTTTTTTACAGAAAACGAGGGTGGGGGCGAGGGCGGGTGCCGCCGGCGGGACTGGTGATGGAGTGGTTTGGGTGAGGGAGAGAAGAATAAGAAGATGAAAATGAAATTAGGGTTTGAGGGGGGTGTGGGTAGTAATAGGAGTTTTTATAAGAGAGGTTCATTTATGACATTTTAGGAGAGGTGCATCTATCAGGGGAGTGCATCAAACCGAAATGGAGGTGCATATAGTCAGACCCTTAATGAGATGACTCCTAGTTTTAAATCTCTACATTAAACTAAAATAGGCACCCAACTGGGACCTGAACTGACAGAGAAGGTAAATCTCTACATTACGTCGAAATTCCGATATATTTGCATTTTCTCCAGCTGACATGACAGGTGTTCCTCCGGAGATAGCCATACATTGTCTTAATGTTGACCCAAAGGCAAAGCCGGTGAAGCAAAAGTTACGAAACTTTGGGGTTGAGAAGAATAGTATTGTGAAAGAAGAAGTTGAGAAATTATTAAAGGCAGGACATGTTGTGAAAGTACAATTCCCGGAATGGCTCTCTAATGCGGTGTTAGTACCTAAGGGGGGAGGGAAATGGAGAATGTGTATTGACTTCAGAGACCTCAACAAGGCATGCCCTAAAGACCATTATCCGCTGCCACGGATAGACTAGTTAGTGGACGCGACTTCTGGCTTCGAGCTGCTAAGTATGATGGACGCATATCAAGGGTACCACCAGATCCAGCTAAACCCCTCAGATGTCCCCAAAGTGTGCTTCATAGCAGCGTGTGGAACGTTTGGTTATGTCCGAATGCCATTCGGATTAATCAATGCCGGTGCAACGTATCAAAGAATGGTTGACGCCGTCTTTCGAGGACAAATAGGAAGAAATATGGAAATCTATGTGGATGATATGTTGGCCAAGAGTGTGAAAGCAGATCAGCATGTGGAGGACCTAGAGGAGAATTTCCAGGTGATTCGAGAAAATGGTATCAAATTGAACCCGACCAAGTGCTCTTTCGGAGTGAAGTCGGGGAAATTCCTTGGATACATGGTTACTCAAAGAGGGATAGAAGTGAACCCAGCTAAAGTAAAGGCTGTACTGGACATGCAGCCACCGAGGAACGTGAAAGAGCTCCAGACGCTCAATGGGAGAATCACAGCGTTGAGTAGATTCATAGCTAGGTCCGCCGAGAAAAGTCACCCCTTCTTCAAAATTCTCAAGAAAGGGGCCAAGTTCGAGTGGAATGAAACATGCCAGAAGGCCTTCGAGGATCTGAAACGTCACTTGTCCCAACTGCCGAAGCTGATTAAACCTTCTTCGGGAGATACTCTCATTCTGTATCTCTCTATAGGGGAATTCTCACTGAGCACAACCCTAGTTAAAGAAGAGGGATCTATCCAACATCCTATTTATTACGTCAGTAAGGTCATTCACGGAGCTGAAGCTCGATACTCGGAAATCGAGAAGGCTGCTCTGGCCGTAGTATTTACGGCGCGGAGATTGCGCCCATATTTCCTCTCTTATAAAATACTGGTCCGCACTAATTACTCATTGGAACAGGTTATTGGCCGAGCAGACCTCTCGGGAAGGATGGTGAGATGGGCAATAGAGCTCCAAGAATATGATGTGGACTTCGAGCCACGGAGGGCCATAAAAGCCCAAGCTTTGTCTGACTTCATCCAAGAATCCACCAAACCGGAAGAGGTAGAGGGATGGAAGATATATGTGGATGGCTCAGTAACTGTGAATGGGTGCGGAGCAGGAATAGTGCTAGTGAGCCCCCAAGGAGAGGACCTATAATTTGCAGTGAGATTCCAATTCATAACTTCAAATAATGGAGCAGAATACGAGGCTCTGATCAGAGGAATGGAGATGGCGGTTGAGTTGGGAGCTCTAAAGGTAATTCTATATTCCGATTCCCAATTGGTTGTTCAACAGGTAAATGGAGAATATGCAGCTAAAGATAACAGAATGGTTGCTTACCTGGAACGAGTTAAAGATGTGATGGGCAAGTTTCAAGATTGTAAGGTGATTCAGGTTCCTCGAGAGGAGAACGTACAAGCTGATAGCCTCTCCAAACTCGCCAGTTCCACAGAATTTGATGGACAGGGAACGGTGACCTTGGTGATAGCAGAAAGAGAGGCTCTCGGAAACCCCATTGGTTCCATCGAGGAAGGAGATGATTGGAGGAAAGATATTTGGACGGAACTCACCAAAGGAGCAGATGCTCCTACCACCCGAGAAGCTCGAGCTCTTAGGATCAAATACTGTATTATCGGAGGGCGATTATACAAGAAGTCGTTTACCCAACCATACTTGAGGTGCATATCAACCCGAGAAGCGGCGTACACACTCAAAGAAATTCATGAAGGAAATGCGGCTAGTCATGAGGGATATAAAACAGTGGTGAAGAAAGCCTTAAGGGCCGGGTTATATTGGCCCTCCATGACGAAGGACGCCAAAAAATTCGTAAAGAAATGTGCCAAATGTCAGAAAAATGGTCCCTTGATAAGGACTCCTGCGGAAGAGATGGGAGCTATGCACTCTCCGTGTCCCTTCGCCAAGTGGGAAATCGATTTGGTGGGGGCCTTCCCCCTAGCCTCGGGAGGAAGAAATTTTTTGATAGTAGCAGTAGATTATTTTAGCAAGTGGGTCGAAGCTGCCCCTCTGGCTACAATAGATGAGGAGAATGTGATTAAATTCCTGGGAAGACAGATTTGCTGCAGGTTCGGAGTACCCAGGATACTGGTTTCTGATAATGGGACACAGTTCAATGGATAAAATGTGCGAGGATGGTGCGCAGGGCTAAACATAGTACAGAGATTCACTTCCATAGCTCATCCCCAAGCTAATGGACAGGTGGAAGTCACTAATCGAATCATAGTGGATGGTATTCGGACGAGGTTGACGAAGATAGGCGGAGGATGGGTGAACGAGTTAGATAACGTGCTATGGTCCTACAGAACTAGCCCAAAGACAGCAACTGGAGAATCCCCTTTCCAGCTGGTCTACGGAGCTGCAGCGGTGATACCTCCAGAGGCCGTGCTGCAATCCCACCGGATTGCCCAGTTCGAAGAACATCAAAATGAGAAGTTGATGAGAGAGGCCCTAGATTTAATGGAAGAAGAAAGAGAGATGGTTCGAGTACGCGCGGAGAGGTACAAGAGTAGAATTAAAGCTGCATATGACCGAATGGTGATTCCGAGGTCCTTTAGAGTAGGGGATCTGGTATTAAGGAGAGCTGATGCTCTAAAGAATACGGGAAAACTGGAGCCCAACTGGGAGGGGCCTTATAAAATTACACAGGTACTGAAGGGAGGAGCCTATAGATTGCAGAGCATGGAGGGAGTCGATATAGCCAGACCTTGGAACGTTTGCCATTTGAAGAGGTTCTTTGTTTGAAGAAAATGTAAGGTCTTGAGACCATTTGTGATTTTTGTGATTTTTGCATTAATTTCTATTCTATTTAATGTATTTAGTAGCTTCACCGGAGCTCTTTTTCCCTCTTTACGGGTTTTCCCTTTGGGTTTTTCCGTAGAGAGGTTTTTAATGAGACCGGCGTAGGTTATCTATGGCCTATGTTGAAAACTGATATTAATCAATGAAGCTTTATCCCTTTTGAAAAAGAATTATACAGAGTTATCACGTTTTGATTATCACGTTTTGATTATTTCTCTCTCATTAGAATATATGATGCATGAACATGATAAAATGAGAGTGAGAAACACTCAGAGGCCTAGAGGCCGATGAGCTATGGAGAGCTCCTCACCATACTTGAGACCCAAAGGGGTTACTTAATGAAAAGAAAGATTTTAGGAATCAAAATCTTTTAAGAATGAAATTGAGAAACACTTAGAGGCCCAGAGGCCGAGGAAGGCTGAAGAGCTCCTCACCATACTTGAGACCCAAAGGGGTTACTTAATGAAAAGAAAGATTTTACGAATCAAAATCTTTTAAGAATGAAAGTGAGAAACACTTAGAGGCCCATAGGCCGAGGAAGGCTGAAGAGCTCCTCACCATACTTGAGACCCAAAGGGGTTACTTAATGAAAAGAAAGATTTTACGAATCAAAATCTTTTAAGAATGAAAGTGAGAAACACTTAGAGGCCCAGAGGCGGAGAAAGGCTGAAGAGCTCCTCACCATACTTGAGACCCAAAGGGGTTACTTAATGAAAAGAAATATTTTACGAATCAAAATCTTTTAAGAATGAAAGTGAGAAACACTTAGAGGCCCAGAGGCCGAGTGATGTGCCAAAAATTGCACGGATGGATTAGATATCCTTGGAGTCAGATATCCGAATTCCCGAACGCGTATGAATGATCCGAGTATGCTGCTTCCTTTGAAATGATCTTCCAGCACCTGCAAAAGACACGCCGGAGGGGAGTCCGTCGCGGACACTCCGATGCCTAAGTCAGTATAGGTGATTTAAGACGTGGTAAGGACAAGAAAGTCCCTCGATTATCGATAAGGCTCTTGGAAGAGATCAGAATAATTATGAGCAACTTAGTAAATTGAGTAAAGTTAGAGATCGTAACCTGAAAATGTACATCGGTTTACCTATTTATAGAGAACTCCCACCTAAGAGGAAGTTAGGTTTTCCTTCTCTTTCGGTCCTGCACTTTGGACTCGGCCCTACTACATTGACAGGATCTTCCATTCTCTCACTCCCTGAAAAACCGCCACCACTCCCCCTAGTGGACTCCATCCGCTGAGATGGAGGAGGAACGAGTCTTCCTTCATCCAATCTCGGGCCATTTCGTACGGGATCCTCCCTAAATCTTCGATCTACTAATTCTTATCAGGATTAGGTCTTCCTGATATCTCTCCCCTGGGTGGAGCTCCCTCCGAAGGGACATCCGGAAGAGATTCTTTATTCAAAGAGTATTCCTTAATCCCCTATCTCCTCATTTATCTTATCCTCTATACACGTGTCGACTTCTTATGAAATGACAATTTTAGGCCGCATCATCTACTCCCCCCTACTCTCATAAAGTGATTATATCTTTTGTGAGAGTAAGAAATTCAAGCGAGTTCAGCATAGGGGCATTTCTGGAGAAACGTGTTTTATTCTGGCTTCGGAGAGGAATTTCAAAAATACTTTCCTTCGGAGATTTTTCCCGCCCTCAGTTCTGAAAAACGCTTCGATTTCTGCGCCTGGGTCCCACACAGTCGCAATTTTCTCTCTCTTGCTAGTTTCTCGAGGAGAAGCCTCGATCCTAACCCCCTTTTCCTTACTCACTTCACGCAATCCTCTTTCAAATTTCATCTTCTCGGAAGTTCTCCCATTACTTTCTATTTTCTTCTCAGGCGTCTTCTTCCCCAGGCCTCCTCGTCGCCGGTCGCCCAGTCCGACCTCGTATTTCTCCCAACAAGGTAACCTAGCTATCTTCTTTTCTCTTTTTCTAACACTACTTAGTCAATGTCTCACCCTGAATCTTCTGAACCCAATCCTTCCGAGTCAACTCCGTTTCCGATGGGGAGTCCTGAAAATAGGATTTCAACTTCCCACAGACGGCGCCAGTTGATGTGCCAAAAATTGCACGGATGGATTAGATATCCTTGGGATCAGATATCTAAATTCCCGAACGCGCACGAATGATTCGGGTACACTGCTTCCTCTGGAATGATCCTCCAAGAACCTGCAAAAGACACACCGGAGGGGACTCCGGCGCGGACACTCCGACGCTCAAGTCAGTATCGGTAATTCAGTGTATGGCAAGGACTGAAGAGTCCCTTAATTATCAATGAGATTCTCAAAGAAAATCGAATGTTGTTTGTAAGCAGCGTAGTAAATCGAGTAAAGTTAGAGATCGTAACCTGAAAATGTACCCAAGTTTACCTATTTATAGAGAGTTTCCACCTAAGAGGAAGTTAGAGTTTCCTTCTATTTCTGAGTTGTACTTTGGACTCGGCCCTGCTGTGTTGACAGGGTCCTCCACTCTCTCACTCCCTGAAGAACCGGAACCACTTCCCGTAGTGGACTTCATCTACTGAGATAAAGGAAGAATGAGTCTTCCTTTACCCAATCTCGGGCCGTTTCGTATGGGACTCCTCCTAAATCCTCGGTCTACTAATTCTTATCAAGATTAGGTCTTCCTGATATCTCTCCCCGGGTGGAGCTCCCTCCGGAGGGACCTCCGGAGGAGATTCTTTATTCAGAGAGTGTTCCTTAATCCCATATCTCCTCTTTTATCTTATCCTCTATACACGTGTCGACTTCTTGTGCCATTACAATTTTAGGCCGCATCACCGAGAAAGGCTGAAGAGCTCCTCACCATACTGGAGACCTAAAAAGGTTATCTAATGAAAGAAAGATTTTATGAACCAAAATCTTTTGAGAATGAGAGACATTCAGAGGCCTAGAGGCCAAGGAAAGTTGGAGAGCATCTCCCCATAATCCAAACCTAAGAGGGTTACTTAGAAAACAAAATTTTCATGAAACAAAATCAGTCGCCAAGATTCTATCTACAAAATGAAAGAAAAGATAGACAGAAGCCTAGAAGCCGGAGAAAACCTCCTCGAGCCACCTGAAATTAGAGGCGATCCCTTGAAAGGGTGAGAGACTTCCTGAATTTTGTGAGGAAATTATTCGAAGGATATGTAACCAAGAGACAATAGTGGTGCAACCTACAAGACCAATAAGGGTGAAGGAAAAGAGCACACCTCCATCATGGTCTTTACTGGTCTTATAGGCTGCCCATGTAAGCAAGAAAGAAAAAACAAGCCAACAAACAGATAGTACGAAGCTAATACGATCATCACAAAAAGCCCCCACATATCCAGGAGTGTGGGGTCCCCTACAAACTATGAGAAAAACAAGTATCATGAGCAGAAATTAAAAGAGTGTAGCAAAAGAAAGGTAAAATGTTTGTTATGACCACAGAAACATGAATTTTAAGCTGCCTTTTCAACAGCAACTCCCTCGACCACAGCTCCTTCGATGGCAGCTTCCTCAACAGCAGCATGACTGCTAGATCCTCCACCCTCCTCTGGGCCCTCTTCACCTCCTGGGGTAGCCTCAGCACCCTTTCCATCATTTGCTTTCACCTCATTCCCGGGAGCAGAGGCATAAGGATAGACTAATTGTTCCAAAGGCTCCAGCTCAGCCATACCCACCTTGACCGCCTGCAGATTGGCAATAGCCTGACTCATTTCAGGTAACCACCAAGGGCTGTCAGCACTTTTTGTTGGATTCCCTAAGAATTTAGGGGGAGGAGTAAGCTTATCCAGACGGAAGGCACGAGAGTAGGTCCCATCAAATCCTGGGGCTGAGTGCTCGGCCACGGCATTGCTGAAGCCGTGATCGATGAAGTGAGGAATATCTGGCCCCATAGTGCATAGGAAGCTTGAGCTCTTTAAGAAGCTGGACAGCCATTGAGTATGGAGAGTCCCTAGAAATTCTTGACCCAAAGAAGAGGTAAACAGAGATTTGATGCAGGCCTGCACTCCGACATCCGGCAGTTCACGCTCCATCTGCTTCATCTCTGTCCCCATCCGTTCCACCTCCTCTTCCAGATGCTTAATCTTAGCTGCCTCCTGCTTGCTTTGAGCCCGGAGAAGAGGCAATTCCTCAGCTAAAGCTTGAGCCCGCTTTTGAGCTTTGTCCTTCTCCGCGGTGACACCTTTAAGAGTTGATTGAAAAGAGGATGCCTCAGCTCGAAGGAGTTCATTCTCAGCAACCAGTTCAACACCCTGGTCGAATATTTTAGCGTAGACAAGGCCGAACTGCAGGACGAGAAGAAGTAATGTTTAAGAGATGAAGAAGTTAGATGCCATAAAGATAAGGGGAGATACCTCAGAAAAAAGATGAGCGTCGTGAAGCAGTTGGTCTTCAGGGAGAGGCTTGTCGGAAAGCTCGGTGTTGGAAGGAGGAGGACATCGGCTAATGAGACGCTGAAGAGGTTTGTAGGAGGTAGAAAGGGGAACTTCTTTCTCAGCAAGAGCCCGAGCGGTCTTTCCCTTCTTCTTTTTAGAAGTGCCACAGTCGGAGAAGAAAGCATTTGTAGCCGAGCGAGTCCTCCTAGAGACGGAGCCTGGGACTTGGGTAGAAGAGCTAGGGAGAGGGGGAGCCTTTGTAGAACTCTCTGGAGCTGGGGTCTTTACAGAACTCTCTAGAGCCGGAACAGAGGATTGAGGAGCCTTAGGAAGGTCTTCAGGGACAGCTGTTGTAGGTGCCTTCACCATTCCAAGAGCAGGGGCATCCCACGAAATGTGAGTCAACCAGCTCATTGCTGTAGGTAACCAAGAAATTTTCAGAATTCAGAAAAATAAGCCACATGCAAAAAGCGAAATACAAGAACAAGGAATTTTTTACCATCTCGAGATTCTAAGGGAAAATCCTGAGGACAAAATCCAAAATGAGAGAGGATGCGAGGGTTTTTGCAGATACCAAGGACATCAAAAAAATCGTGTTGGCGGACATGAGCATTGAGATTAGTCATAACAGTATAGTTGGAAGCAGAGTAAGTTTTCAGGGGAGGAAGAGGCACTCCTGGGTTATGATATAACCAGCGTTCGTGGGGAAAGGTCCAATCAGAGGGGTTAGACACAAAAATGTAATAATCCCTCCAAGATGATTCTTCTTCATGAAGCTTTGTCATGAACCTGCAAGCACGAGACCTTCTCCCACAAACATAGAAGAAGCCGTCGTTCAACTTGCAAGAGTGTTGACTCAAAAATAATTCGGCAGAAGGCTCACCGCCATTCCCCTTCATCAAAATGTAAAACCCTATCATACTGCGGATAGCATTCGCTGTGAATTGATTGAGAGGGATTTGCATGCGAGTAGATATGGAGGCCAAATAGGGGTGAACAGGAAATCGAAGACCTGCCCTAATTTGAGCTTCGAAAAAAGCTAGGGTTCGAGGCTCAGGAAAATTGGGGCGTTCATCTGAGCGAGGAATTCGGAGGGTGTACTCCGGCGGAAAGATTTGGGCCTGAATAAGAGTGGCTAGATGGGTATCATTGATTAGAGAAGAAGTCGAAATCCTATTTTCAGGGCTCCCCATCGGAAACGGGGTTGATTCGGAAGGATTTGGTTCAGAAGATTCAGGTGGGGGAGAAGGGTGAGACATTGACTAAGTAGTGTTAAAAAAGAAAAGAAGATAGCTAGGTTACCTTGTTGGGAGAAATACGAAGTCGGACTGGGCGACCGGCGACGAGGAAACCTGGGGAAGAAGACGCCTGAAGAAAAGAGGAAGTAACGGGAGAACTTTCGAGAAGATGAAATTCGAAAGAGGATTGCGTGAAGTGAGTAAGAAAAAGGGGGTTAGAATCGAGGCTTCTCCTCGAGAAACTAGCAAGAGAGAGAAAATTGCGACTGTGTGGGACCCAGGCGCAGAAATCGAAGCGTTTTTCAGAACTGAGGGCGGGAAAAATCTCCGAAGGAAAGTACTTTTTAAACTCCTCTCCGAAGCCAGAATAAAACACGTTTCTCCAGAAATGCCCCTATGCTGAACTCGCTTGAATTTCTTACTCTCACAAAAGATATAATCACTTTATGAGAGTAGGGGGAGTAGATGATGCGGCCTAAAATTGTCATTTCATAAGAAGTCGACACGTGTATAGAGGATAAGATAAATGAGGAGATAGGGGATTAAGGAATACTCTTTGAATAAAGAATCTCTTCCGGATGTCCCTCCGGAGGGAGCTCCACCCAGGGGAGAGATATCAGGAAGACCTAATCCTGATAAGAATTAGTAGACCGAAGATTTAAGGAGGATCCCGTACGAAACGGCCCGAGATTGGATGAAGGAAGACTCGTTCCTCCTCTATCTCAGCGGATGGAGTCCACTAGGGGGAGTGGAGGCGGTTTTTCAGGGAGTGAGAGAATGGAAGACCCTGTCAATGTAGTAGGGTCGAGTCCAAAGTGCAGGACCGAAAGAGAAGGAAAACCTAACTTCCTCTTAGGTGGGAGTTCTCTATAAATAGGTAAACCGAGGTACATTTTCAGGTTACGATCTCTAACTTTACTCAATTTACTAAGCTGCTCATAATTATTCTGATCTCTTCCAAGAGCCTTGTCGATAATCGAGGGACTTTCTTGTCCTTACCACGCCTTAAATCACCTATACTGACTTAGGCATCGGAGTGTCCGCGCCGGACTCCCCTCCGGCGTGTCTTTTGCAGATGCTAGAAGATCATTTCAAAGGAAGCAGCATACTCGGATCATTCATACGTGTTCGGGAATTCGGATATCTGACTCCAAGGATATCTAATCCATCCGTGCAATTTTTGGCACATCACCGTGTATTACACGGAATTTAAAATATAATTTTAAATATTTAATAATAAATTTTTATTTATTTACTTAATTTAATTTTTCATATTTTTATTTTATATGATAAATTATTATAATTATATTTAAAATAAATGATTTCGCAGAATTATAGTAATTATTTTGTTAAAAAAATCTAACATTTTTTTCAATTATATTTATTATAACGTTGTATTATAATATAAAAGTTTAACTAATATAATATTTTGAATTATACAAAATAATTACACTTGTGTTAGTTAATTTTATAAAGTAAATTTCAAAGAAAATTTGTGAGAATCAAAAGAAATTCGACGTTGACATTTAATAAATATGAAAACAACTTTCAAAAAAATTATAAAATTTCGAAAACAAACAATTTAAATAATATTAAAATAGCTCTTAATAATTTGTAAGTCAACCTTCAATATCAACCACAACACCTTACATTTAATAAATGTGAAAATATAACTTTGAAAAAAATTATAAAATTTCAGAAAAAATAATTTAATTAATATTAAAATAACTCTTAATAATAAATTGTAAGTCAACCTTCAATATCAACCACAACACCTTAAATAAATATTTTAGTTAATTGCAAATTAAATCATAACTTTTTCCTATTTTGCAATCTAATCTAAACTTTAAATTAATTGCAAATAAATCACAAACTTTAAATATAGTTGCAATTTAGTCTTTTTGACAATTTTAATTGTGTTCGAATCTAACATAATTTAGACTTCTTAATGACATAACAACACCTTAATAAAACAATATTGTTTTTCAATCAAACTAAATATCAAAATGTATGATTTAGGGACAAAGTAGACTTCTAAGAAGTCTAATTTGCAATAATATTTAAAGTTTGTGATTTATTTGCAATTCTTTTAAGGTTTAGATTAGATTGCAAATGAGCAAAAGGTCGTGATTTAATTTGCAATTAACTCTTTTTAAAATTAACAACTTCATTAAATTATGACACATAAGCCAAATCAACCACAAAATGACACATAAGCCAAATTAACCACAAAATGACACATCATCAATTTAAACTCCCTATTAGTATATAAGGGGATTCTATATTATAGAAGTAGTGTATTTTGTATATATAACAAATTTGGTAATCTTGTAAAATAATATAATTATATAATAAATTTTACATATATATTTTTGAGCTCTATTTTTTAAATACATTAAACTTGTAATAAATTTAAAATAATTGCAGAAAAATGAGATATAAGATAAAAGTAATTATAAAATATAATTTAATAACTAATTAAATAAAGAATTGTACACACCAATAAAAATACATTTTAGATTGTATTTTACTCAAAAGTACATTAAATAGTTCAAAAATAAATTAAACTAAAGAATAAAATGAATACTACAATAAAGTTAAGTAAATAAAATAAAAGTTAATTTAATTAGTCAATATTAAAATAATAAGAAATTCAACATTCATATCAACCACTAACACCAAATAAAATAAATACTATAATTAATTAAGAAAAAAATTCAATAGTTAATAAGAATATAATATTTTGAAAGAGTTTATGAATCATATCTTACTCAACCAATAACTTAATTACACATCATACTTTTTAAAATTAACAACTTCATTAAATTATGACACATAAGCCATATCAACAGCAAAATGACACATAAGCCAAATTAACCACAAAATGACACATCATCAATTTAAACTCCATATTAGTATATAAGGGGATTCTATATTATAGAAGTAGTGTATTTTGTATATATAACAAATTTGGTAATCCTGTAAAATAATATAATTATATAATAAGTTTTACATATATATTTTCGAGCTCTATTTTTTAAATACATTAAACTTATAATAAATTTAAAATAATTGCAGAAAAAATTACTTGAGATATAAGATAAAAGTAATTATAAAATAAAATTTAATAACTAATTAAATAAAAAATTGTACACACCATAAAAATACATTTTAGATTGTATTTTACTCAAAAGTACATTAAATAGTTCAAAAATAAATTAAACTAAAGAATAAAATGAATACTACAATAAAGTTAAGTAAATAAAATAAAAGTTAATTTAATTAGTCAATATTAAAATAATAAGAAATTTAACATTCATATCAACCACTAACACTTAAATAAAATAAATACTATAATTAATTAGAAAAAAAATTCAATAGTTAATAAGAATATAATATTTTGAAAGAGTTTATGAATCATATCTTACTCAACCAATAACTTAATTACACATCATACTTTTTAAAATTAACAACTTCATTAAATTATGACACATAAGCCAAATCAACCACAAAATGACACATAAGTCAAATTAACCACAAAATGACACATCATCAATTTAAACCCCCTGTTAGTATATAAGGGGATTCTATATTATAGAAGTAGTGTATTTTGTATATATAACAAATTTGATAATCCTGTAAAATAATATAATTATATAATAAGTTTTACATATATATTTCGAGCTCTATTTTTTAAATATATTAAACTTATAATAAATTTAAAATAATTGCAGAAAAAATTACTTGAGATATAAGATAAAAGTAATTATAAAATAAAATTTAATAACTAATTAAATAAAGAATTGTACACACCAATAAAAATACAGTTTAGATTGTATTTTACTCAAAAGTATATTAAATAGTTCAAAAGTAAATTAAACTAAAGAATAAAATGAATACTACAATAAAGTTAAGTAAATAAAATAAAAGTTAATTTAATTAGTCAATATTAAAATAATAAGAAATTCAACATTCATATCAACCACTAACACTTAAATAAAATAAATACTATAATTAATTAGGAAAAAAATTCAATAGTTAATAAGAATATAATATTTTGAAAGAGTTTATGAATCATATCTTACTCAACCAATAACTTAATTACACATCATACTTTTTAAAATTAACAACTTCATTAAATTATGACACATAAGCCAAATCAACCACAAAATGACACATAAGTCAAATTAACCACAAAATGACACATCATCAATTTAAACCCCCTGTTAGTATATAAGGGGATTCTATATTATAGAAGTAGTGTATTTTGTATATATAACAAATTTGATAATCCTGTAAAATAATATAATTATATAATAAGTTTTACATATATATTTTCGAGCTCTATTTTTTAAATACATTAAACTTATAATAAATTTAAAATAATTGCAGAAAAAATTACTTGAGATATAAGATAAAAGTAATTATAAAATAAAATTTAATAACTAATTAAATAAAGAATTGTACACACCAATAAAAATACAGTTTAGATTGTATTTTACTCAAAAGTATATTAAATAGTTCAAAAGTAAATTAAACTAAAGAATAAAATGAATACTACAATAAAGTTAAGTAAATAAAATAAAAGTTAATTTAATTAGTCAATATTAAAATAATAAGAAATTCAACATTCATATCAACCACTAACACTTAAATAAAATAAATACTATAATTAATTAGGAAAAAAATTCAATAGTTAATAAGAATATAATATTTTGAAAGAGTTTATGAATCATATCTTACTCAACCAATAACTTAATTACACATCATACTTTTTAAAATTAACAACTTCATTAAATTATGACACATAAGTCAAATCAACCACAAAATGACACATAAGCCAAATTAACCACAAAATTACACATCATCAATTTAAACTCCATATTAGTATATAAGGGGATATTAAATATATATATACACACTAATGTTCATAAAATCAATAACCACATAATATATTTTATACTCTCTTAATTCATAAAATTTAGTCTCATTTATTTTATTTGTTCGTCCACAAAATCCAATTTCATACCTTTTATGCTAAAGGTCAATTTATTCTTATCATTCCACTGACACTTAGTTACTCAAATTACAATTCAACTTTATTCAATTAAGTAAAGAAAAAAGTAGATTTACAGGGGTTTATTCAATTAAGTAAAGAAAAAAGTAGATTTACAGGGGTTTATTCAATTAAGATTCGGTTGGAATTTTTTGCACTTTAAAAAGTCAGTGGATTTAGAAAATCCATAGACTTTATGCAGGAGTTTGACTGACTTTTTTATTGATTTATACGGATTTTCATAGATTTGACAAGATTCTGAAATACACATTTTTTATTGATTTACATGTATTTCCATAAACTACATCCCTAAAACTATTGATGCAAACGTATATCGAACACACTTGTATATAATAAAAAAAAATTATCTAAATTATTTAGAAAAAATACCAAAAATATATTAGTTCAAAAAAAAAATTATTATTCATCATTATTATTCTCATCTTCATTTCCATCACGGTTATACCTAGGCCTCATTTCTCACGTAGCATTAGTATTATTTCCGGTTATACCTCTCCCACATAGCATTAACAATACTAGTTCTCCATGCATTAGCTTCAGTTCTTTGTTGTAGTTGGCTTTGAGAAAACAATTTCAAATTTTCTCTTCCATGTGAATCTTGATCTTCTTCATATTCGACTGGAAATTCATCAGAGTGACATTCTTTCCGAAGAAAGTTATATAATCCAGCACAAGCCAATACTAAGTGGGTGTTTGCAAGCACTAGTATGTGCTTAAAAGCACTTATATTTTAAAATATAATCACTTTTAGAGTGTTTGACAACACAATTAAGTGATTAAATTAAGTTGTTAAAAGTGATTTTGGTGAAGCACCCCTTTACCTACTTTTAATAGCTTCTATGTGCTTATCATCATTGTAGTAACCAATTTTACATTTTTGCCCTTACAATTTAAATAATATTTTATGTTTACCCATTACTTATCCAAATGTAATAAGGATATTTTTGTAAAATTATAAAGAAGCTATTTGTTTTGCAAACCTCACAACATATACAAAATTGATTAAAAGTGCTTAATTTTAAAACACTGTCCACTTTCAAATTTATTTCAAAAATCAATTTTAATCACTTTTAATCAATTACTATTGTTTCCAAACACACCCTAACTCTGCTTGTGTTTGAAATGGGAACGGAAGTGGGTTTTGAAAATTGTGAATCGCAATTTGAAAATATCAAAAATTCTCTCAATCACATTTCTTAATGATGCATGGCGAAAATTGAATAACTCACTTGCATTTCTGGGTGACGACCTTGACCACCAAAATCTTTTAGATGATATCGAACACCACGTGCTAATATATTATTGCTAACCTAACGGTATCAACTATGCCGATATACTATAATTTTTAAAGAGAGAACATAATTTTAAAATACAGAGATGTAATTTTTTTCACGATAATAATGGTGGTGAGGAATATGCTTATCGAAGAACATAGTTACGTTTATTGATTTTATTTCGTTTGAAGAAGAGCAGGAAGATGGACAGTTTTTCGATTTTGTAAACTGTGAGGCTGTGTAGGATTTTGTGGTTCAAAATACATCAAGAATGTCTGTTTTTTCTCTACTTTTATGGGGTGTGATAGCCATGAACCAGTTTTATAGTGTAAAATTCTGAAATAATAAAAAGTTTTATAATGTTTTTGTGTTATATATTTTTTTGTTTCAAATAACAAAGTTTTTTTTTCTTCTCTTTCAGAGTCTTTTGAGAAAATTTGTTGAAATATCTGGTTTTTAGAAGAGATTTTGAATAGTGGAATTTATTTATATTTTTGAAGGAGAATCCAACGAAATCCATAGAGTATTAAAATCCATAGATTGTTGAATACCTAAAGATTTCTAAAGACTTTTTAAAATCCATATTGAATACCTCAAATTTTTGAAAGACTTTTAAAAATCCGTATTGAATACCCCTAGATTTTAAAAGTCCAAAAAAATCCAACAGAATCTCAATTGAATACACCCCCTAGTGTGAAAAAGTAATGACTTATGGGTAAATAAGAGTATATTTTGAGAGTGGTGGTTATGAAGATATTTCCTCTACGGAGTGTGTAAATTGGTATGGGACATTCATATATGTAAAGTGTGCAAATTCCTATGAGACGAGCGAATATAAAAGTAGGAGTAATTTATATAAACTTTATTTTTCACAAGTACTTATTATATAAGTATTACTTTAATAATTTATTGAATTAACATATAATAATAAAAATTTATATACTCCTAATTTTATTTTATTAACTTGGATATGGAGTATATTTTAGGTTAAAAAAAAAGGGAATCTCGTTTGTAGGCAATTAGTAAAATAATATAATTAACCCCTTCAAAAAAAATATAATTATGTGTTTACAATTAGTATTGTGATCGTTCAATTTTTTACAAATAAATTTTAATTAAATATGCAATTCATTGTAATTTTGACACATGAGATAAAAGTAGTTCTATAAATGAGTGTGGAGATGACACATATACAATTTAAACTCTATATTGGTCATAATATTAAATAAGTATGAGCTTATGTGTAAGGCCCAATTAGCAATTGTATTACTAGGGGGTGTTTCCCAACTATAAAAATCATTCAATTCGATTGATACATAATTATATAAAAATAATTAAGTTATTACATTGCAATCTAAGTAGTAAATAATTAGTGGTTTTTAAAACATATATATATATATATATATCCAACTCCTTCCCATAACTTGAATTTATGTCCTACGTAATGGTGCTTAATTGGCGATGTTAAAAAATAGTAAAAAATAAAGCATTTGTAGGTAAATTTGGTAAAATAGCACGAAATGTTTTTTTATTTTTTTTAAGTCTTGCAAGTTGCTTGTATGGATTAAAATAGAGATGGAAGTTTAATTATGTTATCAAGTCAGATATATTTTATAAATAAATGATAACTAGAGTTGCTAATGGAGTTTAGTGGGTGGGATGCTCAAAAGAATAAACTGCTCGAAACACTTCTACGTCAACTATTTGGGCCTGGTAACATTATAGGGCCCACAATATAGGAAATATTAGGCTCGTCTAGATAATTTAAAAAATAAATGGACATAAAATTTTAGTTGATTTTGGGCCTACTCTATTCGATTTTGTCTACCTAAGGCATCAAAGCTTCTTTAATCTCTATGTTATTGATTTTTAAGTTGAAATTACTGTAAAAAAATATAAATAGAAAAGGAAAAGGAAAGTAATGGCTCTCACTTGGATGTGACACAAAAAGAGCTACTAAAAATAAAAATAAAAAATTCAAGTTATATCTTATTTTATTGTAATACGGGTTTAAAATAAGGTAATAGGTCTATGGATCATACATACATATCCAAAACATGAAAATTCGTCTCATATATTATATCGTATCATTCATTCAATTTTTTTTTTTTAAGAATTAAACAATTGATAGAGGTTGCCAAACTAACTAAGGAGGTCTATAATACTTCATTATTTATATATATGATGGGAGCACGATTTAATGCAGGTAGATAGGCTTTAATAGGTGTAGCTCAAATACAATAGGTAGCAACCCCACTTTTTATTTAATAATAATAATAATAATAATAATAAATATAGACAAGGAAAGAAAACTCCGTATCTAGTACTACATTTACACAGAATATGGCAGAAAATTTAAAGCCATATGCTCCACCAGGTCGATGAAGCATAAATATAGAATCCAACCACAATTTAATGAATAGGTCGATAAAATTTATAAATTAAAAATAAAATCTATACTTTTATAAATCAAGCCCTCGCAAAACTGTGTTTCCTAATTTTTTACAAAACATTAAAAGCGACAAACCAATTAAACATAATTTTCTAAAGTGAAATAACAAATGTGTTGTTGATATATTTTATTGAAGTGTATCTTTACACAATTACACGAAGATATTCAATATTGAATTACATTATATAGTTTTAACTAGAATTATTAATCTCTAAAAATGGTTGACTTGATGTTAGAGGGTGGTTGAATAGAATGAACAGACAATTGATATATCAGCTATTATTTTAAATTTTATATTTATTTAATCTTAAAAAAAATATGAAAAGTGACCGATATGCAGTACACATGTCGGTAGATCGGATTAATACAAACATCATCTGAAGTTCTGAACAATTAAAAATAAAAGATAAATGGTAGAACTCTACATGCATCTAATTTAATTAAGATTCTGCCATTTCAAAAAAAAAAAATTAAATAAGATTCTGACATAAGAAATACTACTGTACTATGAATCTTGTTAATGACATGAAATAATTCAACAGATAAAAATAGGGAGATAAAACCGACTTCGTAACTCTCTCACATATAGGAGGTATGTATAATGTATGTATATACAACTAAATCAATTACTCCGTATTTTATTATACTTTTCATGTGTTACTTTCATTATTTTGAGGAGTTAATTATTTTTTTAATTATACGAAGTACATATTAATAAATTAAAGGGTAAATTAAAACACTAAAACTTGTGGGAGAATACCAGCTCTGATACCATGTGAGAATTATATTCAATCATCGTTAATGAGATGATAAGAGTGGTCAATTATATATAGGGATTACTAGAGATATACAAGGAAATAGATAAACAAGGAAATAAATATAAATCATAAACAAGGAGCTGGTTCACGATCAAATTTCCTACTCGAAACACTTCTCCTTTCAAGACCTGGGTGACAGATCCACTCAAGTGCATGGTTTAAGATTCATATAGCATAACATTTACTGTCTCTACCCAAATGAAAAGACTTGTACACTGAATTTCGGGTATCTTCTTGTACCCACTATTAATACAATCACTTTTTACCGATCAAAAAAAAAAAAGATTGCTACCTATAATATATTATTCTATTATATTCTCTAATACCCCCAGTCAAGCGAAACTGGGAATGTAAATGAACACGAGCTTGGTACGCAACAATCTTAAGCGAGTTTGAGATAGAAACTTTGTGAAGACATCCGCAAAATAAAGCATTTTTGTTGTCATACAACAGGAGAAATAACGAAAATTCGGAATCACCAAATAGAGCATGCCAAGGCGCACAAAAGCGGGAAGGAAATTGATCGAAACACTGAAATCCTTTGAAGGAAGAACGATGACAAAAAATTAGGCAAGAAACACTTGCAAGTTTTGTGGAAGCAATTGAACCGAGCACAAACAAGATAGCTAGGAATGGCGCGAAGCCAATAAAGTCGGTCATGGGCTCTCTACAGAGAGAGAAAAGTAGAAGAAGAAAGATGTAGCGTGAAGCTATAGAGAAAATTAAAGTGTAGGGGAGTGTGTCTAACACTATATGTGTGAAAACAATCATGGAGATAACTTGATCGACCATGAGAGGGGACGAGGAGACGTGCTCGCTCGAAGAAAAAAAGATTAGGGGGGACGAGGAGACTTGCTCGCTCGAGAAGAAGAAGGGGGACGAGGAATACAAGCTCCTCGGTGGCGGCTAAAAGCGGCCAAGAGAGGGAACGAGGGAGACCAACTCGTTTGAGATGAAGAAGGGGGACGAGGAATACAAGCTCGTCGGTGGCGGCTAAAAGCGGCCAAGAGAGGGAACGAGGGAGACCAGCTCGTTCGAGAAGAAGAAGAAGGGGGACGAGGAATACAAGCTCGTCGATGGCGGTTAAAAGCGGCCGAAAGAGGGAACGAGGGAGACCAGCTCGTTCGAGATAAAAAAAAAAAAAACAAGGCGGTGACGAGGGATACCTACTCGTCGAGGACGCCGAAAAAAGTGTGAAGAAAGGGGAAGGGGCAAGGCGGCGACGGGGGATACCAGCCCGTCGGAGACGCCGAAAAAAAGGGTTTCAGTGTATTAGGCTGATACCATGGGAGAATACCAGCTCTGATACCATGTGAGAATTATATTCAATCAACGTTAATGAGATGATAAGAGTGGTCCATTATATATAGGGATTACAAGAGATATACAAGGAAATAGATAAACAGGGAAATAAATATAAATCATAAATAAAAGATTGCTATCTATAATATACTCCCTCCGTTTTTTAATAAGTGTCACTTGAACTTTTTAACTAATTTTAAAATAAGTGTCATTCTGAGTTTTTTTCTTTAATTTTGACTACTTTACCCTTATTCATTTACCATATATATTGTTCATAAATATTATTTGTACCATAATTAATTTAGTTTATGAATACTAGTTACATTCTTGACCACATTTTTTATAAAATAAAATTTCTATATAAAAATTAGTTATAATTAATGAAGAGTAATATAGATCACAATTTATAATCTTAATTTGTTGAAAAATACTAAAATGACACTTATTAAAAAGTGGAGGGAGTATTATACTATTCCTATAATACATTATATTATTTCTATAATATATTATTCTATTATATTCTCTAATAATTTGAATAAGTAATCTCGTACCATATGCAACAATTAGGCCTAAAACTGTCATTTCAATAAACTTAGTCAACATATTTTACACAATAGTCAGATTTAAGTAGCCTATAGTGTACGTGACTGTGAGTCTGTGACTTGTAAAATCTTTTGTATGGATAAAGGCGAAAGAAATGGATTGAAATTTGAATTACCTTTAGCTTAAGCAATTAATTTAGACTACTCAACTCTAGCAATTTCCTTCGACTACCAGAATATATACTACTTTTACCTTCACGAGTTCATAACTGCAATCACAATTTTTGGTGCTCTAATTAAAGTATTAAAGCGTCATATTCGAATATTTTAACTAGTTTAAATTGAATCATAAATAATGTGTCTTTCAATTATTTAGTATGTATACAAATATATACAATCAAGTATGTGTTCACATGTTATTCAGAAGTCTAAACAAATAGGCATGATTTTTTTTACTTTATATTTATTTGAAACTCAATTTCTTTTAATTTTTTTAAAAACCGCGTAACGAAGTGCATAATGTTTTATCTCATTTAAGATCATAAGTGTATTTTAATATTCATTGACTTCAAAAAAAATAAAAAGTGTGAGTAGTTTAATTATGGGTTGTGGGGAAATTCAATTTATTTAAATGTCCCCGATCGATTATCATTCTCTGTCGGTGTGATAAATAATGGTAACAAATTATTTCCAAAATAAAATAAATATCTGCCACTATATTCCAAATTTAATTTTTTTAATTATATAAAAAAAAGTATATTGAGTCAGAGCTGTAGCACGAAAAGAGTAATATGCACCTAATTCTTTTTGGTAAGATGTCAATGAGCATTTAATATTATGCAAGAAAAATTGCACTAGCATGCTGCTATTATTCAGGGAATGATGTAATTTGTACCATCAAAATCACCTTGCATATCCTTGACATTTTCTTGTTTTACAATTTTTCTACATATTTTTAAACAATACTACCATAATTATATGGTTAAAATTCTTAAAAGAGACCATTTTTACTAAGTTCCACTTTGTTAATTATTCCTATCGAAATCCGTAGAAAAATATGTTAACGTTATTCTAATATTTGAGTTTTGTACAAATTACTTAAAAATATGTGAATTGAATTGTTGAGGCAGTGACGTGGGAAAAAGAAAAAATAAAGAGAAATATAAAATATCAAAGAAAGATAGAGATACAAAAGAGAAAAAAATGTCGAGAGAGTCGTAGAGATAACAGAAAGGGAAATAAATAACTTTTTTTTTTTTTTTTTTTTTTTTTTTGAAATATAAATAACTTTCTATGAAACACTTAAAAATGATAAAATTTATAACTTTTGAGGGGACGGGATATGTATAATTCTAATTTTTCAGCAGGAGTATAATTTAATGCAAAGTTATTACTATCAATTTACTCAATATATAGGTTCTACCGAAACTTACGTAGTTGATTTATTACCCTAATTGAGTGGAGAAATAAATGTGTTTTTACTTTGATTGTGAGATATTAAAACTTTTTTAATCTATACTCCTTCTTATTCAAAATATATGTCATCCTAAGTTCATGCACATATATTAAGAAAATAAATTATTTCTCATGTTAGATGGTACATCTCATAAAAAAAAGAATACATTTATATAAATATTTAGTACTCTTAAGATTAAATTTGGAAAAAAATGCAATTAATTTGAATTGAAAAGTGTAAAACGACATATAATTTGCAAAGAAAATGAAAAGTCAAAACGGACTTATATTAAGATTAGGAGGGAGTTTTTTTTTTTGATCAGTAAAAGGATATGTTATTATTATTGGGTACAAGAGATACCCAGGAAAATCATTGTACAAGGTACAGTATAAAAGTAGTAAAGGTCTTACATTACACAGATTTCATTTCATACACTGAATTGGGTCTAACACCCATGTCCTGAAGGAAAGGTTGTTCCGGTTAGGATATTAAGATTAGGAGGGAGTAGTAATTTTTAATTTGATTTCTAAGTATTGTATAGTGCATTTGGAAGCAATTTTGATTTCTGAAGATTGTATACCTTAATATACCAATTTGTTTATTATGAAAATTTTGATTATTTAATCTAATTTCTCAACATTTAATATGATTACTTAATTTTAACTCTTTTTATATGTCCAACAATTATGAAGAAATAAATAAATATATGTAACGTATCTACAATCGTAATTGATATGTACAAATAAATTATATACTCGTATTTCGTGTAAATTTAGTGCTAAATCAACCCTGTTATTTAATGCAAATTTTATCAAACTTGAATGGAATGTACTAAGTAGTCTTATATAGATTTGAGAAATATTATTTTGGAAATTATGGTCAATCCTTAAACTGTTTTGAAAAATTCGATAAAAACCCCAAATTACAAAAAAAATATATATTAAATTGTCTAATTAGTAATTATTACTCCATCTGTCTCAAAAAAATATAGTAATTATTTTATTTTATTTTTGTCTCAAATTATAGTCCACCTTCCTTTTAATAAGGGAAATTTTATCTAAAATACCCTTATTTAATGATTGTTGTGATTAGTTAATAATATGGTTCATTAACATTAAATAAGGGTATAACAAGAATGTAAGTAAAATTAATTATATGTCAAAAATATTTGCATTGATGTGGGTGAAAAAAGAAAGTGATGGAGGGAGTACAATGTTTTCAAATTTAAATTAAAGACATCTTTTATTGTATTACAAATATTGAATTGAAAATTATAGTTTTCATTACAGACTACGTATGTTTAATTCGCTGTAATAATGAAATCTATACTACCTTATGTTAATGTGCAGAAAGTTGATTGAAACTTTAGAGTCAAAATTTTGTATTCATGAGTTAACAATTAACATCATCTAGCATCACATATTGAGAAACGATATGTGCATGGTAATGATATTAATGGATGAGAAACAATATGTTTTTTCAATTTTTTTATTTTTGTATTCTTTTTGTTGATTATATTATATTAACAATTACTATATTATTAAATTTTGACATTCATTTATACAATTCAGTTCTATGGTGCAAGGTGCATGCATGTTGTTATTCATAGGCACCTTATTTCAATGTTTGAAAATATTGTAAGTGAGGAGGAGTATTTTTTCAAAGGCAAAAAGAGGATTAAAAATGTTATGTTGAATCTTGATGTTGAAGAAAAATCATAAAATATACTCCGTACAACAAATATGTTGTTTAGAAATTTGTATTTTAAATACTCTATTTTAGACTGAAATTTAATGTGTTAATTTATTGTTCTTTGGTTAATTTCAAATAATTACTCTTTTTATAATATTTTTTCCTTTTAATCAAAATTTCAATTTATATTGTCGACGGTAATTTTTTTTTTTAAATTGCACTTATACACTACTATTAAAGATTTTTTTTAAAAAAAAATAATAATTGAATTGAATTAATTGAACCAAATAGACATTTGATGTATTAATTTTAAATTGGGGGCTCATTCTAGTTGTATTCATTTTGTAAAGCGATGTTAGAAATTTGGTAAAATGACATTTTGGACACCCAATGTATAGAGTAAAATCTCTGTAAATGGCGTTAAATGAATTACTTAGTGATGATTGGGTGGCGTTGGAAGCAAGCATTAATAATAGTTACACATATATACTGGTTGAAGCTAAGGGGACAGACTCAAATGAATGAAGATGCTTGCCCAATATGCACAATAAAATGTAGACTTAGAGACTTGAGAGCATATAAAGTCTTCTCTCTCCGTCTCAAAATTATTGTCTCGTTTTCCTTTTTTATTTATTCCAAAATTTAGTTTTATATAATGTCAAAATTACTTATATTTATTTAAATTAATGTAATGTGTGAAAGAACACTTTACCTATTCACCTCCTCCAACATAGTACTCCCTCCGTCCCACAGAAATTTGCACACTTTCTATATATGGATGTCCCATACCAATTTGCACACTCCATAAAAGGAAATATCTTCACAACCCTCACCCTTGAAATATACTCATATTTACCCATATGCCATTACTTTTCCACACTCAATCTACTTTTTACTTTACTTTATTCATAAAAGTTTACAAAACTACCCCTCAAAACATTAATCATTACACCTTTTCTTACCCATTTCTTAAAATGTGTGTCAGTCAAAGGGTGCAAGTTCCTCCGGGACGGAGGGAGTACAATGCTGGGCTTCGAGAAAGGGAGAAGAAAAATAGCCGCGACGATATGGACGGCAGTGGTATGGGAGCTGTGGAGAGGAAGAAATGAAAAACATTTTTCTGGAAAAGAACAGAGCATGAAGAAGGCTTTGGAAAACATTAAATTATTAGTATGGACATGGTTAGAAGGTCACAGTATAACAAAGCAAAACTCTTCGATTGCGGCATGGTGTAACAATCCACAAAGTTGTATAGATATTTAACACACTTCACGCTACGTAGGAACATGATGTAAATTTAACGGGTTGAGTACCCCGAGTACTCGAATGCAATACAATTTTACTGATTCAAAAAAATAAAATGTGTGAAAGAAAAAAGATAAATTTAAAAGTTTATAAGTAAAATTCAGAATTTGTGTGATCATTTTTTGAGAGGGGGAGTATTAATTAGATTGTTGCACAAATTAAGGGTGGTGCTTGTCCTTGCATTCTCAACCAACAATTAGTTGTGCATTCAACTAACAAAAGGATATCTTTAATTGGGATTTTGGACCACACCCTGTGATATCTATCTTTTATTTTTGGCCTAGGTTTTCAAATTTCAATATATGGGATTTGGGTTGAGATAAGTAATAATGCTCATAAAAACCAATTTGAGTTTGAGTTTGACCTCTTACTTAATCTTTAAGTAAAAAATATTAAATAAAATCAATATAGTAAACTTGTAATTTTGGAAATATTATTTTATTATCTCTTAGAAGGATCGACACAATTAAAATCGATATCTTTTTAAAGTATAAGGTGCTCGATCAAAAAAAATTTTAAAAAATGAAATATATTAATTTCAGACTATTTTTCGATTTATATGTATCATCCTAATTAAATTAAATTAAGGAATTCAGATTCAACATCAACAATTCTAATGACAGCATGTGAATAATATTAATCAATTACTTTATACTCCATATATTATCTATTTTCCCACACCCTTAATATAATCACATTGGATTTTGTATTTCCTTAAAAATAAAAGAATTAATATGTAAATGATGTATACTTATGGGTAGTATCTTTAAAAATGGGCATAAAATCAAATGTGCCATTCCTATATTACTCCATCCGTCTCAGGATTACTTGCACGGTTTGATTGACATGTTGTTTAAGAAAAGTGAATTTAGTGGTTGGTGAGGTAAGACAAAAGAGGGGTATTTTAGGTAATTTGGTGAGGTGTAAATTGAATATGATGATGTGTAAAGTAAAATGTATGTAAAAAAGTGGTGACAATTTTGAAAATAAAATGATGTTGGGAGGGTATTAATTTTGTGGGGTACTTCCATCATATTAAGAGTGTGTAAGTAATTTTGAGACGTCCAAATAAGAAAAGTGTGCAAGTAATCACGGGACGGAGGGAGTACAATATTTCTTCCTTTTTATTCCCTTAGTATTTTAAAAAAATAGGGAGGGGGGTGGGGGATAAAGTAGTGAAAACACTGAGAACGCACATTCTCCACTTGCAGAATGCACTTGTCTCCTCTCACTCACTCTTAACTTTACCTTTACCCTCTTTCTAATCAATTCTTGTTTTTCTTTTTCTTTTATGTGCTTTGGTCAATCTCTTACCACCTGACATTTTTTGACCAAACATAAAAGTGTGCAACAGAAAAAGGAGCAGTAAACTTGCCTCGATTGTCATTGGAATTACTTGCTACCTAGGATCCCTCTCTGCCAACCATACTTAGTACTCTAGTATTTTTCATTTTCACTTTTCCCTTCTAACCCTTTAATATTCATTCAACGATTTTTCATAACCCATTTTAAATTTTGAATTCGAGATATAATTATAACAATGTAATTAAATTATAGATCGAGTTTTGTTACACATTGTAGATTCAAATGAGCTTTCTTCTGGTTTACAGTCTTTACCCTAAAGTTAAGGCAGAATTGAAGCATGTTAATGTGGTTGGTTATTCAGAATTTCACATTACACACAATCTCATTTCACATCTAATCTCTCTCTCTCTCTTCACCTAATAATTTACAGTAAGAATCCATGTCTCACTTTGTTTTGAAGAAAGAAATTCAAGAACTCGTAGATGCCCCACACTTCATGTGATAATGCTGTCAATTGAGAAGTGTGAATAAAGCCCAGCAACATCAACATTCTCATTATCATTCGGTCCACAATTCTTTGCATTATAACCCCAACCTTTCTAATCTACAATCATCATTCACTTAATAATTTCAATTACTTTTCTTTTGTAAACTCTCAAAAAAATATTAATAAATTGGTAACCAAGAGATAAAAGTATAGGGTAATTAAAAGAGATAAAACTCATAGTGTACGCTTTACATTCCCTATACTATACTATACTATACTACTAAAAACTGACCATAATAACCAAGAGAATTTAACTCCTCAAAATTTGGCCCCATATCTTCCTCTTTTCTACAATTGTACCCCCAACTTTTTTTTTTCTCTCGGGACTCCCGTGCCGTTACCGTCACATTCACAGTCACAAACTGGTCAACTTTCGTCCATGGCTTCTTCCTCTTCTTCTTCTTCATTAACGTCGTCATTTTCTCCGTCGTCATCGGCCCACCTCTCCACGGGAGTGCACTCCGCCTTATGACGGAGTTTCCAATCCAGCGCCTGACAAGCACGTGAGCAATAATTCACTGCTCCGCAAACAGAACACCGACGAAACTCATGCCTCCTACTCTCGGGCCTTCCGCAACCCGAATGAGAACAAAGCCGGAGCCCCGGATCCGGAACAATCCCAACCCGAGCCGAAAACCAATCCGATAAAAACCGGTTCGCGGGGTGGGCTTCCGGGGCGGGCACATTACACCCGAAATCACTCAACAGCGGACACCCCCCACCCGCAGCGTGACGCATGGGGTTACAAGTGAGCCACGAACGAGGCACAACAGCCGACGGGTTCGCCGCAAGCACAATGGCTAACTCACGCGCGTTGGCCTGGACTAAGAATCGGCGCCCCTCGGCTATGTTCTGTTTAACGCCGTAACCATCCTGCAGGCAGTGGCCGAGTTCCCGTAACGCATCGACGTGGCCGAGAAAGGCGGCGCGTGCGCATAAAGCGACCCCGGCGCGGAGATCCTTGTCGTTCTTGGAGCCGCCGCTGCCGTTGAATTGGATAACGGCGAGCGAGTAGAGGGCCGAGGCGTGGGAGCTAATCGCCGCCTTTGCCATTAATGATGCCCCGCTGCCTCGATTTTGTAAACAGTAGAAGCGTATCTGTGTCACATGAATAATAATATTTGAAATTTAAATAAAAATTGAGAGACTATAGAAATAAAAAATTAAAAATACACACTTACCATGCCTAGAGTGTAGCAAGCTTCGACATTTCCTGAATCGGCGCAGAGTTTGAGGAATCGGTGAGACGAGTCGGACCAGTTTTGTGCTTTGACTGCCAACATTTTCTGAGAAGCTTTTGATAATACCAGGGAATGGAACCCTAATCGATTCAGCCTTTTGCACCTGTTTACACACAACAAAATTAAACCTTTAGAAAATATTAAATATTCGTAAATACTGAAAAAATTGAAAATGAAAATTACGAATATTTGGAATTAGTAGAAAAAGGAAAAAGAATACATACGTCATGGTGACATTGATGAAATCGGCAGGGGAGTCGGCGGTGGAGCCGAGTTTAGAGAGAACCAAAAGCGCGAGATCATCAGGCAAAGCGTCGAAGAAATCACATCCGCCGGCGGCGTTTTCCTCCGGCGAGGCGTTTACCGTTTTCAGACAACCGTATTCGTCTCCGGCGAGTTTGAGTTTCCTTCTCTTGGACGCGCGGGTGTTAATCTCACCACCGCAAGTATCCATAACCCTAGGATAACAGAGCCCTCTCCTCGTTCTCATATCACTCTTGTGTGTGTGTCTGAATTTTCTTATCTCTCTAGCGCTAGACTAGATAATGAGAGAAGAAACGAAACGGTCCTTATATATATATTTATATATAAGCCACAAGGCAAAGGAAACCACAACAGCGACAAGAAAAGAAAAAAGAAAAAGGAAATGATTTTTTCCTGAAATTACGAAACTGGCCCTATCGCCTCAGATTTGTCTCTATTTACCTAAAACAACGTGGTCAAACGGCGTTGACCAGATCCTTACGCCCGTCGTCCTGCCTTTTAATTTCTGTGTACCTGCTTTTCTGCCGTTTAATGACAGAAAGAAACATCCATTTATTTACTGTGTCAGTAAATTATTTCCTTAATTAAATTTCCCTCTCTCTTGCATTACACTGAGTCTCTCTAATATTGCTGGGTTAGTTTAAAAATCTGTTAATTTTGTTTTAAAACTAATTACGGTTAATCACGAGAGATAGTACGCAGTAAAACACGGCGCGTGTAGGTAGTTAGTTGAGGGTAATAAAATGGGGAAAGGGGGAGTGTTTGTCACGCGCTTTCGGTGAGAGTGGGGAAGGGTACGCGTAAGTAACTGAAGGTCAAACGAGTGATTCAGCACTAACAGAGGTTCAGTTACTCATGTTTGTTTTTACATGCTATTTTATGTTTAATTTTCGGACACTCCTTTTTTTTGTTTGGCTTTTTCCAGTTTTTCAAATTTATTTTTGCTTCTATCCCTTACAACTTACAAGAATACAATTTTGTGCAACTAAAAATTTGGTGGTAGAGATAAACATAACTAGACATTAATTAAATTGGACTTTTCTTTTATTTTGTGATAATGTATTAAATGAGCGTGACCAACTTTTATTTATTTTTTAAAATAGTAGTAAAATTGAATTAGTGGTTTAAGTTGATAAAATTCATTTAATTTAGACATATTGTAATTGTATGCGTGACGATTTCTAGTGCATTGTTGCCATGTAAGCGTGTTAATAATGAGTTTAATTTAGGTGTAGAATTTGATTAATTTAATCAAATTATTTTGTGAATTGTGAATTAATTACTTATTTATTTATTTATTCTGTGGATGTGATTACATGTGTCATTTGACTTGAAAAATATCATCCATTATATTAAGATGTTTACGTAATTCTTCATTGAATCAAAACTACAAATAACATATTGATTTTATTTTTTTGTTAATTTTCTGTAAAATTAGAGTCAAGATCCTTTAAATCTTTGTGAATAATTATTTAGCCTGGCTAATTAACACTAACCATGGAATTTGTGGCTGATAAGTTTATGAATATTTTGTTTTGAATATGACGGTTTAGATTTGAAGATGTAAATTATTTCAAGTTTCCTTTTTTTGAGAGATTACTTGTAATTTAATACGGAGTATGAAAATTCAAATTATGAGGATGTTTGTAAATAATTTCAAGTTAATATAATTTTTCATATTATTTCAAAATCATTTTTTGAAGTATCGGCAAACTTGGTTGAAAAATTATATCATAAGCTGTTTATTTATTTATTTTACAAATAAGCTGCTTTTAAGTTTTAAGAAATAGTAAATACTTATGTAATTGCTTTAAATTGATTTTTTAAATATTAAAATGCAACTATCTTTTATGAGTATTGTTTTTCCCTTAATTTTTTTGTGTGCATTGACCCAATCCTAATTATATGAAAAAAATAATTGTTTAACCCAACAACATCTGTAATTGATTCATTTTTACCATTTCTGTTGAATAGATTATTGATTAAGTTACAAATTTGAATTAATTAATTTTTTAGAGATTGAGTGGGGGTAAATTGTGAAGAAAATTTTCACCCATTTTCTTAATTGTCTGTATTTCTCGAAAATATGTATTTTTGCCACATGTAAGATTTCTGATATTCGTGGTTTAAAATTGGCAGGGTTGAATTGTGCATTAGAAATATGAACAAAGGATTATAAATCGATTTAATTAGATTTATGTAATGAATCACCACTAAAATGAAGAGGAGTGCTTAAACATTACTCCAATTCACCAATAGAATGAAGAGGGTGCTTAAATATGAACACAAATACTAAAAATTGGAGAAAATTCACCAATTCTTCACGAGTCAAATCTGTCAAACGGATCTTCATTATTAGAATAAGTAGTACATATTTGTACTTACAATAACACTTATTTAGCCTTAAAGTAACAAATGTAATAATTTAAAAAATGAGTTAATATATGAACACAAATGTATCAACATATGAAAAAAAAAAATGTGTTACTATATGATCTTTCAGAAGGAAATACAAATTGTAACTTTTACATTTAATTTTGTAAAAATAAAATAAAAAAATCATTTAATACATGTATAGTTACATTCCGTTTCTTTCCATAAAAAATAAAGGGAATATAATCGTATTGAATTTAGGAAAAAATCAATATACGTAAAAAGGAAACAAATAAAATAGTCACTTTCTTAATTCGTCGCAATTTGGATAAACTAAGGTATAAGTAATCGATAAGGATAATTTGCCATTAATTTTCCAACGTGTTCGATTTACCATATCATTTAAGTTAGAATTTATATGTCAAAGTTACCTCTTTACGTTTCCAATTAATTTTGATTTATAATTAGGAACGGATTAGAATTTTGCTCCTAAAAGGGATAAAATCATCATTTTATAAAAATACAAATTAAAGGAGGTGAATTTTTTTAAATTAAAAGTCTGATTAAAATTTTAAAATATTCTTAAATAAGAAGTGTAAAAACTAAAACATCCAGGGTGACTGACTCCGTCACTGCACCCCCATAATTTCATATAGTATGTTTTTTAATTAATTGTCGCTTTAGTTATTTCTTCAAAATAAATTCAAATACACCCTATTCATATTCCTAAAAACAATCTCCTACGTTCAACCCTAATTTTGGATTAAGTGATTATAAAAAAATAAGAAATTTAATATTTAGACGTTTTCTTATTTATATCCTCAGTCATTCTTGAGGAATTAAAGGAAAAAAAATTTTGCGGTATTAAATATATGATATACTACTATGGTTAAGGAGTTTAAATTAAGAGATGAATAAAAAAAAAATCCTTAATTAAAAAATATTAATAAATGTATGTAAATTAGGAAGAAATTCAAAAAAACTAATTATTAAACATCAACCTAGCCTATTTACTATTTAGGCTTAGAAATTGTGCTATCTTATTGAATGCTATAAATAGGTACATAAAATAAAACGTTTGGTAGGATGGATCATCAAATATTAAAAATTTCTTCGAATCGATAATTGGAGTATTTTTTTTAGCATATGAGTATATTGTAAACTTGCTATTAATGCATTAGAAAAAATTGAGAATCCACGGAAAGCAAAAGGCAATATATCCACCTCTAAAATACTATTTATCTACATTATGTTATATTTTTGCCTAAATTCAAAGCATACTTTTCCGTCAAATTCTTGAAATTTAATCCCAGAATATTGATAAAGCATTACGTAAAAAAAAAATGTCAAAACTCTAAAATACTGTATCTAAAATTATGTTCTATCTTTTTAAAATAAATTATAAATCAATCTTTTTATTTAATTGTTGTAAGTGAAACAAATTAATTAACCTATGATGTAACTTCTTTACTGTTTATATTGCTTGATTATGTATAAGCTCATTAGAACTGTAGTTAAATGTGGTTGGGTGAACGTGGATATTGACGAAGCTATGAGTTTTCTTGAAGCTCTATCATGGATGAAGATCAATAATTGGGATTAATTTATTTTGGAGGGGATGTTAAAGTGATAGTTGATGCTATAAATTTGACGGATTCATATATATGATTCTACATCCGGTGATTATGTTGCTGCTTGTAAAGCCTTATTAAAAGATGTGTTAATTTGATAGCACATACTTTGACTAGAGAGTCGCTTTTTTTACAACCCATTTAGTTTGATAGATCCACCGGAGTTTGTGGTCGGGCTACCTTGACCTACAAGCATTTACAATAATGGAAGCTAAGTATTTTTTGTGTCGAAAAAAAAAAAAAAAAGTATTTATTTTGATGAATATTTGTTCATAAATACACAAAATGTAGTCCATATTTATCCAAACCTTATTGCATACTTTGCCAAGTGCTAAATACATAAATAATTAAAAATTGTGAAGAATGTCCGTTTGAAAAAGTATGTGAAAGGTTTGCTATTAAAATGGTGTGTTTGTGCTTGGCATGGAAAGGAAAAGGTAATGAATGCGTGAGGCGTCGAAGAAAACTAATCAATCAAATAAAAAAAACGTTAAGTATATGCTAATAAATCGTGGTCACGTAAGATACCTAAAACCGCCGATTTAATGTCACGTCGCCGTAAAATTAACATTTTTGGTCACATCAACACAGACGTGCTCAAGGCCTACAATTATATTTGCACACTACCACTCCCTTCTATTTATTAGTATTATTCAGTTTTAAATTGGAATGCAATATTTGCACTCCGTAGTTTTTTTTTTTAAATAATAATAATAAGTTTGTCAAAAAATTGGGTGGATATATTTTAGACTTTCACAAAATTTGTGCAAATTAACACCAATTTCTTCTAATATATTACAATGTTATATTCAAATAATGTATGGATTCATCGTGACGATTTCACACAAAATTTCTTCTAAGTTTTATTATCTGGACCAGTTTAAAAAATTATTAAAAATCCAGAACAAACAATTTTAGTTTTTTTGATGATCAATACCTACGATATTTGTTGCAGATGAAAGTATTCATGTATGTGTATGTATGCTTGAATATATACAGAGAAATATCAATTATCAGAATGATTAAATGAGTTTGTTTCTTGGTCTAGCGATTATATTTATTAATTATTAATGATGCTAAATTAGGCTGTTTGACAATTAAGTCTGACTTTTGCACAAATTAGAATTTTCAAAATTAGTGTGAGGACATACAGTAGTTTGCCAACACGTTACACGAGTCATCTCTAACGTATATGGGAAACATAAAATTTGTTTTAGTATAAAAAGACATCATATTATTTTAATAATTAAACAATACTTCACTTTTTTTTATCAAATTTTATTATATATTTTTTTATCTTTTATATTATACTCCCTCCGTCCCCCTGAAAAGTTTACGGGAAATTTTGATACATGATTTAAGAAAAAAGTGTAATGATGAGATGAGAGTGTTGAGGGGCAAGGGCGGACCTATGTGATGGCGGGAACGGGATGATGTAGCCCACCCAACCATCTAGATTTCACGTTTTTATTATTTTTTAATATGCTTAATGTTTTAAAATTAAAATAAAAAATTAACTATCTAATAACTTGTTGCTTAAAAGTAGGAAGAAAGTTGCGTTTATATTTATTCATGCAGTTAGTTTAGTAATGCCCATAAATTATAAGATAAAAATATTAAATCATTTAAATTAATTAAATTAAAAAGTACAACATTAGGATATATTTGTTTTAAGAATTTGACATAAAATTAAAGGTTCGTAGATTTTTATAAAGTTAACTTTTATAGAATTTATAAGTAGGTATATAATATGTTTTTAAAATTCGGATTCTAGAATTTTAAGGTAGAACCAGTGTTAAATTTTAAAAAATCTCAAATTCGAAAACAAACATAATCTTAAGGTTTTAATAAAAGTGTAAGCAATTTTTTTTAGGCTAACCCACCCTATTTTATATTTCTGGTTCCGCCCTGTTGAGGGGTAATTTTGTAAATTTTTATATACTTATAAAGTAAATAAAGTAGGTGGGTTGAGTGTATGGTGGGTCCCAAAGTAATGACATAAAGGGTAAATATGTGTATATTGGGAGAGTGAGAATTGTGATGATTATTTCTATATTTTAGGGTATGTAAATTTTTCGAGTATAAATAAAAAAGAAAAGTATGAAAACTTTTCAGAATAGAGGGAGAGGAGTATTTCTTAATTTTTGTAAAAAAATCAGTCGTTAGTTTTCAAATTGAAGACTTAAATTTCGCATATATGAAATCGTGCGGCTCGGTTAGAAGTTGGAAGAAATTATGGACAAAAGCCTGTTCAAAAGTGAGGCAGCCGTAAACGTGTTGCTTTGCCGTTTGATATCATGCCACTATTGTAATCAACACACAATTTCAACAATTAAAGTCATTTTCACAACCCTTCAAATTAAAAAAGAGGCAATAAATAAAAATCAAATAGTCTTTTCATTTTCAGTTAATGCATTGATAAACATGATTGAGACTTATTATAGGGATTCGATTACAGATTATTCCTTGTATTCTTATTTATTTATAATATTTTTCTAATATTTAAAAAATATACAAAAAGAAGAAAATAGGTTGAACCTCTAAGTTTGAATAATCTATCACGAAACATGTCATTAATTTTTAAATTAGTTTCTTTTCAGTTTCTTTTTCTTAATTTTGCAGTGTTGTATTTATTTTCACGGTCTCCCTCCGTACTTGAGTGTTTAAACTCCTGTCACGAGAAAATGTATTGTTTCATTTTGTAAGTGGCACTTGTCTTTCAATTTTTTTTAATGTTCAATTTTATTATTTTTAATATTTAAAAAAATTACATTTTTCAAATTATTTTAACCCCACTTTTCAACAATTAATTATTTACTTTCATTATCATTCAATTTATTTATAAACAATAGCATTATTTATAATTAAACTCAATATTCATTATAAATGGAAATATGCACACTAATACATTATTCACTTTAAACATCTATTTTATATTTAAACAATTAATATTTTTAAAAGTCGGTGAAAATAAATGGTGAGAGTATAATTTTAATGGTCTAAAACATCAAAGACACGATGTATTACAAATTTAATTTTGAATAGTTTCATTGATTTTTAGTGGAGATATTTGCATTTAGTTTTAAAAAAATATACTCCCTCCTCCGTCCCTCTATAAGTTTCTCACTTTCCTTTTTTAGATGTCCCACTATAACTTTTCCACTCCATTTTTGGTAAATTATTTTCTCTCTCTCAATCATATCACTTACACTTTATCTATTATTTTATCATACTTCATCTAATACTAATCTATTATTTTCTCTCTCACCATCACATCATTTGTACTATATCTATTATTTTATCATATTCCTTAATCAAAACACCCAAAAGAAATGGAAAACTTATACCGGGACGGATGGAGTATCTCGGGTAGATGGAAAATGACATGGCTATCAAGCGGCCGAGCGGGTGATGTCGACCACTGATGTCAAAACACATGGCCCCTCTCTCTCCTACATGTTTTTTTTTCTTTTACATATTTTAAAAAATATTGTTTATTTATATATAAAATAGATAAAATATAGAAAAGATAAAAGTAAGTATGCTAAAGTATTTTTGTAAAAATATATACTCTAATACTCCTATATGGACAATCAGAAAAAATAAATAAATTATATTATACTTCTTCCCTTCAATTTTATAATGCACATTTGGGTTGGACACGAATTTTAAAAAAAATTGATTGTTTATGTAAAAGTGAAAGTGTAAGTGAAGAGATAAAAGTTGAAATAAAGTAGTGAGTGACCGAGTGAGAGTAATATTTACTTTTTAGGAAAAAAAAATTATAAAATTGGACATAAAAGAGAAAAGTAAGATCTAGAATTATAAAATTGGACAGAGGGAGTATTTTATAATTTATCACGGATGTAAAATGTTTCACATTGTTCTATTAAATTTATAAAATTTACAGATATTTAATTGATCTATCGATAATTTTACAAATACTGACATTTTCAACCTTGATTTTAATTAGAGAACACTGATTATTTTGATGTTTTGATGAACTGCTTATTTATTTATCCACAAAAGTGTCTTCATTTTATTTTTCTTTTCACATTATTACCTTTGTTAACAACAATAATAACGTTAATCAATAATATAAATATTAGAAAGCGAAACATTATTTGTTGGATATGAGATAGGTTCGAAGCACAGAGGATGTTCTTGCATGGTGGAATGATCCTTCACATTTTTACATAATTTCATTTAGGGTGTTACGTACATTTCCTTAAATTAATGATTCATGGACTAATAAAAAATTATTAATTGTATATAAGGAGTTTGATCTAGAACATACGTTACATATATACCGTCAGTAATTTGTTCAAAAATAATTTGTATGATTTTAAATAAATACAACATGTATACTTGCAAAAACTATGTTGAAAATAAAGTAATGAGAATATTATTATTTAAAAAATACTAATAATAATAAAATTGAGTAAAAAAAAGTGTCATTATGAGAAGAATAACAAGGCCGCTAAACAAACCTCAATTTTATACTCCATACTATACAAACCTCATGACTGCAATTACTATACACATCCACATAAAATATACTATTTTTTAAAAAATTAATACACACCTCAATATTACTAGACAATTACTATAATTCAATTCTAAAAAAAAAAATTACTCCGTATTATTCACTAACAGAACGAAAGAAACGGGGTGAAATAAGAAGAATAAAAAAAGTGAGTTCAAATTTGAAATGAAGAGTTCCAATCGTACATACTTGACATTCAGAGTTTTCTATCGAACAAAATGAGTAAATTTGGTACACTTAATATCCATCTTTTATGCAGTTTCGTTAGTTTTTGTGAAAATTCAGGGTTTTAATTTTTGTGATTATTTAAAGTATATTGAATACGTTTTTTTTTTCTTTTTCTTGATTCACTGATTAGAGGTGAATGATTTTTTTTTATTTGGATATAATTTTTTAAAATTGAGATGTATGTAGAAATTTAAAAATAAAATTATACTCCCTTTGTTCCACATAAATTTACACACTTTTCATATATAATGTCTCATACCAATTTGCACACCCTATAAAAAGAAATATCTTAATTATTTTAATTCTTTTTTTTTTTTTTTTCTTGTTATTAGATATTTGGAAGAACACGAATTCCTTGTTTATTTGTGTTATTCCGTTTATTATGCATAAAAATAAATATATTCATGATAACCCCCCACCCTCAAAATATACATATGTCATTACTTTTTCACATTCTTTTTACTTTACTTTATTCATAAAACTTTACAAAACTACTCCTCAAAACATAAATCATTACACATTTTCTTACACATTTCTTAAATTGTGTGTCATCCCAAGGGGGTGTAAATTAGGACATTTTCTTACACATTTCTTAAATTTTGCAACACATTTCTTAATAACTTTACTTTAGTTTTTTCATGTTATGAAATTTTACACAATAATGAAATTGAATGGAGAAGTATATCAACTAAAAAGAAATCTAAAAATTGAAGAAAAAACTGTCAAAATATATGGTCGGCATTAACAATTACTCCAGTTTTCGGATTCTGACGTCAAGTATTTTAATATTGTAATTAGGACTTTGTGTTAGTGATGTTGACCACGTTTATGTGGTGGTGTTTATCGCATCGCTTAATATTGGTAGTTGTTGGTTCCTTTACTTAAAAGGAGGGGAGTTGCACCTCGCCTTGTCAATTTCTCAACCTCATCAGTCAAACAACTCACCCCTTTCTTTTTATCTCTTTTATCATTATATATACTAAGAAATTTACCGTCTAATTTTAGTTTAAAATTATATATATGCATATCTTTTATTTATACATTAATTTTTAGATAAATTTGTGTTCGACAATCTTATACGTGTGACGGATGCTCAATTTCAATATCTGAGACTGACTTGGAGTTTTATAAACCCTTGAATTATACTCCCTACATTCTACAATAAGTGATGTTTTAGTTTAAACGGGACCACCCCCAAATTAGTGGATCCTTAGATCGGATACCGTGACATAAAAAAAACAGTGATGTTTTAGTTTTTTTTTTTTACTTATACACAATTAAGTGATGTTTTAACATTTTTTGCACTATTTCTTCCATTTACTCTTCTTTTTTTAACTTTATAAAATCTCATAATTTATAACTTACTTTATTAATTTTTTTTTTTTTTTTACGGAAACTTACTTTATTAGTTAATCTACTCACAATGTAAATATTTTCTCATTAATGAACTAAAATTAAGAAAATTGATTGGATCAGGATCTCATTTATCAATTATGGACAAACTTGTCAATACATACCCCTTTTTAATTCAAAAAATAATACTGTAAACTTCACTTATTGTAAAACGAATGAAAACAATAAAGGAAATGTGTAAAATTGTTTGATTATAGGGTAAACCCAAAACTTATTGTTTAATTAGCACCCATCGTGTTAGGTTTCAAAATTCAAAATATCAAACAAAATATAATTGAGATTTCGAAATTGAAATTAGGCCCATAATTGACTTAAACGTACGTTACTTTCGCCTCAATAATGTTTTGAGAAAATTCTACATAATCAATTTTTATACTACTGTTTTTTGTCGTTCAATTGGAGGTCGGCTATATAGAGTTAACTCTATATGCTCAACAATTTCTTGGTTAAATAATTTTGTAGCATTATTGAGTGAAGAAAAATATATTAATGTAGTAATAGGTTTAGAAAGTAAAACGAAATAACTCGGGGGAGATAATTTGATTAGACTTATGGGGTTGACTAAATAATAATAATACAAAAATTACATCAATTGTAAATGCAGGCGTGACTCTAGTGGTTGAGATCTTCCAACGTTACTGGGGCCACTGAATAGGACGTTACATTTTATATGTGCATGCGCCCTTTTTATTTTATTTCTTAATTTAAATGTTTAATTGTGTGTCTTTTAATATTTATGAAAGATTTTCCCTAACCTCATTAAGGTTTCATCCCTTGGTTTGATTTGGTTCTTTTATGCATAGCCTTCTCCAGCAAAAAGAATGTGGTAAAAATATATAATTATTCCAAAGATTGAAGGGGGAGGAGCCCAAAAATCTTGATTTATTTTAATTAATTTGTTCAAATATTATTATTAATATATTTTATTTTAGAAGTGGAATAAAAGAGAACGAGTTTGCTTTTTTTTTTTAATGGAAGGAACGAGTTACTTTGACAAAGTGGGATAGCTCAAGTGGTTAGAGCACCACTACCTAGGTCTTAGGTCCTGTGTTCGAGTCATGAGGAGGGGAAAAAGGGATGAGTATTTAATTTCCATTAAAAAAAAAAAAAAAAAAAAAGGAACGAGTTACTTTGTCAGTGGAGTTCATCTCACTTGATCTACTTAATTTAAAAAAAATAAAAAATTAGTGTGGTTATAGACTTATAGTATATTTCTTGTAGTTTTCGAGTATTGCAAAAAATAAAAATCTTAATACGAATTTAGATAATAATATTATAATCATATTGGTGAGCTTCCTTGAAAAATAAAATGGAACAATCTATTTAATTATGTGAAGGCCAGGACATGCATGTGGAATACTCTTTTTAATTCTGTGAAGGGACGAAGTTTTTTCCTTTTTTTTTTTTTTTTGGTCAAGGGCTAGTGGAGTATCAATTCTAGAATTTAATTTTATGAAAAAACACAAAAGATTGTGCTATTTACACAATTACACCTTATCCTAAAAAAAGTTGAATTTCTCAAAATATTCATGACTGAGTTTATAAAGTCAATCATGGGTCGTATATGTATTGTGTGTTTAGATTTTCTTGTACTAAATGCTCCTTTAAATGCAATAAATATTTATTAATTACCCGAGTCCTCGTTACAAAATTTATTTCCTTAATTTCATATATTTTCATAAATTCTCAAGTATTAATAAAACCACATCTCGAATTGAGATCTGTTTTAACAGAGGCAAATAAAGTTTTAAGTTTTAACCTTTTCATTTTATGTTAAAATTGTTCAAATACTTCATTTATGGGTCGAATTATGGTATCTACTCATTTGAACACTTGGATCCATTTGGGAAGAAAACTCACTGAGTGAATAATTTAATAGGGGTAGAGAGTTGTTTTCAGTAGGATCCAGACTTGGACAAGCCTAAACTCAGTTGTAAAAAAAAAGTAATTTCATCTAAAAGTTTAAACTCGATAAAAGAATTTTATCTCAACTAAAAATTCGAACCGACATAAAATCAATTTATTTATGTTAATTGTCTAACAATTTAGAAGTAAAAATAAATTAACATAGAGAGAGAGAAAGAGAGAGAGGGGGGACAACAGGGACGAGACGTGGACAAAGAACTGAGGGAGCGGAGATGCAAATCACACGTCTCTTGAATGTATAAGACTCGAACTCGATCAGGATCAAAGGCCTAAGTATAAGTAGTGATGCTCAAACCACTTCGAGCTTGAAAAAATGAATTAAAATTAATGATACAATTTGTTTGATTAATTATTACGCCCCTTCTCTAAATTTGAAGGGGTAAACAGTGGCATATTTGAAATAAGAGAAATATTAATGAATAATATATTAGTATTATTCAATATTTAAACTCATAAAATTCGATGTAAAATACTCCCTCCGTCCCAGGATTTTGTGCATGGTTTGACCGGCACAAAAATTAAGAAAATGGAATATAGTGATGTGTATGGTAAAATAAAGGAGGGGTATTATTGGTAATTCATTGACTAAAGTGGGTGGAGATTTGACTAAAGTTATAAATTGAGTTAAGTTGTGGGCCCAAGTAAAATAAAGGAGGGGTAATATTGGTAAAAATTATGTGAGTTATTTCCTTTTTTAGAGTGTGCAAATAATGTTGGGACGCTCGTTAAAGAAAGTGTGCAAATAATCACGGGACGGAGGGAGTAAAATATATATACATAAAGTACACAACTTACATACAAGGATATTCATATACTACCAACATTAAATTAACATATTGATTTGGTACTTATACTAAACAAATCGGGTTTTTAGCATTATATAGTAGAAAAAAATGGAGAGATAATTAAAATTGAGGGCAATAGATAAAAACCTGTTTTAAGATTGTTAATTTAAAGAAATTTAAAAGGAAAGTAAAAAAATGGGTTTGAAAGGTTGAAGCAAGAATGTGATTCTTGGAGAGTTAGTTGGGGGCCACCTTTTTGTTAGGAGGTTCGGGAACAGGTAATGCCACCTCTCACTACGTGGCGATGTTTCCTTAATTTCCACCTTTGCATGCAACTGCACTCTACGTATGCATGATCATATGCACCAGCCTCTACTAACAAATACTGTAAATTACTATTTCTCTTTTCTTATTTTTCCATATATTGTCAATAACTTGAGTTTGTTCCAACTCTATCAAAACTTAGCATTATACATTTTTTAATTGAATAATATTTCGGATCTTACATACATATATATATGATCAATATTATATATATACTCTTTCCATCCAATTTTATTATGCCCACTTGACCACTTCTTCGGACACGAATTTTAATGAATATTGATTAGTTTATGTATAAAGTAGATAAGTTGGGGGGTATGATGGGATGTTGTGAGGTCCATTTATAGGTAAAGTGATTATTTATTAATAAAATTAGTGTCAATTTGAGTAAATAAGTGATGGTTGGAGGGTGGAGATAAAGTAGTGTGAATAGTATTATTTTTAAAAAGAAAATGAGCATAATAAAATTAACAAAAAAAAGGAGGTGGAAATAATAAAATTGAACGGAGGAGGGAGTATGCTCTTTGAATCAATTGATGAATATAAGCTATGTTAATAACTATTTTGTGGTTGTAAATAACTATCATGATTTTCGTACAAGACATATCTAAATTATATGCGTGTTATTCTGTTTCATTTTAAATTCATTTTTTAAATAAAAAAAATGGACGTACCAAATTATAATCATCATTTTTTAATCTTATATTAATTAAAATAATCTTCACTTTATACTATAAACATTTCAAAATTACGTCAAATGTTAATACTTTAATTATTACTCGCAATATTTTATTACTCTAATTAAAGATTTTCATATTTTTTATTTTATCTCATTTAATACTAATAAACAACTCTGGTATTTAAACTTCACACAGTAAATTAAATGATGAATCTAAAATGAAAAAGATGGAGTAATATTTTTCATGAAATAACTAATATTCACTAACTAATACGCTTTAGTAAAACAAATTAAAAAATACACTTGAATTGTACGGTATATACGTGTACAATACTTTGTCATTATAATATATTTTGATTAAATTGTATATTGTGTGGTTGGAATATATATGGTTGGTTTTGGTGAAACCAAGGCAAGAAATGTGAGGTTGGACCATATATCTTGGTTCATGTGAAGCGTGCCCCCGTCTCACTCGATCTCTTGTTAATTACTTGTACCTAAATTCCTAATGCTGCTGCCTATTTACTTTCTTTAACTGCGGTTCAAGTGAATTTCAAGTTAATGTTCTCACATTTTTTGATTGCTTCTAATTAACTTGTTTAGATGCATGATTTCGATACGTTAATTTGTGTACTTCTCAGCTTTTATATATATAATCTTTCATGAAGTGGCGGTGCATGTAATTATGACCACAGATATGAATGTACGTTATATATAGAAGAATATCATGATAAATTCTTTGAAATTTATTAATTTAATAAATAACTTCATTCGTAATTGTCTGGATTAAAATAAATTTGAATTAACTTTACTTATTCTCAACTATTTCTCGAGTGTACGTTTAGGTTAAAATGGCGTTCAATGTAATTTGGATATGTTTTTAATAAGAAATTCAAAATTGAGATTGCAATGCGTTTTCGTAAAATGGGAATTAAACGTAATTAATACATAATTTTAATTAAATTGGGGATCCTGCTCACATATTTTTACCTCGTTTAGGTTTCATAATATGATATGGGCTTTTAATATTTTCTATTTTCTGCTGATTTATAGTAATATGATACTACCTTCTATAAGTATCTTGGTCAAATTAATTTACTACTAACTTATATCTAGTGGTCAAAGAAAAATTTATTTAAACCACATCGGACCACATGTAATGAAAACTCACGAGGTGAATTATCATGTCGTAAAAATTTAAAGAAAGTTGCTAATCCATGCATACATTAAATTTGAAGAAAAAGTTACTAAAATCATGCTCGTCACATTGAAAAGTTTAACCAAAGCTTTGCAAATGATATGACTTTTATTTCCAAATTAAATGTCCGTGGGACATATATACGTGTATTGTATTAAAAATTAACCTGCAATTAAAATCAGTCAAATTTTAAGGGATTATTAATTAACAGAAAATCTTAAGAAGCTATAGAGACAAGGTTTGAGACTAACGTGAGAATGTATCAACTTCTTCTTCTTCTTGCTAATTCATACTATTATACTTTTATATATAATGTCGGTATGTGAGTGTAAAAATCGATTAATTTTAATTAGAATGTAAGGAGTTAAATTAATTAACATCTGAACAAACTTCTGAGTGGGCAGAGGATGTTGCTTAACGCATTTGTTAGGTTATTTTCTCGTAAATACAGTCCTTCGGATACGCACACACGCCTACGCACGTGATACCATCATCTTAAATCATAATTTTCTTAATTACCTCAATATATGTACTATATACATATGATTTAAAAAAAAAAAATAAAAAAAAATTCTCGTTACTTAATTAGAAGCGTGCCTGTTTGAACGTGCTCGTAGGATTTAAAATCTATAATTAGATCTTCTATATCACTTTCTATATATATACATACGTGTGTGTATTTTTAGAGTATAAATTCTGTTCACGATGATTTGTCAAATTGACTATTTATTTCTCATTACTTTTCAATTATTCCCACCTAAAACACTACCTCTAGTATTCTTTAATTAATTTTTTTCCTTATACTTTTAAATTAATAATTTGCAACATACAGAGTAGTAATATATTTTGATAATATAAACAAATAATTCTTAATTAGTCTTTTTTCTATGGAATTGTTTCTGCAAAAGATAAAAAAAAATTGCAATTGCAATTGCCTCGCCTCAATTTAAACAATACCTTTCAATAATTTAATAAGTAATATTATTTAACATTACGACTAATATATTTCAATAGTAAATTGATCATATTGTCAAAATGAAAATGATCCATACAATAATTTTCCCTCTTCAATTAATCAACCACCGAAGAGACGTTAATTGGTACTGAAAAAAAATGATTTATTTGCTTTATAGATGAATAGTAATTCGAGCGACTGTCTCACTCAAATTGACCAACTTTAGCCTTCAACCACATGAATTTCTAGAAAAATCTTTCGCAAGGGTACTTAAACAAAAATAGATTTTTTTCCACCTGTTCCCTTCCATTACCTGTAGATTTATTACAAGCAACTTAGAAATTATGACTCCAAGTGCAGATGAAAATCCCATGCATGCATACATGTAATAATAATAATAATAATATTTGTTGTATGGATTTTGTTGAAAGTTTGGAATTTAATCGGCCGTGTAAGCAAGAGTGGGGGGGTTGCTTTTTGCCTGCCTCACCAGGGACAAATTTTAATTGCCTTTGCGTTTATGACAAGTGAAGTGAGCTACAAAAAATTAACCGGAGGTTATTCTGGTCATTATACATTTTTGCAATAATTTTATGAAAAAGTGACGAGCTTTTTCGTTTGTAACTTGTAAATGTTAATAATATATAAGAAGGGTGGAATATAGTATGTAATTGTTATGAGATAGATTTGGAAGAAAATTGGTTGTTAAGAGATAAGGTTGAGGATGAGGAGTAGTTGGTGGATATAAATTTGCATTCTCTATTTATTTTTATATATATACTCTTCACCAATTTCAAACCCACCCCTCCCACGCCAAATTAAGAGTATGAAAATGAAATCGAAAAGGTGCAATAATTATATATATTATTACGGAATTAAATAGAAGACTTTAGAAGATATATAGTCTTCAATTATTTACACAGATTTAATTTATATATATGTATTCTAGATCTTGTATGTAGATATGGCGAAGATATATTTCTTCTAGAATTCTTTCTTAATTGTAAATTACATGTACGTTCCGGTTGTATTCACAAAATTAAATGAAGCAAAAATAGATACTATTAAAGCTTGTTTACAAATTGAGAGTTGTTGTCTTCGGTTTTGTACATATAACAAGAGTCAAATAATATTATGCTATATACACGACATTCGACCCTGACCAAGTGCCTAATAATTAAGGCTAGTTATATTTAAATTTTTACTTAATAAATTCTATGTAATTTTTTATTTTAAATGTATACATATGTTAAATTAACCATAAAAATTAGTAATTGATAAAGAGAATTGATAGAAAAGGAAAAGAAAATTAGAAAGAGATAATGATTTTTTTTTTTGTAGAGAACCGGATTAGTACACGTAAGGAAAGAAGAAAAAAATTGATAGAAAAATAGATTCAGAACTAGATATAAGAATTGAAGTAGATGATTATTTAATCGATTTCAGAAAAAACTACATAAAAAAATTAGAATAATCTTTTAGTTGCCCAATTTGAACTAGAATTATTTAGTCGATTTTGAGTTAAGTACATATATACCACCGAAGTAAGATTACAAATTTATATATGCGCGCAAATATTAAAAGCACTTAAAAATGATACATATATATATATATGCATCTTAATAAATAAATAAATGCATGGTCCTGAAAACATGATGCATGCATCTTATAGACCACAATCTATTTTATGACATCTTTCATCAGTTGAACCAAACCATATAGGAGTATAGTTTATTAACCTCAAATATTAGTATTATAATAATTATTAATGAATGGATGCATGATATATATTTAGGACAATTATTAATATTAATTAATTAATAAAATGTTCAAATTTGGAGCATGCCTCGACAAGGTAGATTAGAGTTGGCGCCGTCTACTTCTTTTTTATAGGACCCCCACCTTGATTAATGATACAACAAAATACCCTTGCATAGTTTTCAACATATAACCTATAATTAATTCAATATTTTTTTAAAAAAATTTAAGTTTTGGTGAAAACTATAAATATATTTTACTAGGAATGAGAATGACCAAATACATTATTAACAAAAAGTCAGTAAAGAAAGAAACCTTAACACACAAAAACTGCATTATTAATAGGCTTTAATGATGATAGATTTGCATATATGAATTGACAAACGCACTTCACAGTTCACACTTGTAAGTTTAATTTTAAATGTTGGATGGTCTATCAATTTCTCTAAAGGTGATTCATACTTTACTTTAAACATAATTATTATAATTTTTGATTAATTGGTTCCAACTCAAATTTCTGGCCTTTTAAAAATATATTAATATATGTTACGTTTGAAGACAGGTAATTTATCATTTCATTTTTTGTTGTTATGCTTAAAATTTGAATCTTGTGTGTATTTTTATTTTAAAATTGATTCAACGTAATTTGCTTTCAACAGGAATCGAACCCAGGTCGTCTTGTAGAGAGGTGGAGAATTAATTCTTGTATATTAATTCCTAACGATTAGTAAAAAAAAAGGTCACTTTAGATGAAATAATTTCTAAGATCAATTTCACCGTCCATTAACGTGTGTCTCAATTAAAGTCAGAGCAAACTCTATATGTATTAGATGAAACAACCATATTATATAAAGAGTATGATATAGTAAAACTTAAGTCTTAATTGCAGTCCTAGGTAACGTGAAAATGTCTCATTCTCATTCCCCAATTTTGTGCACAAGATCACTGCCAATAATCATCTATGGAGTAGTTAAACTAATTAAAAAAATCTTAGTTAATTGGGATGTGTGAGAATTTAGCTTAACGAACCATAAAAAGGATTAGGCAGAAAAGAGGAACAGAGAGATGATTGTTGCTTAACGTATTTAGGAACCCATAACTTGGGGCTTAATTATATTTTTATTTTTATAAATTAAAATTTACAATTTGTTTTTATTTATTGCACTTGCACTACCTCGGGCGACGCAGAATCCTAGTGTGACTGCATACTCGTACTGGCCCACGGAGGTTTGAGTAATTCTCAAGCCACATATTAACATTCTTCTTTTTAAAAAGTTTTTTTTTTTATTATTAAATTATCTACTCTAATCACGCGATAATCTTAACAAATTAAAGGATAAATTAAAAGGTAGATGTGTTTAATTAATATAGTTGATGAAGGTGAGGCATGGGGCTTAGTGTGAATAATGAGATTTGATCACCGTTAATTATGGTGAGGAGGTATAACTTGTATTTATAGTGAAGATGTACAAAGTAACTAATTACATGAATGTAGGGATATACATAAAAGTATTTTAATATACAATTAATATTGATAAGAGCTATTAACTAGGGGTGAGGCAATCACTCCTTAATATCCCCCGTCAAGCGATGCGTGGGATGAGGAAAAACGCAGAGCTTGGAACGAAGGAACTCGAACGTCGGGCGAGGAAGACTCTTTGTGAAGATGTCAGCCAGCTGAAGATGTGTAGGGACAAACTGTGTGGACAGTTTTCCAGAGGTGACGAGCTCACGAACAAAGTGACAGTCGATGTCAATGTGTTTTGCTCGTTTGTGTGCGACCGGATTCTGGCTGAGAAAAAGTGCACTGTTGTTGTCGGAGAGCAGAACCGGGCGAGCAGGCAGCGGAACTCGTAGCTCGCCGAGCAGAGAAGTTAGCCAAACGACCTCGGCAGCTGCGTTGGCTAAGGCACGATACTTCGATTCGCAACTGGAGCGAGCAACAGTGGGCTGTTTCTTTGCACTCCACGAGACCAGATTTCCACCTAGAAAGACTGAGTAACCATAGGTAGAACGACGAGTCTCAATGCAACGAGCCCAATCGGCATCCGAGTAGGCGACCACGGAAGAGTCTGGGCGACGAGTGAAGGTGAGGCCATAATTGAGAGTGTGTTTGACATAGCGAAGAATCCTCTTCACGGCCGAGAAGTGGTCTCTGGTCGGCGCTTGGAGAAACTGACTGACGTGATTTACCGAGAAGGATAGATCAGGTCGAGTGATGGTGAGGTACTGTAGGGCACCCACCAATGAGCGATTAAGGGTCGGATCCGAGAATGGATCACCAGTGCCGACCAGGTTCTCGCCGACAGCCAGGGGGGTGGCGATAGGTTTGGAATCTTGGAGGTCTGCTCGCTCAAGTATTTCACGAGCATACTTGGACTGCCCGACGAACAGCCCGGAAGAGGTGTAGGAGATTTCCAAACCCAGAAAATAATTAAGGCGACCAAGGTCCTTGAGGGCGAACTCCTTGTGTGCCCGAGAAATAAAACGAGCAAGTGTAGATGAGTTGTTGCCAGTGACAATAATATCATCGACATATAAGAGGAGGTAGATGATCGAGGAGCCTTGGAATAGGAAAAACAGCGAAGAGTCAGACTTGCATTCCTTGAAGCCAATGCTGAGCAAGAAGGAGCTGAAGCGCTGAAACCAAGCTAATGGAGCTTGGCGGAGACCATATAGTGCCTTCTTCAATTTACAGACATGATCAGGGAGCCGAGGATCGACAAAACCAGGGGGTTGAGCCATAAAAACCGATTTCTGCAGGTGGCCATTTAGAAATGCATTCTTGACGTCCAGTTGATGGAGAGGCCAGTTGAATCGAGCAGAGAGAGATAAGATTACACGAACAGTGGTCGCCTTTACAACAGGGCTGAATGTGTGAGAGAAATCTGTGCCGGGTATCTGGGTAAAACCTTGAGCGACCAATCTGGCTTTGTGCCGCTCAATTGAACCATCAGATTTATACTTGGTTCGAAAAACCCATTTAGAACCAACAATGTTCGCATCCTGAGGGCGAGGAACAAGATCCCAAGTGTTGTTAACTCGTAGAGCATCAATTTCCTCTTGCATTGCGGCCAGCCATTCAGGGGACTTTGCAGCAGATTTGAAACCACGAGGCTCCGAGGAGGTAGTGAGGGCAGTAATTAAGGCAGTGGAGGCCAAGTTGAGAGGATATTTGGGTTTGAAAATCCCAGATTTTGCCCGAGTGGTCATCTGGTGTGTGGATGGTGGTCGACTGTGGTTGCTCGGCAATGGGTGCACGACTGTGGTCGGCAGTGGGGGCTCGGCTGGTGCAGGAGGAACAGGCTCCACCGTAGGCTCAATGGTCGGCAGTGTGTGCTCGTCCGGTGCATGACGAGCAGGTGGCTCCTCAACAAAGGCTGGCAGATGAGGAGTATCCTCGCCAAGGTCAGTGATGCATGCCGAGCACGGTGGAGTGCGAGAAGTATGTTCAAGAGGCAAGTCGTCGGAGGATTCCAGCTAGGCATCCAAGAAAGATGAGACCACTGCACTGGTCGGCAAGGGCCGAGCAGAACCTGAAAAAGGGAAACAACCCTCATCAAATACAACATGTCGAGTAACAAAGGTTTTGGATGATGTAGGATCGTAACACCGGAAACCCTTGTGGAGACTACTGTAGCCCAAGAAGATACATGGGCGACTGCGAGGAGAAAGTTTGTTGGCTGCATAATCCCGTAAGTATGGAAAGACCCGGCAGCCAAATGGTTTGAAGTTTCCATAAAGGGGCACAGATCCGAAGAGAACCTGATACGGGGTTTAACCGCCCAAAATAGAGGACGACAGACGATTTATAAGATGGACTGCAGTAGAAAAAGCATCGAACTAAAATTCAGACGGGGCCTGAGCATGAAAGAGCATGGAGAGACCAGTTTCAGTGATGTGACGGTGTTTGCGCTCGGCGCGACCATTTTGCTGGGGTGTGTAGGGACATGACACCCGATGCGAGATGCCCTGCTCGGCAAAAAAATGGCGAACAGCCGTATTGATGAACTCAGTGCCACCATCACTCTGAAAGACTTTGAGTTTAGCCGAGAACTGAGTGCAGACAAATTTATGAAAGGCGACCAGTGTAGTAAAAAACTCAGATTTTGTACGGAGAGGATATATCCACGAGAACCGGGAATAGTCATCGACAAACACTGCATAATAACGAAAGCCACCTAAAGCAACAACAGGGGAAGGACCCCAAAGATCGCAGTGTACTAAATCGAGAACTGCAGAAGCACGTTTTTCATTGATAGTAAAAGACAAACGTTTACTCTTGGCCAACTGACAAGAGGTGCAAATGGTAGGGTTCGGCAAAATTGAATTAACAGATAGATGCCCTAATCTATTTAAGTCTTTGATAACATTAAATGGGACATGCCCCAAACGGGAATGCCATAAATCAAAGGAAGCACGAGCAACATCAGGCGACTTCAAAGCAGCGACCAAAGCCGGGAGTGCTCGTTCCAATACGTACAACCCTTGCTCACATCGACCCTGAGCCACCACTTCCTTGGTAGCTCGATTCTGAACAACAAATGATTTGTCAGAAAAGCAAACATCAACTGGAAAATCAGACGTGAGTTTACTAATAGATAGGAGGTTTTTGGTGATGTGAGGAACAACAAGAACGTCCACGAGACCTATATCCTTAGAGAGGTTATGTCCAATATGAGAGATGCGTAAGGAATTACCATTACCAACGACCACTTGGCCATTACCAGAATAAGGTGTCGAGGAATCCAGATGGGAGGTGTTGGGAGTCATGTGAGCCGAGGCTCCTGAGTCAACATACCAATCAGAGGAGGTTGGCGAGGAGACAGAGCAGGCCGAATGAAAGGCCTGAGCAATGTTGGCGGATGGGTCGTCGGACATATGGGCAGTTGGGCGACCAGTCTGGCGAGGAGTTGGGCCACGAACAAATCGCTGAGGGCATTTGTTGGCGTAGTGCTCGCCACGGCAGATTTGACAGCGAGAAGCGTAGTTTTTGCGCCCTGCGCGACCACCAGAAAAATCGGGGCGACCACTAGAAGAGTCGGGGCGACCACTATGAAGGGGACCAGAGGGGCGACCACCAGTATGATCGCGTGGATTCGGGCGAGCAAAAAACGCGGCTGGAGCGGGCTCAACTGGATCAGGCTTATTCATAATTTCAAAAGCGATCGCCTGATGCAATAGGTCACGGAAAACAGGGACAGGCGAGAGGGCCATTCTGGTGTCGGCAAAGCCACTAAATTTGGGTCCAAGACCCCGTAGAAACCAGTGTGACATGTCAGATTTGTCGACTGGCTTACCAATGGCGGCCAGTTGGTCGCATAATGCTTTAAAACGCCGACCATAATCGGCAACGGGAAGGGAATCACGTTTGAGGAGAAGGAGTTCCTCACGAAGTTGGGTGATGCGAGACTGTGAGGAGTGGCTGAAAGCATCCTCCAAGGCAACCCAAGTATCGCGGGCCGTGTCACATTGAACAACCTCGGCCAGGGTTTCTTCAGTGAGAGAGGAGAGAAGAAGAGCAAGGACTTTCTGATCCTTTGTTTTCCAGGCGGCGAAAGTCGGGTGAGTGTCGGCATGGGGGGCGGAAGATCCATCCACAAAGCCGTAGATATCGGCACATGTGAGCATCGGGACAACTTGCTTCTTCCATAGGAGAAAATTGGAAGAAGTGAGTTTCACCGTGACCATGTGAATAAGAACATTCGTAGGGATAGAGGAGTCTGCCATTGAGAGGGGAGAAGATCAAGGGGGAGGAGCTCGACAATTTAAGAAGGCGGCGGCGGCGCAACGGCGGTGGCGGCAGAGATGGAGAAGGAAATTAGGGTTAGGGTATTTGGATCGTGTTTAGGCTGATACCATGTGAAAAATGAGATTTGATCACCGTTAATTATGGTGAGGAGGTATAACTTGTATTTATAGTGAAGATGTACAAAGTAACTAATTACATGAATGTAGGGATATACATAAAAGTATTTTAATATACAATTAATATTGATAAGAGCTATTAACTAGGGGTGAGGCAATCACTCCTTAATACTTAGCTCTAATTGAATTGGATGAGGCATGGGGCTTACTTGAGGCTCTAATTGAATTCGAGAGAGTGATTGTACAAATTGATACGAACAAAGTTCATGATACGATTCTACTCTCCGAAACTATATTGCTGCTGCTCGTGCTTTGATTAGAGGAAAAGCGTTTTTTTTTTCTTGGGTAAATTTAGTAAGTCGAAATGTTAGTTGTGTCACACACTGATACATTCTTTTGTTAGCGCGTCTCAGTTCATTTGTATGTTAATATTCATATTTGAGTTGATATTTTAAATTTTATGAATGACCTTCTCAATTTGATTTGCACTTGTAATTAAATTTTTGATTTAATAAAAGAAAAAAATAGGCAACCGAAGTTTAAAACCGAATTCAAAATCAAAGTATATATACAACTATGTACGCATACACCATATATACACTCGGACACTTGTAAATATGAATTTGTGTTCATTCATTTAACATAAAAGTGAAACACGAAAAGTAAAATAAGAGAATCGAATCGATGATAAATATGGTACTCCTATAGTGACAAATACGTACATCTAATATATGTCGTGATCAATAGTTGCGTTAAGGCATAATCAAAACACATTATCCAGTGGATTAACGTAAATAATGCTTGCTCTCTTCATTTGACTAAGAATATATAGGTCAGATGTCATTGTTTCTTGTCACAGTTTAATTATTTTTATCAATTAATTAAGTATTGTCTTGACATGGAAAATACAATACGCGCGGATTGTGTAATGTAGATTAAAGAAGAGAGTAATAATTCACAACATATATAACTTTTTTGAATAATTAAATTTGATGATAAGGTTCGACTAATTAATTAGCTAGATGGAACAAACATTTAATTACATATGATAATAGAATTTGGCCGTCCCAAAGACCGACAATTTAATTTAAAGGTGGAAAAATGCTTTGATTAGGTGGTATTCAGTTTGCAAAATTTGCATGATTTAATGTTAATAAGAACAAGGTTTATGATGTTTGGCCGGCCGTATCTAACCTTTCTATATCTTCTCTTTTTTTACCTAATCCGAGTCACACAGATAGAGAGAGCTCTAGAGAAACAAGTGATTTTTCTTGTATGTATGGTGTATATATATTACATTGATGAATGAATCATACAAAAATAAAATAATATTAATAATTTTAAGTTAATTTAATGATTCAGTCTCGAGTGAAGCTTATCCACCTAAGTAAAATACAATTACACTTATCAACTGGTCGATACAATTTTAATTATAAACTAGTATAATTAAATTTACGTAGTTCAACGTGTGTGTGCGTGTAAAATGTTATTATAACATTGTTTCATACAAGTAATGATATCCATGAATTAATGGTATATTATATGTTATTAGTATGATCGAATTCAGTTTTATACCGTGAACAAGTTTCTCCCAATAGATCGAGATTCATATAAATTGAAAAAAAAAAAATTGAGTACCAATTTTCCTTAAATATAAAGGTAAGTGCCCCCAACTAAAAAAAAAAAACTTCATTGTTTAATTTTTTTTCCTGATAATTACGTAAACATAATTAAATGGATTGCCACCTGTAATATGTTTCATCAAATTTACTATATATATATTTATATGATTATGAAGTGTTTAGCCTAAAAAGATTAAACAGCTACTATTATATTCCAAATTAATAAGATGAGCCGTGAAAGCCATATCGTTTGACAAAAGATTATGAAAAGGGGCCCTAATCCCTTAATCCAAAACACAAAAAATTGATTGTTTCAATCCCTATTAGTAACTACCAAGTACCAATCTAATAATAATAATTATATTAATATATAATGCAGAGTCGATTGTTGATTTTTTTTTTTTTACAGAGTCAGACTCAACACAAATTATTACTAGCTAATTTGAATCGATTGTTGGTAAAACTTAACAGTCGAATAAACCTGAGTAGGGAGAAAATGAATTAATATACATAGTTATTTATTAATAATTATTTGTAGCGAAGTAATGAAGATGGTTTGAAAAAGACATAGAATGACATGTAACATTTTGCCAGAAACGGACGCAACGGCAGCAGCCAGTATATTAGTAATTGATTATTATCAACTTTGCTTGCTTGGTGTTTTGTTTTGACTTGCTACTTTCTAATGACTTGACACGAGATATATAGTATATCTAATCTCATCATCCTATTTTTTTAAGACACATAATTTCAAAATAATTACTACAACAAGTTTCAAGTGTGGGGTAGAGGTTCATACGCTATCCAGTTAGGAGTGTAAATGAGTTGAGCTACTGTCAAGTTTAAATTCGATTAAAAAATTCAAGGTTAAACTCAACTCGCAACACTCAATTGAATTATTTTATTAATCTTGTGTCCTTTAAACATTTTAATTCTATTTATAATTAGTATATTAAGAGTAACATTGTAAAAATATGTGAGATCAATAGACTCGCGAGCCTAACGTGCCTAATATTGTTGAACTTGAACCCGGCTCAATTAAATTTGAATTTTTTTTTTATATAAAAAAATCGAGACTCAATTACAAGCTCCAGGTCCTCATAAGTTGTAAGAATGAAATCATAATTGATGTTGACATCTTCTACAAAACCTTTTTTCTTTTGAGAAAATCTTGGGAAATTTTTTGTTTTAGTCCTATAAGTTTGGGATATTTAAAAAAAAATCATTTAAGTTTCAACTTTACAAAATACGTCATTTACCTTTCAATTTTAATCTTTTTTTACTTCAATTTTAATCCTTTATGTTTTAAAGGAATTATAATTAACTGATTTAGTGCCACATGTATTAAAAAATGTCACATCACTATTTCTCCTCTATATATATTAAAAAAATAGAGTTAATAACACCCCAAAATATTTTATACACACCTCATAATTTTAAATAAAAAAAAATATATATAAAATAACTATATAATCTTTACATAATAAAGAGTAAAATAATTTTAAAAAACAACTTCAAAAAATCTGGAAAAAAATGTAATTAAAATTTATAAGTATTTTAAAAAACTAACTAAATCTTTAAAAACAATTAATTTACATAAATTAATTAATTTTTTTTGAAAAAAATCTTAGAAAATTAAATAGAATCTGAAATTAAAAAAAAATTATCAAAACAAAATTCAAAATATTAATTTTTTTTAATAAAACGTAAAAAAAAAGGTAAATTAAAAAAATCAATAAAAAAGTAAGATTTTATTTTTTATTTAATTTTCTTAATATTTATTTTTGATTGAATTGATTTTTCTTTCATTTTTTATCTTTTTTTTTTAATTGAATCATTAATTGGTATTTTTAATTTAAATATTTTATCAATTTTATTTGATTTATTTAATATTTATAGATTTTATTTGGATTTAATTGATTTTTTTATTTAGATATTTTTTTATATTTAGTTGATTTTTTTAAATATTTTTAAATTTTATTTAATTTTTCGTATTATTGAATATTTTTTAATTAATTTTTTAAATTTATATATAGTTTTAATGATTTAGTTGAATTTTAAATTATATTTTTAATTTTTATTCAATTTGTATTTATTTTGAGGGATAAAGGGTAAATAGGAAAGAATTAAAGTGTGTTTAGTAATAAAAATTGATTTTTAAATTTTAGTGGAGTGTGTATAAAATTTGAGGTTTATATAACATTTTATTAGATGTTAGTAGCCTTACACAAAAAAAATTATTTGCATCTACTCCAAACTAATTATTTTGCTCCTCTATATATATGAAAAAAAATTAAAAATTGCATCTACTCTAAACTAATTAATTTATTTATTTGAAATATATTTATTTATCATGAATATTTGATAAAATGATGATATTATCATTAAATTTAGTTATACTTTTCAATTAATAGAAAAAAATAATATAAGGGTTACTTAGTCATTTTATATATATTTATTTTTGTATTTAAAATTATGGGGTGTGTATAGAGTATTTTTTGGTGTTATTAACTCTATTTTTTTAATATATATAAAAGAGAGATAGTGATGTGGCATGATAATGTGACATTTTTTAATACATGTGGCACTAAATTAGTCAATTATAATTCCTTCAAAACATAAAGGATTAAAATTGAAGTAAAAAATGATTAAAATTGAAAGGTAAATGATGTATTTTGTAAAGTTGAAACTTAAAGGATTTTTTTTGGAATATTCCAAACTTATAAGACTAAAACAAAAAATTTCCCGAAAATCTTCTACTAAACTTAAGTTTATTTAATTCAACGATAATAAAATGGGCTTTATCGTTAGGTAGGAAAGGCCCAAAAATCTTTAGTTTTCACTTGAAGTAGTATTTAGGCCCAAACCTACAATTTTACCACTTTTTTTTATGATAATTTTGCACGTGAAGAATTTCATCGACACCTAAAAGTAATTAATTTATTAAAATATCTAAATAAAAGTAATTAATTCATCAAAATCAAATGTAAGAAAACAAAACTGCAATTATATATTAATTCAAATTTAACTTAGAAAAAATAAAACCTGTTTCGTAGAGGGAAAAGACTAGTTTTAAATTGGTTCATTACAGCATCTCTATTATCATTTCTAATGTTCCTTGTATGGGCTGCACTAAAACTAGTCGTTAAATATTACTACCAATCAATTGTTTTACCATTTTATGTCTCAAATGAAAATTAATTATGTCAAAAAGAGAATTGCAGCGCCGTCTGGCTTGTTGACCAAGCAACCATGGCCAAACCTTGGACAAATTATAATGTGGGAACTCATTGACTTTTAATCTTGTGTCCTTTAAAGATGAGGAAAGAGTTTATGCCAAACAGTTCCCTGTCAAGAATCCTATTCATCAATCATTTGTTTTTTTTTTTAATAATATCAACCATTTCATTCATATATTAATTTAACCTGATTTTAATTTGCCAAAAAATTGAGCACTTAAAAACAGCACTATCTAAAATTTCACAAGTCATAAACTTATATTTGGATCATACGAAATATTTTACTCGTCATAAGTATATAGTTTATTATAAGATTAAAATAAAATTACTATAAAATCAAAATATGATACTACAAGACCAAAATATGCTGTAAAAATAATAAAACACGCTCAAAAAACTAAAATTTATTACAGTCATTGCAGTAATTTTGACCTTTTAGTGAGACACAATATCTGAGATCGAAAAATATATACTATTTCATTTAGGTTTGTTCCACACGCGTAAATTGGGTACACGTGAAATTTTGCCTCATCAATTTATCTTAATTAACTACGATCTATTTTATGTATGCAAATTTTCATATAGGATTTTGGGAAAGGATTAGAAACCGCCTGAAATAATATTCTTTAACAAACATATACTACAAATACATTATTATTATATTCAAAAGAAAATACATTGTACAATTGGTTAATTTATAAAATGGTTGTATGGTCATAATTCGATATTTTTTCGAGTTTAGATTAATTTGGAGTACTAGTTTTGAATGAAAAGCGTCAGTTCTTCTTGATTACTTGTGTTTTTAGGTGGAGAGTATTGGCATATATATGATTATGATTCCATTATCAGCTGTCACATGCTGCTGCTTTAAAAAAGGTTACTATGAATCTCTACTACCATAATTGCTACTCCTCCATGCCCTAAACTTTTCTTGTTAAAGGGGGTATATTATTAGTTAAGGAATAATAATGAGTCACACAAGAAAATATACATGCATTAAGTTGTTTACGACAATTTTTTTTTTTTTAAAAAAATGATGTCTGATTCCGCTGATTCGCATTGTAATTCATATGGCTGATTCCAATAATATTTTAATCTGAATCCAACTTTTAAATAAATATTGTTCCTTTTCTCGTGTATATTTATCATGAAGTCATGAACGGATGATTTTGTGTTGGAATACATTCATTAAATACAAGAATGTAAGTGAATTTAAATATATATAAAAATTTATATGAAATATTAGCTATAAATGAAATTTGGAAGGCAAATATGACACGCGAATTTTGAAAAATAACTTTAATTTATAACATACTCCTATATTATTGTAAAAAGCAACACTTTAAAATTTGCTTTTTAATATATTCCTATAATATAAATGAAATAATTTAACACTTTTCTATAAGTTTAAATTTTTATATGATATAACATGACATGTCATATATACTGATATCAAAATTTAGACTCATCCACATTCTAAATTCAAATCTCAGAAATTGATTCCACAACTTCATTGACCAAGATATTTTGATAATCCTGTTATATCTAGTCAAAGAAGTCAATCTTTGACAAGTCAATCCTAGTCACCAGCTTACGTGGCGAGGACCAGTCAACAAAGTCGTGCGACGACTAGTCAACAAGACCAAGAAAATGTAATAGAATAGATGTATTTAATATATTTAAGTGCTCGCTCAAAGATGTTGGCGAGCACATGGATTAGTTAGCTGCTCGCCCAAATGTGTGGCGAGCACGTGTCTATCTTAGTTAAGAAAGTCTAAGTATTGAAGCCTTGGGAGACAGCATGGAGCGTGGCGACCACACTCCTCGACATGGTCCTCCGGCGACCACCGTAGCTCAGCTCCTCGGCATCTCGGCGAGGACGAGCACCAGAGGCGGTTTAGCATTAAATGCGCCATCAAATCACCTTTTTGGGCAGAAGACAGGTCCAATAAGGGCGTGCCACGTGTAAAGGGCGGGCAGCCCCTAGAAACCAGTATATAATGCCTAAAAAGGCTCATTTGTACACAAGTTACCCATTCCTACAAATCACTCCCAACCCAAAGCAATAAACACTCCCAAGCTTCTAAAGCTTTAGCTTCTCCAAGAAGCTACTTTTGGTGTTCTTCTTTGTTCTTCAATAGATCATCAAGATCATCATATAAATACTCCTTAAACACGTAATAAACCCCCGATCATTATACATGTTTGTCTCGTGCTAACAAATAGTCCACATCCGATTCAACCATCAAAAGCACGCACAACATTTGGCGCTAGAAGGAGGGGTCCTTTTACGTGTTCATCACTCTCAGTTTCGACCGATCATCGAGCGATCGGTTTGCAAACTCCGTTTTCAGGTTTTTAATCGGTAGTTCCACCTTTTAAAGCTTTGTTTACGTATTTTCGTGTTCTTGGATATTTGCGATATTCGAGACATATTTTGGAGTTTGGTCTCCGTGTAAACTTGTTTTTATGCTTTAGTTGTTGTTACTTTGCTTCTAAGTAGTTGTAATAGCACGTTCTTCTGCGTAAGAACTTTAATCTTTCGTTTTTAAGCGTCGAAAGCTTAAGAACAGTCATATCTTTGTAATAATCCCCAGAGACACTCTTTAAACGATGTCTCATCACACTCCTCAAGACGGATTTGTTGCTCCCGGAGGGAACGAGCACCCTCCGGCGCCGGCGGTGAATCCGTTTGCAAACTTGAAAATGGGGGACATTCTGAATGATCCCCAGCATCTGAAAGATCTCTGTGACTATCTCACGGAGAAGAAGAGGCAGAATGAGGAGCTGGAGAAGGCCAAAGATCAGGCCTTCGACCGAGCTCGCAAAGCCAATGGGAACGAAGAAGACAACCGTTCCTATCACTCTAACTCTGTTCACCCCTAAGACAGAGGAAAAAACAAAGTCGACGAGCACTCCCACAATAGCCACACGGGAGACTCGAGGCACCGAAATTCGGTTTTCAACCGGATGGATGATAAAGACAGAAGGGCTCCTCGCCGAGTGCCTTTCAATGTGGATGGCCGATCAGGCAGAGCCGACCACCACCGAGATCACGCTGATAAGAGAGATCAGGGTGACAGAGTCTCAGCTCTTGATCGAGTGGGACCAGGGAAAGATTCGCGAGCTCCGGCGAAGAGCTATCGCAGCCACCATTCTGGCAGGCACTCTCCCAGGCGATCACGTCATGATGATCGCCCGACCGCATCCCAGGGGAGCCGGCGCGACGAGGACGTCGTCCCCAAGCCACAAACCGCCGAGGAGGGGCAGATCGCCCAGTTCCTCGAGACCCAAAAATTAATGAAGTTAGAGATGGAGACTCTGCGAGCAGAGGTGGTCGCCTCGAAGCTAGGGACCACCCCACCAATCACTCTGCCCGCACCTCCTCTGAGTGTTGCAATCCTTACAGCCCCCATTCAAAGAAAGATTCAAATGCCCTCCATGGCGGCATACGATGGTGCATCCGACCCCAGAGTACATTTGTCCAAGTACTCCAACTACATGGCCTCAATCGGGGCAACGGACGCCACCCAATGCAGAAACTTCTCCCTAACTTTGGGAGACCGGGCTCATCGATGGTACACAACTTTGAGTCCTGGCTCGGTCACCTCATTCCTTGAGCTGGGACAACTCTTTCTGACCTACTACGGGTCTATTGCTGCTCGCCCAGCCTCAAAGCAACGTTTGGCAAACGTTCGCCAATCTATAAATGAGTCAGGCAAGGACTTCATCGAGCGCTTCGATAGGCTGGTGATCGATGGGGAGGCCGTGAACGATGAGACGAAGCTGATCTCAGCTGTTTCCGGTCTGAGGATAGGTACCAAGCTTTGGGAATCTATCCATCTTACTTTCCCAAGTTCTTATGCGGACTTCCGCACAAGGGCTGGGAACTTCATTCAAATGGAGGAAATAATGGACGCCGCCAAGGCTAACAAGCAACAGGAGGCGTCCAAGAGGGTCTGGCCCAAGAAAAATACAAACACTGGGGAGTCGTCACAGCCCAAGAAGGCGACCACTCAAGCTGGCAGTGCTCGCCCTGCAAACTTCAGGCCTTTCGAGGAGTCTCCTGAGATCATCCAGTTCAGAGAATCTCTCTCTCTTGATCCCAGGGGCATTTTTAATGCAGTTAGGGGAAAGAATCTGCTCCCCCAGGCCAAGCCAATGCATACAAGTGATGAAAACCTAGATGCTAGCAAATTCTGCGACTACCACAACTCCATCGGCCACCACACCAATGGGTGCCGAGACTTGGTGAGAAACCTTTTTAAGTTGTACAACGAGGGCAAGCTCGCCCATTTCATCAAGCCTCTTGGAAATGGCGACAACAGGGGGAAGAAACGTCGCGACGACAACGACGACCTGCGCCAACAACTGAATCGTCCCAAGATGACTCCTCCCATGCCACAGAATCCTGGCAACGACATTGATAACATGGGAGCCTGTCTGGTTATAGAAGGCCCTTTGGGAGGAACCCAATCCGGGAAAGAGCTATCTGTTCGCCGAACTCAGAGTGAGCAGCGAGCACTAAACAATGTTCATCAGGTGTGCGTCGCTCCGACTGCCGAGAAGCCCCTATCTCACCAAATCATTTTCTCGGACGACGACCTGAACGGCGTGGTGCACCCAAACAATGATGCTTTGGTCATCACGGGCAAGATTATGGGAACCAACGTCCATCGCCTGATGGTCGACACCGGGGCATACACCAACATCCTTTTCAAGCATACGTTGGATGCTCTCGGTGGATATCCGGAGTACATTGAGCCTTGCGATGATATAATCGTAGGCAGCTCGACTTTATGATCGTAGATATGCCATCGTCCTACAACGCTTTCCTCGGCCGTCCTTTCTTCAACGAGTTCAAGGCGGCCGTTTCTACCTTTTATTATTGTGTAAAGTTTCCAACCCCGGCGGGAGTTATAACCGTCAAGGGCGATCAGACGCGGGCGAGGGAGTGTCTCGTCCGTTTTGCAAAGCGTCATTCTAAGGAAAGTACTATGATTGGCCAGTATATTGAGTGTCAAACACAAAATCAACAAGTGAAATACTTGGAGGGTCTTCCTAGCAAGTACAGAAAGATTGAAGTTGGGGAGTGCAGTCGTAGTTCCGACGACCACCAAGTGGAGGCGAACGAGCACGCCTCCATGGAAGTGGACGACCACACCCCAATGGAAATCGACGAGCAGACAGATTCGGGCGACCAGCTCCCCGACGACCAGGTTCCAGAAAACTTTCTAGATCTGGAGCCTAGGTTAGGCTTAGAGCCAGAGTTCGGAATCGAGGATCCTCGTTGGAAGGAGCCTAAAGAACGGGCAACTTCAGCGGAGGACCTTGAAACCATCCATTTAAACGAAGCTCGTCCAGAACTCGAGGTATTCATCGGTTCGAATTTACCAGAACATTTGCGGTCAGACATGGTCGCATTTTTGAAAGAAAACATTGGTGCATTCGCCTGGTCGCACAAGGATATGGTGGGCATTCCAACGAATCATGCCTGCCACAGATTGAATATTGATCCAGCGAGGAGACCTATCACCCAAAAACGAAGGAAATTTGGGCCTGATAAATATGCGGCTTTGGCGGTCGAAGTCAAGAAATTGATCGACAATAAATTAATCGAGAAAACTGGAACTGATCCCGAGTGGTTGGCCAATCCAGTGCTCGTAAAAAAGACGACCGGGTCGTGGAGATTGTGTATAGACTTCACAGATCTAAACGATGCCTGTCCAAAAGATCACTTTCCGATGCCCCACATTGATCACCTAGTAGACAATACAGCGGGGCACGAGATGTTAACTTTCATGGATGCTTTCGCGGGCTACCATCAGATCGCGATGCATCCTGACGACCAGCGACATACGGCCTTCATGACGGCCACCGATATGTATAGCTGGAAGAGAATGCCTTTCGGTTTGAAAAACGCGGGGGCAACATACCAAAGACTGGTAAATAAGATGTTTGAGAAACACATCAGCGAGATGGTGGAGGTCTATATCGACGACATCGTTGTCAAAAGCTTGCGGAAAGAGGATCACCTACACCACCTCGCCATGACGTTCGATATACTGAAAGAATACAACATGAAGTTAAATCCGAAAAAATGCAGTTTTGGTGTTAGCTCAGGAAAATTTCTGGGGCACTTGGTTAGCCAGCGGGGCATCGAGGCGAATCCGATTAAAATTCAAGCAGTCATTAACATGCAAAGCCCAAGGAACGTGAAAGAAGTACAGAGGTTGACAGGATGCCTTGCATCGCTGAACAGATTTATTGCACGAACGGGCGATCGTTGCAAACCTTTTTTCGACGCTTTGAAAAAAGGAAAATTCGAATGGACCAATGAGTGTGAGAAAGCTTTCGAGAAGTTAAAGAAATATCTATCAGATCCGAAGGTCCTATGTAAGCCAATCCCCGACGAAATTTTATATCTATACTTGGCGGCCACTGACTGTGCGATCAGTTCAGTGCTCGTCCGAGCTGAGGGGAGCACACATCTGCCTATCTACTACGTAAGTCAAACACTGAGAGACGCGGAGTTGAGATACACTCCAATGGAAAAATTGGCATACGCACTGGTCATGAGTGTCAGAAAATTAAGGCAGTACCTGTTCGACCACGAGGTGGTCGTCCTCACAACCTTTCCACTCCGACGAGCACTGCATCGTCCGGATACCACTGGAAGACTTTTGAAATGGTCGGTGGAAATAGGGCAATTTGGGCTCACCTACGCACCTAGAACGGCAATCAAGGGACAAGTGCTGGCAGAATTCATTGTAGAGCTCACTTTCCCGGAAAAAGTGGACGAGGGAATCGAACTTCCTTGGACACTGTTCGTCGATGGCTCGTCGACGAGCACCAAAGCAGGGGCAGGAATCGTCCTCACCAACCCAACCCGACAGACGTTTGCTTCGGCGATCGAGTTCGAGTATCGGGCGACCAACAACGAAGCAGAGTACGAGGCTCTGGTTGCAGGAATCAAGATGGCTATGGCCGTGGGCGCCAGAAAACTGAAATTTTTTTCTGACTCTCAGCTGGTTGTATGTCAAATAACGGGCGACTACGAGGCTCGCGGCGATCAAATGATAAAATATCAAGAGCTAGTGAAAGGATTACTCGAGCAATTTGATCAATTCCACATCGAGCAAATCCCTAGGGAGGACAATACGCAAGCAGATGCGTTAGCTCGGCTGGCCACTTCAGAGGGGGAGGCAATATTTTCAGAAGCAACCATCACTAAAATTTCTTCCCCGTCGGTGAACAGAGGTCAGATTTTGCAGGTTGAAGCGACCAGCGACGAGGACTGGAGATCGCCGATCATCAAGTACATCAAGACCGGCGAGCTCCCGGGGGACAAAGTGAAAGCGACCAGATTGCAGCTCAGGTCCGCAAGGTACACTGTTATTGGCGACCAGCTGTACAAACGGGGTTTTTCAATGCCTTTAATGAAATGCCTCGGGGAAGACGAGGCGAAGATCGTCATGTACGAAATCCACGATGGATCATGTGGAAATCATACAGGGGGCAAACGCTCGCTTTAAAGATCATGAGGTAAGGCTACTTTTCGCCAACACTGAAGAAGGATGCAATTCATTACGCCCAGGCGTGCAAGAGATGTCAAGCTTTTGCACCAGCTATTCACTCACCTCCAGACGAGCTCATCTCCGTCTACAGTTCTTGGCCCTTCGCGAAGTGGGGCATCGACATCATTGGACCTTTCCCGCCTGGCGTCGGGGGGGTAACTTTCGTAGTCGTAGCAGTCGATTACTTCACCAAGTGGACCGAAGCGAAGGCATTGAAGACCATCACAACGGCCCAGATGACAAGTTTCATATGGAAAAACATAATTTGCAGGTTCGGCCTACCACGAGCAATAGTGACCGACAACGGACGTCAATTCACAAGTCAAGACATGCTGGATTTCTGCTCAGAGTGGAACATCAAGAAACTTTTTTCAACAGCCTATCATCCACAATCGAATGGTCAAGTAGAGGCAATCAACAAAATCGTCAAGCACACCTTGAAAGCTAAGCTAGATGGATTGAAGGGCAAATGGGCGGACGAGCTGCACATGGTTCTGTGGGCATATCGGACGACCACGAGAAATTCTACTGGTGAAACTCCGTTCGCGCTCGCGTTCGGAACCGAAGCTGTCATACCAGCAGAGGGGCAGGTCCCAACTTTTCGAGTAGCAAATTATGACGAGCAGTTAAATAACGATGCACAGCTCTCCGATTTGGACTTCCTAGAAGAGCGAAGGCTAACAACGGACGAGAAGAACGTAGTGTACAAGCAAAGGTCGGAACGCTACTACAACACCAAAGTACGTGCTCGCCAATTCACTATCGGCCAACTCGTACTTCGGAGGGCGATGGAGCAGTCCATTGGCATACTTGGCCCGACTTGGGAGGGTCCGTACCGAATAACGCGCACACTCCTGAACGGATCGTACGAGCTAGAAGATCTGGAGGGCAAGCCGAGCAAGTACCCTTGGAACGCGGTCAAGCTGAAGAAGTATTACCAGTAAGTTTTTAATTTTTTCATATTTGTATAGTTTGTATCTAGTCATCATTTCAATACAAGTACAAGTTTTAAATTTCCATCAAGTGTTAGATAAGTTTGAATTTTTAGACAAGGCTCTGCGTAGCCTTCTAGGAAACAAAAGACGAGCACTCTTTCTTAACGATGCTCGCAAGGTAGTGGCGACGACGACCACTACCTATCAAACAAAAAAGAGTTCAAACCGACGAATGGTTAACTCTAAAAGACGAGCACTCTTTCTTAACGATGCTCGCAAAATAAAGACGAGCACTCTTTCTTAAAGATGCTCGCAAGGTAGTGGCGACGACGATCACTACCTACCAAACAAAAAGAGTTCAACCGACGAATGGTTAACTCTAAAAGACGAGCACTCTTTCTTAAAGATGCTCGCAAAAGACAAAGACGAGCACTCTTTCTTAAAGATGCTCGCAAGGTAAAGACGAGCACTCTCCCGAAAAGATGCTCGCAATAAAAGGAGTTTCAAAAAGACAAGTACTTATTAAAAAATGCTTGCAAAAATTAATCATAACATAAATCGAAAAGCAAACACATCATAAGCAAAAAGTTCCATTCATTGAAAAGCCTTGAAGGCTGAAATTACAAAAGAGGCCCTAAGTGGCCGAACAGTCCTAAGAAAAACAAAATAAAACAAAATACAAGTAAACTAAGCTACCGGAGCATTCTCCTCGGCAGGAGCATCCTGCTCGCCGGCAACTTCCTCCTCGTTCACAACCTCCTCGGCAAGAGCATCCTGTTCGCCCTGTTGAGGTGGGGAGACTTGTGGAGGATCCTTGAAAAGAACCGGCACACCCAAAAGTCTAGGGAACTGAAGTCCCAATTTCATCAGAGGGAGCAAAGGAAGTTCTGTTTCCGGTTGAGGATTCTCCTTCATGAGGAGGTCGTCGATAAATCCGCCGAGCGGAGTTACATCCACTTCCGGATGAATTTCAGAAGATTGTGAACGAGCCCGTGGGCGGTGAGCGCCACAGATATCATGGCCACACCCCCAGCGAGCTCTTCGGTCTCATCCCGCTCTTTGGTCATGTCGACCAGCTCTTGCCGGAGAGTAGCCAGCTCTTCCTCATCAGTTTCAGATTTATGCTGAAGAGTGTTTACCTCGACGCATTTCATTTTCAGCTCGTCCTCGGCAGCCTGGAGGCGAGCAGGGAGACGTTCGATCTCTTGAAGATCTTCTTGATCCTTCTTTCGAACCATCTCAAGTTGGGCCTCAGAATCGGCCAACTTTGCCTCGAGGTCGACCACCTTCCTCTCAACAATGGCTTTAGCCTTAGCCATTTGGGTGAGTCTCGCGCTCCTCTCCTCGCTGACCTTGCGGCTCTCGGCGATCTGGACCGCAAGCCTCTCGATGGTGTATGTGGCACGGGTCATATCGATGGCGGCCAGGCGCGCGTTCTCCAGAGAGATCTGGTTGTTCACCTCGTCGAGCAGCGTGGTCGTCAACGACCGGGGTACATTCTTCATAACCCTTTGGACGAGCGGGTCCAGAGGTTCTTGAGTGGCCGCATCCCGCGACCGGTAGAAGCCGAGGAGGTTGTCGTTGTAAGGCTCAACGATCGAGTTCTCGGCAACCCTAAAGAATAAAGAGAAAAGTTAGAAAAAAGTACTTGAAAATATTCTAAAGCTCTATTGATAATAAGCTCACCTGGCAACCCTTGCGGCATCCCAGCCGAGAAGTGTGTTGTCTCCCTGAGCTCTCTCCCCGGCCAACGAGCTCGTTGCAGTCTCTCGCGACCGAGTGCTTCGGGGAGGAGGGGATACGACCTGAGTAGGGGGAGGCGAGTCACCCCTCGGCGGAGGAGATCTCCTCGGCGAGACCCTCTGTTCGGCGACAGGTGGGCGAGAAGACCCCCCCCTGGTCGTTCTAGCAACTCTCTTAGGTGGAGCCCCCGAGGTCTCCGCCCCCTTCCTCTTCTTGCCAGTGCCATCAACTACCTTGCGCTCGCGGAGCATTCTCGCCTGTTGCATCATCCTGCTCGATAGTATGCGATCAACTTCGACGGATGGGGGAAGGTAAGTGACAACCCTTTCAGGAACCACTACTAAGAAAGAAAAGCGAAGAGTTAATATTTACGAAGAGCAATTTTACAAGATTTGAGCAATTTCATAACTTAGAAACATGTTGATACCTGGAGGGAACTCTCGAGTGAAGTGGTGAGGAGGTACTCTGAGACCTGCTCGCTCACGCATACACTCCCTGTTCAGAAAGCGACAGGACCTCTCCAGGTAGCGACGATTGAGAACGCAGCAAACGTGGTATTGGAAGAGAGGCGTAAGACGGTGCTCGACAGTTTTCTTGCGAACAAGTTCACCTACAAAAACGAGGAGTTAGTCAGTATAGACAAGAACGAGCAGAAATAAAAAAAACTTACCACGAATTATTTGATATTCAGTGTCTAGGGGAATGCGATCCGAGGAGCCATCTGGCCTCACTGGACTTTTCCAGTCCCCGGCTACCCACCACCAGTTGGTTTTCCAATCCCTAATCTTGTTGGGAACCCCCTCAACCAATTTGAAATTATCCCGGCCCCTCACGTAGTAGTACCCATGGCCCACTTTCTCTCCGGCCTCGGCCGCCTGAAGAAGATAGTTGATCTCTTTCGGGCTAAGCCAGGTGTTCCGACATCCGTTCTCGGCCGCCACCAGGCCGAACAGTGTAAGAATTCCGATCAGGTTCGACCAACTGTTCGGCAAAATCTGAGAAGGGGCCACCCCTAAGAAATGTAAAAAGTTTGAAATACTGGGGTGCAGGGGGAACCTCAGCCCTGCCTCCATCATGCCGATGTTGATGGCGACCATCCCTTCTGGCGGCTGGTTGGCCCTCTCATCTTGGCGAGGAACGAAGAAACAGACGTCGGCCGGCAGTTGGTACTTTTTTCGAGAATTTTCTAGCTGGGCCGAGGAGACCTTACTCGCGTACTCGCTTGCTTCGTAATCTGATTGTAAAGCTTCTCGGTACGGGCGAGGAACCTCTCGAGGAGGGTATTCGCAGAAATATTTATAGTAGGCCTCCCTCGAGACCTCGTCGCCTCCCAGATTTTCCCTACCACTCAAAATGTCCTTTATGCTCTCAACATACTGAACAACCTCCTCGAAGTCCTCGCGGAGACTCCTCGTCAAGGTCTCCTCGACTTGGGTAGTTTCTAGCTGTTCGCCCACCCCTCGATTCAAATCCGGATCACGCAGATCTGAGTCCGTCTCCTCGACATCCCCCTCCTCGGCATCGTTGCCGGCATCATCCCTGTCGGATTCATCGAGCTCGTCGACGTCGACGACCACTGCCTTTCCTAGGTTTCGGACTCCAACATTTATGGGTTCAGGGGAGTGGATCCTAGAGTCCGAGGAGGATGCCCTCTCCATCAAAGCCAAGGCCAAACGGTCTCCGCCGCCGGAATTTTCAGAACCACCCACCAACGGCGGCGGACCACCGTCGGAACCACCGCCGGAGCCACCACCAACCTCCATTTTTTCTATAGAAATGGGGGAGAAAGAAGTTTTAAGGAAGAAAATGTGAGTTGTTTACCTTTTTACCGATCGAAAACCACCCAAACACGCCGGGAAAGCTTGAAGAAGAAAGGTTGAAGTAGAAAGCTCGAAAAGATTCAAAGTTTTGCAGAAGCGAAAGTGTTTTTATGAAGATGAAGGGTCTATTTATAGGCAAATTTGTGCAGGGACCTATGTGCAAAAAACGGGGTCAAAAACGCAATTTTCCCAAAAGTTTGGGGTCAATTCCGAAATCAAGTTCGGAAAATGGCCCCCACGCGCGACCTTTGAGGTCGGCACGCGCCCCACGCGCGCTTTTCAAATTTTGGGCGCCGTTCACGCGCCTGACACATGTCAGATCCGTCATTATTAAAAGTTGCTTCGATAAACGTGCTCGGCGCTGGAGACGAGGCGACCGCCTCCGTCTCACGTCATCAAGATCTCAAATTTGATTTTGTTTGTCAAACAATCTCACCTTCCAAGACGACCATACTGCTCGCCTTACCATTCTACGAATACGAAGAAAGGCGACCAGGGGGCAAATGTTATACCTAGTCAAAGAAGTCAATCTTTGACAAGTCAATCCTAGTCACCAGCTTACGTGGCGAGGACCAGTCAACAAAGTCGTGCGACGACTAGTCAACAAGACCAAGAAAATGTAATAGAATAGATGTATTTAATATATTTAAGTGCTCGCTCAAAGATGTTGGCGAGCACATGGATTAGTTAGCTGCTCGCCCAAATGTGTGGCGAGCACGTGTCTATCTTAGTTAAGAAAGTCTAAGTATTGAAGCCTTGGGAGACAGCATGGAGCGTGGCGACCACACTCCTCGACATGGTCCTCCGGCGACCACCGTAGCTCAGCTCCTCGGCATCTCGGCGAGGACGAGCACCAGAGGCGGTTTAACATTAAATGCGCCATCAAATCACCTTTTCGGGCAGAAGACAGGTCCAATAAGGGCGTGCCACGTGTAAAGGGCGGGCAGCCCCTAGAAACCACTATATAATGCCTAAAAGAGGCTCATTTGTACACAAGTTACCCATTCCTACAAATCACTCCCAACCCAAAGCAATAAACACTCCCAAGCTTCTAAAGCTTTAGCTTCTACAAGAAGCTACTTTTGGTGTTCTTCTTTGTTCTTCAATAGATCATCAAGATCATCATATAAATACTCCTTAAACACGTAATAAACCCCCGATCATTATACATGTTTGTCTCGTGCTAACAAATAGTCCACATCCGATTCAACCATCAAAAGCACGTACAACAAATCCTAATAGACTTAGTTGGATAAAGTAGAAGTTAATGGTGGTAACAAAACGGGTCGACTGGTCTAACACTGTATACATCTTCATTTATTACTACTAATTTTAAATCTTTTTCGATAATGTAGATTTTTTTAGATGCCTTCATTTTGAAACCTTTTATATTCTAATTTTAATTATTTTAAAATTATTTTTTCTTTCCTCTCGATCTCCACCCGTTTACGTTTTCTATTTCTAATTTTTATACAAATTCTTGTTAATATTTTTTTAAAATTTCAATCGTTCTCCCCCATTTTTTTACAGTAGATAAATTAAAGGGATTAAAGTTTTTGCAATCCTTTAAGTTGAACTAATTTTGAATTTGATCCAAATAGAATACACATTTTAATTTTGATCCCATAAGTTTGCCTAAATTTTGAATTCAGTCCAATTATCTGTCATTGCAGGTAAGTGAACCGATCAAATCTATTTTTTCTACATTTTTCTACAATGAGCAAATTCACGGTTAATTTGAATTGCACACGAACTAAGGATTTGACCGGTTCATTTACCTGCCATGACAGATAATTAGACTGAATTTAACATTTGGGTCAATTTATGAGATTAAAATCAAGTAATTAAATAGGACCAAATTCAAAATTAGTCTAGAAAGACTGTAAAAAATTTAAGCCCTAAATTAAATTACATACACATACATTTAAAAAATTATTGTAAAATATATTAAATACATAATAATGTTTTTTTTTTATAATTTCAATAATACGATGATCTTTCACCAGTATGTAGTACTGTAATTTTTAGGGATTCAATAACCCCTTTGTACCAAAAAAAAAAAAAAAAGTAAAATTTTGACCAAAATTTCTCATCTATATATACCGGCTGTGGATTTTTCGTGTCAAAAGCTTCCCACATAAAATTTCATGTTCAACGAGAATTGTTTTATTTCCACTATATTTTTATGCCATCATTTTGCATAATTTTGAAACTTATTATGATAATGACTTTTTTTAAAATTCAATAAGATCTATAGTGTGAATCGTCTACTAAAATTGTTATCATTGGAGTAGTAAATAATTAAGATATTGTTTGGTTGGCTGCAAACCATTTGTGATTAAACTAATCGCGTTTCTAATCAATAATGTCACAAAATCTAAGCATACAATTGTCATAATAATTAGTGACATTAGGCATGGAAATGAATGCTACGGCCTACGTCCCTTGTAAGCCCTACATAAAATTTATAATTGAGTATACATATTTACCGCGTGCATGCACCCTATTCACACCGTATGAATGTATATTTGTAAAATCGTATCATACAACTTGTGAACCGAATCAACTTGAATATTATCCATTAATTTAACTCCACTTGCATTTTCTATATGATTGATTAATAAAATTTGGTTTATATAATTCTCATAGTATGATTTTATAAGAAAACATTTTTTGGTTTCATTTTAATGAAAAATTTGTTAGAAAAACACCAAGTTGTTTTTTCTTTTTTAATTTGATCATTAAATAATGCGAGAAATGTATGTGTAATATTTCACATGTAATATTAGCACAAAGAGTCACACAATGCTGCACTCAATTGCACAATTAAATCACAATTTTTACTTTATACTTATTTGGTGAGTCAAAAATTTAATTGGACAAATTAAGAACATATCCAAATCACTTAAAATCTAATTGCATGCAAGAATTTGCATAACATAAATTATGAAGGTGAGTGATAATCTCACGGATCTTATGCAGTTCGAACCGGGTCAAATGAATTTTCTCACATAAAAATCGTGCAAATGCAAACAGAATAAATTTTTTTTTTGAACGGTAAAGGTATTTCATATAACTATGAGTGCTGGGGGTACTCAACCCATAGATATACAAGTGTACTATATTTTACATCAGGTATTAAGATCTCCCTTGTTTCCACACCTTTCATACACTATCATTTCTATAATTTGATGCAGCTGTACGGATCACAAAACCATGCCGCGATCGAAACGTTTTCTTGCATAAATTCACAACCTCCAAATCAGGTCCATAAATTTATTTTAATCTTCTCCACAGTCTTCTTTAGGTCCTGCTTTTCATCTCTGAATTTCTTTGCATTCCTTACATTCCATATTTCCCATATAACTCCTATCCATAAGCTTGACATCATTTTCTTCTTTACCTTTCCATACCCGATCGCCTCCGTGTGTTGTAGCGAGTGGATTCCAATGTTAAAGTGGGGAACCATGGTAATGTTTAGCCATTTGTAACATTCACTCCATATTTTTTTAGGCGAAACTACAATCGATTAAAAGATGTCTATTGGACTCCTCCTGATGTTCGCAAAGCGGGCACATCGACTCCTCTTCTGTTAGGTGAACTCCCCTTCTCCTCAGATTATCCGATGTTGCTAGTCTCCCTTTGATCGCCTTCCATACTATTGTTTGCGACTTTCGGGGCGCATAGTTGTTCACAGGTATGCATAAACTTGTTTATCTTCCGTCGTTGCTGCATTCACTTCCGTTTCTTCTATCAGCTTTGCGTACGCCATGTAGGTAGAGTAAACGCCGTTGGGGGCCAGCGTCCAGCTCCAGCTATCTTCGCAGCTTTGTGTAGGTCAAATTTGTGTTACTATAAGAGAAAATATGTTATTATAAGGATAAATAAGTATTACTTTAAAAAAAAAATTGTCCTTATAGTAAGTTAATAACACATGTAATGTATTGAAAAACGGTGTTACTATATGAATTCAAATGCGTTACTTTATAGAAAGATGTGTGATACCACTTACTACATAAACAAAACCAATAAAATTTTTTAAAAAAGATCAGAAGATATATTAAATTTTAATACTCAAAGTCTTGATCTATATCATATTAAATTCAACAAGTAAAATTACAGAAATCCAGTTATGGAGAAGGAGATAAATAGAATAGGGTTGCAATATTGTGTACCAGTTACATACATGTAATTTGTTTCTATTTAATATTTGAACTAATACTATACAATATGTGAGCTAATACTATACTCTATTTGAACTAATATTATACTGTATTTATTCCCATTTAGAAAATTGAATCAAGTGATACCAGTTATATACATGTACACACAAATATTTTTCAATAGAACATATTTTTTTAAGAAATATTGCATATTGATTTTTGTTTTAAATTAAATATCACCGACAAATTCGTTGGCAAATTGAGATTTAAGTCTCTAAGACAAAGGTACATTTTCTTGTCATTAATAATATCTTTCTTTTGCTTTTTTCCCTAGAAAAATGACAATATATATATAAACATATATAATGAGAGAAAAAAAAAAGGTAAAAACCTTGTAAAAAAGTATCCCAAGCCATATGAGGAAAGCAAGACCTTTCGTTCTCATAAATAGTATTATTACATAAATTGAAAAAAAAATAAAGTTGGTTGTACTTGGTTAAGTAATTTAACAGCAAAGGATGAGTACTAGTGACATGCATGCATGTGATTTTATCAAAGTTTGTTTGGCATATGATGATAGAAAGCACAGTCTTACTGGTTGAATTAATTAATTAATAGTTATGAACATGATAATATTTGAAGCAGGGGTTGCAATTCCAATTGTCCAACTTGATTATTTAATTCCTGTTTAAAAAAAAAAAAAAAACTTGATTATTTAATTTGTCCACTTACATCTCTTGATCTTGAATGATTGTTCTCCAGCACTTCTTTCATGTACAAGAAAACTAGTTAGGGATAAGAATTGGGATCCTGATCGAATTTATCTACTCTCACCAAATTTGGTGGGCTCAAACCAATATTTAAAATACACACTGACTTAAATAAATCACTTCGAAGTTTTAAATCCGCACTCAAATTATTTTCTTCACAAAATTATTAAGTTGATAGAGTTGGGTAGGTCCTGAACACACTACAAGAAAACTGCAATTTAGCTGCGAAAAAATTTGTCGCTAATTCTAATATTTTCGTCGCTAACGTGAGTTAGCGATGAAATAATTTTGTCGCAGGATTTGTTGCTATACGCCCGTCGCTAACGTGTTTGCGACAAAAAAAATTAATTTTGTCGCAAATGTTTGCGATGAAAATTTGAGTTTCATCGCAAAATATTAGCGACGAAAATTTGAGTTTCATCGCAAAATATTAGCGACAAAAATATAAGTTTCATCGCAAAATGTTAGCGACGAAAATATGAGTTTCATCACAAAATGTTTGCGAGGAAAATCAAACATTTGTCGCAAACACGTTAGCGACGGGTGTATAGCAACAAATCCCGCGACAAAATTATTTCATCGCTAACTCACATTAGAGACAAAAATATTAGAATTTTTGTTGCTAATATTTGGCTATAATATCCGATTTACGAATCATTCTCTAAACCCACTTCCGTACTCGACCAACCCAACCCGCACCCACACCCAACCCGCCCCAACCCACACCCAACCCGCCCCAACTGAACCAATTCAATCGTTCTCTAAACCCACTTCTGCACTCGACCCGCCCCGACCCGCACCAACACTCGACCCGCCCCGCCCCAACCCGTACCGGCCAACCCACACCCGCCCCGCCCCAACCGACCCCAACTCAACCCAACCCGCACCCACATACCCCTGCCCCATTTTATTTAAATAAATATTTTATTTAATTGGTCTTAGTGGGAATTGATCCCGGGTGGATGGGTGCCCATAGCTGGGCGCCTACCATTCGGGCAGACAGCTCTTTGGTTCAGTTTTTAATATTAATTATATATGTATTCAATTGTTACTAATTTAGTTATTTTTACTCATTTAATAATTTATTTCACATTTATTAATTGATTAATTTTTAACTTGTAACAACTATATATGTATATATACATGTGTATACGTAATTTTTAAAACAATTCCAATTGTAAAAAATCAATGTTACTTTAACAATTTAAAAAAAATATATATTAGAGACATTCTTCATTCTCCCATCTTTAATTATGTCCATCTTCATTTGCATCATCATATTTATAAATATTTTTATAAACATTCATACTGATTTGTAAGACATAAAATTTGGACAATTATTAAACATTTAATTATATAAATCGATTTTCTTGATTTAATAAGCATAGTTGATTTAATATTAGCCACGAAATATAATTATCATTGTTGTTCTTATTATTAACAACAAAATAAAATAATTTGATAAAAGTGTAGCGATAAAATATTTTAATTTTGTTGCAAATATTAATTCCAAGAAATTAGCCACAAAAAATATATTTCATCGCAAAATAATAGCGACTAAATATAATTTTCATTGTTGCCCTAATTATTAACAACAAAATAAAAGAATTTGTACGTTGCTAGTTTAGCGATGAAATATTTTTATTTCATCGCAAAAAGCAATTTCAATAAATTAGCCACAAAAAATTATATTTCATCGCAAAATATAATTTTCATTGTTGTTCTGATTATTAACAACAAAATGCAGCAATATGTTGCTAGTATAGCGATGAAATATTTTAATTTCATTGCAAAAATTATTTTCAATAAATTAGCCACAAAAATTTCTATTTCATCGTAAAATATTAGTGATGAAATATAATTTTCATTGTTGTTCTGATTATTAACAACAAAATGAAGCAATTTATTGCTAATATAGCAATGAAATATATAAATTTTGTTGCAAAAATTAATTTCAAGAAATTAGCCACAAAATTTTCAATTTCATCGCGAAATATTAGCAAGAAAATATAATTGTCATTGTTGCTCTGATTATTAACAACAAAATGATGCAGTTTGTTGCTAATAAAGTGATGAAATATATAAATTTTGTTGCAAAAATTAATTTCAAGAAATTAGCCACAAAAATTTCTATTTCATCGCAAAATATTAGCAACGAAATATAATTTTCATTTTTGTTCTGATTATTAACAACAAAATGAAGCAATTTGCTGCTAATATAGCGATGAAATATATAAATTTTGTTGCAAAAATTAATTTCAAAAAATTAGCCACGAAAATTTCTATTTCATCGCAAAATATTAGCAACGAAATATAATTTTCATAGTTTTTCTGATTATTAACAACAAAATGAAGCAAATTGTTGCTAATATAGCGATGAAATATATAAATTTTGTTGTAAAAAATAATTTCAAGAAATTAGCCACGAAAATTTCTATTTCATCGCAAAATATTAGCGACGAAATATAATTTTCATTGTTGTTTTGATTATTAACAACAAAATGAAACAATTTGTTGCTAATATAGCGATGAAATATATATATTTTGTTGCAAATATTAAATCTAACAATTTAGCAACGAAAATTTATATTTCGTTGCTAAAAATTGATTTTAGCGATGAAATTTAGATTTGTCGTAAAATTTTCGTCGCTATTCCCCCCATTTCTTGTAGTGACATGCTGATGAATAAATTATTTAACCAAATCTTTTTTTGTAAACAATGGATATATAGTTGGCTTAATAAGATCAAGTTGGCTGATAGATAAAGTTTTTGAGTTTGATGTGTTTTAACTAACGCTGATAACGAATTTACCGATTGTTCAGAAGTTGATCAGTTGAACAACTAATAAGGTAAACTGATTGCTGAAAAGTGTAGGACCTAAACTATAGTCCTGGTTAAGAAAAACTTTGACGCTTAGTTGATTTAGTGTATTATGCATTTTGATAAATATATATAAATTGATAGACAAATTTCAAGTCGATAAATAATATAGAGATTTAGAGTGGTTTGAAAACTCGACTTCTAGATCCACTCTCACAGACTCAGTTGTGATATTAATTATGTTAGATGAGTTTTGGATCCTCGTACAACAATTGTTACTTACAAACATTTTCTAACTCTCGATTTTTTAGAGGGGTCGAATAAGTTTGTGAAGTAGGTTTCAACTATACAAAACCCCTCTTACAAGTAGGACTTGAGAGATTTGTTCTATGCTCAAGATATGGATACGTGGGCTTAGAAATTACAATGTTGCGCTTAAATGATTTGGCTTTTAGAAGTGCTCGTGTGGCTTTTAGAAGTGCTCGTTAATACTATAAAAAATCTCTTGAGTTAATGTGTGTTGACTGATTTCTTTTGTAGTATTTTGTAACCTTACTATGAAGATAAGACCTTGTATTTATAGTATGATTAAAAAATTAGTTGTTGAATTTAAATTCAAAAGAATGAAAGGGAGTATTAAAATGACCAAAATTAGACTATCAGAACTCAAATTGGTAAAAGTGGATAGGTGTTTAGTATAATAATTACTTGAATTTACGTGCTTAATTTTATAAAATTTCATAATACTATTATTTACATCAAATTGAGGAGACTTTGCTAATTTTTTAAGAAAAATAAGAACTTTTAAAAGCAAAACGCGATTTATTAGGCCCACGATTTATTTTACTTGGGCCGCCCAAACTAATGAAGAAGGGTTTGACAATATGCACCTCTATTTTCGAGAGATTCACTCCCCTTTCAGTATATTATTAAATAATAGGACGAAAAATAAAAAATGCCCTTTCATTAAATTGCATGGCACTAAATGCAACCCCTTACTGGACGCACCCCCCATTTCGACCCCTTCACATTCCCCCCTAAATCCTCACTCCCCCACTTCTTATTCCTTAAGTTATCGAGAAAAAAAATTCTGCCACTCTCCATCACCAATTTTTTTTCCTCTTTCATTTCACTATTTCAACTTCTGAAATTTTTTGTCTTTGTACTCTTTGTGCTTTAAGGATAAAAAAATGACAAGAAAACGTGATGGATTTTGCAAATATGTAAGTTTTTATTTTTACTTTTCGCTTAGTTTTATCTTTTCTAAATGTAGTGAAATACAAGAGTTTATTTTTAGTTTTATTTCTCATATATTGTTCCTTGTACGTTTTAAAGTAGTTTAGGATATATGGTTGGAAGAAAATGATTGAAATATAGGTTGTTGGCGCGTTTAATTTTTTTTCGTTTTTTGTCTAGTGCACGTCGACACTGGTTAGCCGATGGTAGTTTATGTGGTCGACGACACGACGTCGATCATGTGGCTTTCGATCGGCCATATGGTGTCGACGGGTAATTCGGTCGATCGACACCATGTCGTCGACCAAAATTGTAGTGGTCGACTATTGATCATCGACTGCCATGCATTTAGTCGTCTACCAACTATCGATAATATCATATTTTTGGGTTATATGTGCGTTCATATTATTTTTTAGTAATGCATTGAATTTTGTTTCTTTTCAGAATTTGGCGAATGATGAAGACTTTGATACGAATTTCATTTATTATTGGGAGGATCAATCGGGGCCATCGGGGCCATGTGATGATGATCCACATCAACACAATGAGGATGCTTCGGCTAAGGAGAATGCCCCAGCTAATGAGGATGTTCCGGGTAATGAACTTATGATGGACTACACCGATGTGTTCTCAAATTTCAATTACTTTGAAACTCGCAAGGCCTTAGAACAGTGGGTTCGAGACGTAGCCATACAACACAACATTGTCATCGTTGTAAAGCGCTCAAATAATGGCAGTGGGAAGAAGAAGGCACAAGTGTTATTGGCGTGCGAGCGTGGTAGAACTTATCGGAAAAATAAACCAAAGATTGGAACCCAACTAGTTGTTGCAGGAAATGATGATAATGATGACGATAAGGGACGAAAAAGGACAACGGGGTCAAAAAGTATGGATGTCCTTTCTTTTAAGGGGCATAAAAGTATCTTCGAATGAATGGAGGTTGGAGGTCAAATGCGGGACTCACAATCATCCTATAGCAATCTACCTCGAGGGTCACTCATACGTTGGGAGGCTAACTCTCGCTGAAGAAGATTTGGTTGTTGACATGTCCAAGTGTAACGCTCCACCAAAGGATGTGTTGAATCTGCTTAAGTTGAGAAATTCGAACAACCATTCCATGATCTGCACCGTGTACAATGTCTGAACCAAGTTTAAGATGACATGTTTTGTTGGAAAGAGTCAACTACAATATTTGATGACTTTGTTGATTGATAATCATTATTTTGAGAGCCACATATTTTGTGTGGTATCAAATACTATACAAGATATATTATTTGCACACCCAACCGGCCTTTAGTTGTACCGTGCTTTCTCGAGTGTGTTGATAATGGATTGCACGTACAAGACTAATATATATAAGATGTCGTACTTGGAGATGGTTGGATTTACGTCTATGGGCATGATCTTCTCGGTAGCTTCAGTGTTCCTCGAGTGTGAGAAGGAGGAAAATTATACTTGGGCATTAAGTGTCCTTCGTGAGTTATTGGGGGATGTTTGTCTATCGAGGGTGGTTCTTACTGATCGAGAGTTGGCCGTCATGAATGTTGTCTCTTCCGTATTTCTAGAGGCTAAAAAATTTCGATGTAGATGACACATAGATATGAATGTTTTGGCCAAATGCAAGGAGAAGTTTGAGACCAATGAAGATTTGGGAAAGATTCTTCTATTCTTGGAAGAATGTGATGGATGCATCGTCTGAAAAAGAATTCAATACCGTTGTTCAGCTTTTTCAAGCTGAATATGCAAATGTTCACACTGAAGGTGAGGCATACTCGTACTGCATGAACTAGTGGATAAATCCATTCAAGGAGAGGTTCGTAGAGGCGTGGACATATGAGTACATGCACTATGAAAATACAACTACGAACAGGTACGTTTTAATATTTCATAAGTATGTTTCTACTCGTTTATTAGTTATTGTGTAGTTTCTATGTGTGTAATTAATCTATGAAATATTATCATTTCAGGGCTGAGAGTCACCATGCAACATTGAAGAGATCTCTTGGTAACAACTTGGGTAATTTTGAGATCTGTTGGTCAAAGACAGATACCTTATATCTAGGAGTGTTCGAAAAAAAAACCGGACCGGAAAAAAGACCGGAACCGGAACGACCGGTCTCCGGTCCGGCAAATTTTGGATTCCGGTCTTCCAGTCCGGTCCGCTCCAAGACCGAAATTTTTTAGTTTGGACCAGAATTTTTTTTAATTTTTTAAAATTTGTTTTTACTAATAAACTCTCACTTATTTTTCAAAATCAAGTAATTTGTGAGAATGTGTTGAGATCTATTACATTTTTAGCAAATATATAATTTAACAAACATATTTAATTTATTTTTAGGGTAAAAAGATCATTAATAATAATGTAAATAAAATTCATATTGGCGTAGATTGATTTCAAATGAAGAGCAAACACTTTAATTTTCATACACAAATTCATCAATCTTATTCTTGCTTCCATAAACTTGAGCAAATATTAAAAAAAAAAAAAAAAAAAAAAAAAAAAAACTGGTCCAAACCCGGACCGGATTAATTACGGTCCGGTCTTCGGTCCGCCCTTTAGCATACATTCCGGTCCCGGTCCCGGTCCGTTCCGGTTTTGGACCGGTGCACACCCCTACTTATATCAAGCAAGTCACAATGCTATTAAAGCTTAGTTTGAGAAGAGTGTGAATGTTGCCCTACACAAGTTCAAGTCCGTGATGTATCAGGAGTTATTAGGAGTGGTGTCAATTTATGCATTGGAAAAGATATTCAAAGAAGTGACACATATCGAACACGGTGAATCCAGTCCTGAATATGCATTCACTATCTAAGAAAGGTATGTGGATTGCCATGCATTCATAAACTCGACGAATATCACCGGCTTGGCAAACCGATACCCATACAAGCTATTGATAGGTTTTGGAGAAAGCTTGTCATGGAGCCAGCTTTGAGAGACGAGAACGAAGCAAAGGACGATGTGGCTGAAGATCTTTACACTCGATACGAGGAAGTCATTAAGAGCTTGATGATTGCGTATAAAGAGCAGGAGGCCACAACACATGAGAGGGTAATGTTGAGGCAAGCCATAGAGCTTCGGAATTCCAGGACCACTTCGCTTATTGAACCTGAGCCAAAGGTAAAAACACGTGGTCGATCGAAAGGAAAAGGAAATAAGAAGAAAAATAATCCTTCTTCGACGAAACGGGATCCGAGCTTATTCGAGTACAAGGAATCCATATTTTTCCCCGGTGTTGTTGATCTAGAGAAGCCTTCGACGTTGAATACAAAGAAAAAAATCAGCTAAGCGTTCGTCGGTAATTTATTTTATTTTGAATTGTTCTTAGTTTTTTGGTTGTTTGGTTATTTGGCTTGGTTATTTGGTTATTTATATGTTGTTGTGTATTTGGTGCATATGTGGTCGCTCGCAAGCGTACTCGCTCTTCTTTCACAAAAGCAGGGTTGAAAGATCAAACAAATTATTATCACCGATCCTCTTTCCACAAAAATGATTATCCTGTTTATGCGATCATTCTTCTTCTTTTCTTCTGCACGTGTTTCTTCATTTTACGTGTTGGAAAGAATTCCCTAATTTCTGTTTATTTTTTAGAAAGTTTTAGAGGATATGGTTTGAATTAAGTTATTATTTCTTCATTTCTTGCTATGTTTCTTCATTTTACGAGTTGGAAAGAGGAGGATTTGTGCATCATGCAATTTTGTTAGTTTGGCTTCTCTCTGTTAGTTAGAAACGTTATAGTTGCTGTGGAAGTGGAAAGAGGATCGGTGAATGTGAATTTTAGTTTGTCTGAAACAACTTTCTCTATTAATTAGAAACGTTAGTTTGTGATTTGTCTGAAGCAGCTTTCTCTATTAGTTAGAAACGTTAGTTTGTGATCGTTTACTGCTTGCCGTGGAAAGAGGATCGATGAATGTGAATTTTAGTTTGTCTGAAGCAGCTTTCTCTATTAGTTAGAAACGTTAGTTTGTGATTTGTGATCGTTTACATTTGTGCTTGCTTTAGTTTGTCTGAAGCAGCTTTCTCTATTAGTTAGAAACGTTAGTTTGTGATTTGTGATCGTTTACATTTGTGCTTGCTGTGGAAAGGTGAATTTTAATACACTTGTGCTTGCTGTGGAAAGAGTTATAGTTTGTGATTTGTGATCGTTTACATTTGTGTTTACATTTGTGCTTGCTGTGGAAAGGTGAATTTTAGTGAATGGAAAGAGTTATAGTTTGTGATTTGTGATCGTTTACATTTGTGCTTGCTTTGGGTGAATGGAAAGAGTTATAGTTTGTGATTTGTGATCGTTTACATTTGTGCTTGCTGTGGAAAGAGTTATAGTTTTTGATTTGTGATCATTTACATTTGTGCTTGCTGTGGAAAGAGGATTGGTGAATTTTAGTACATTTGTGCTTGCTGTGGAAAGAGGATCGGTGATAATAATTTGTTCTTTGGTATGTTCATTTAGTTAGAAAAGAGATATTATGTTAATCCTATAATTATTTTTGTGAAACAAGCGTACTCGCTCTTCTTCCAACAACATAAGAAACTTTTGCATGTCCTCTTCTGATGGGCATTTCCTTTCATCCGCCCTAAGCCATTCCGAAAAAAAGCGGTGCCTAAATCTCCACGCCTCAGTTTTGCCAATAACCAACCCACATTCCTTTTCTACATGATCAAGTTTACCACAGAGATAACAAAAATCCGATAACCTTTCATACCTGAACACAGCCATCATTTTGACTTCATCAACAATAATGTAGAAGCATCTTCTTAATGGCTGAGTGGTATCCACATTCACCCTTATTCTGAGGCATTCTCCCCAAATCTTGTCGTCTTTCTCACCTTCACCTTCACCTTCAACCTCAACCACCTCACCAATAATCGTACCAGCCTTGAGACCAATAAGCCTGGTCATAGCATGGAATTGAAGCCCATGCACCTGGATCCAAAAAGGAACCAGGTTGAAAATAAGAGATGAGGGCCTATCTTCATCATACATGGGCTTCATAACCATCAAAGACTTTCAGATGTTCCAGGGTTGTCTGTGCATAGCCATTTTCATCTCCGATGCCTCAGAGAAGTCAAGCAGGAAGAGTCCCTCCCCCACCATAGAGACGCGAAGCACCGCCTTAATATTTCAGATTCTTCGCAGCAAGTCTCGAAGTTCCTGAACACCGAAGAATCTTCTGGAGACAAACTTTATGACCAAAACATTATTCAGAATCACCTTATCACTTGAGTTCACAACAATATTTGTTGTTTCTTCATCGGCCAAGGAAAACTTCTGAAATTCTTCATAAAAATGTTCAGACATTTTTGTAATGGGATGAAGATAGTGTAAAAAAGAGTAATGAGAGGAGATGAAGAGCCATTTGATCACCTCCCCCTTTTTATAGACTCTCAAAACAGCCTTAAGAAATCTGGGGGTCATGAAAACCGTGCTCCAAGAGAGATCAAACGGCTGTATCCGAACATTCGAAAAAACACCATATCTAATAAAATAAAACCAGCCAATGCCCATCTCAGGAATTATAGAGAAGTGAGATTAAAAGGGTTTGATGAAAAAACACCCCCAATGGAGGCCTGCGTATACCCCACGCGACTCAAAACTCCCCCTTCCGATTAGCAAACACAATGATTAGGAGATAAAGCTAAAATTGAGGGGAAGATTTCACACGTAAAGCGGGGGAATTGAGAAAACCAAGAAAAAGCACCCCACAAAGAAACCCAAAAAAGGGAGGATAAAGCCGGAATACCAATAGACGTCGGCAGGAGAGAAAGAAACTTCAGCCGAAGTTCTTTAAGATGACTCACAATTCCCTAGGGCCATGTTTGGTGTTTGAGATTAGCCAAGATAGAGGCTCAATTTGATGCAATCTTCCGTTTGGTGTGTAAGTTTGTGGCCCGCATGTTTAGGTCAAGCCCGCGTGTATTTGGCCTTTTTTCAAGATTGTCAATCGGTCCAAAACAGGTAAGATTGCAAGTCGGGGCCTAAAACACGGAGTCCATATTTTCGCCTTGGACTAAAATACCCCTTGGGTATTTAAAACCACAATCCACCCATTTTTCATTATTTCTCACGAAAATTTTCTTCATCCTCCTCTCTGGCGATTCAGCGATTTTTCTAGGGTTTGTAAACTCGAAATTTGTTCTCCGTCATCCTCATCCACAGCCTCCCTCTCACCATCTCTCTCTTCCCCCTCTCGGCGACCTAGCAAACACGGGGTTTTGCGGGTTTGCGGTTAGGGTTTTATACGTTATTTGAAATTTCTCACATTTTTTCGTCTTTCTCATTTCTCACGATCTAAAATTTTCATTTCTCGCAAAAAAACGTTGTTAATTTTTTCAAGGTTTCTATAATTTTTTTGGGTTTTGTCGCCGTGAGGTGAACGGATCTGTAGGGTTTGACGTTCGACGAGTATTTCCGGTGACCGAGGTTAGTATTGTGTTTATCTTGTATCGTTTATGCATTTTGGTGGTGTTAAAGATTACGGTTAAGGTTAGTTTTTTTTAGATCTGTGTTTAATTTGGTGGTGTTTAATTTGGTGGTGTTAAGTTTGGTGGTGTTAAGATTGGTGGTGTTAAGATTAAGGTTAGTATTGTGTTTATCTTGCATGTGTTAAGTTTGGTGGTGTTAAGGTTAAGGTTAAGATTAAGGTTATTTGTCATAAAAACATGTATTTTGATGAGGCTCGTGCGACTTTCATGAATATTTCTTGTGATTTTATTTTATATGTTCTTTCCAAGTGCTTAAAAGCATATTGAATTACACCTTTTATGCATACATTTGACTCATGAAAATTGTTTGGGAGAGAGAGGCTAAGACAGTAGTTACATTGACTTTTATACTTTGTTGTGTAAGTAATATATTTTGGCAAATTTAGATAAGTTCATAGGGTTGCTTGCAAATTTATTTAAACTTATATGAAACTCGAATAATTGCACTTCAAAATAAACTGAATTGTGTTCATGTGAATTTATGGTGGCCTGAAAAATACAAATACATGTTCAGTTTAAATTTTGAGAATTTCTAAAAACTACTGCAATCAATCAATCAATACTTTACTTTGGGTGAAAAACTATTCGTTTTTTTGCTTCTTGATTCTTTAATGTTATAAAGGTAAATGTTGTCTATTTATATGTATAGCATTGAGTTGGGAAATATCAAGGAACTGGGTTCTATTCAGCCTTTTATCATCGTATGGGAAATATCAAGGAACTGGGTTCTATCCAGCCTTTTATCATCGTATGACTCTTCAGTCGTCTTCGCTGTGCTCTTTATTGCGGCAACTTTTTGTTCTTTCTTTGTTAAACAGATTCCCATAACTCTGGTGTGAATGTTTTAGGTTAAAGACCCAAAAGACTCTTGGTGCAAATATTAGGAGTGCGGTAGGACTGCAATCTCAAGTCGGTGATGATTAGACTGTAGATGATCTTGAATTTGCTGGTTTTTCAATACAAATGGAGGAGGTTCCATCAGATAGTTGATGATTTCTGTTGGAATTTCAAGTCACTTAGTTGGAGAATTGTGTAGCACCAACCAAGCTAGTTGCAGAATAAAATATGACGATGAGTACCCACTCCCCACTATAGTGGTCCATATGCTGTAACAATGTCTTTAAAACCATATTCGGATCTGTTATTATTTTCTAGTTGTTGTCTGTAGCTACTATAGTGTTGTTAAACAAACTGAGCTGCTCGTGAGCTCGGTTCGACTTGGCTCATTAAGGCTTGAACTCGACTTGACTAATTAAACGAGTTTGTTAGATATTCGATTTACTAACGGGTCGGTTTGAATTTGACTCGTTTGGCTCGATATTTAAATGTTTTCTTTTTACTCTCGGCTCGATTAGACTTGTTTACGAGTTGAGTTGAGCTTGTTTTTTAACTCATCGATGTAATTGATGTCAAGCTTAAAATGCTCAGGATGTTTGCAAACCCAAATACAATTTCCGTGTTCACTTCATTATTCAATTGACAAGTATATCGCCATCAAATACAATTTGAGCATTATCAATCAAACACAATTTCCGTGTTCACTTCATTATTCAATACAAACTTAAAACTGGAGATTGAAGTGATCAAGCAGTATGCTCTCAGGCAGGTACATAAGACTCGAGCATCAATTGTGCTGGGGTAGTTGATGTGACTTCAACAATCAAATACATGAACTTTTATTACTTGTTTACCTTGCTTTGAACATCTCTGAGTAAACTTTTCCAGCTCCATGGGTCCCACAAACGTGGAAATTAACCTACAATGCCAATCATTTGGCTCTCATAGTCTCAGTTTAAAAGTTTTTATCATGTATTTTCTTCATTAGGGTAAAGCATTCCTTACCACTATGTGTTGAACACCATCTTCATCAGTCCATGTTTTGTGGGGGACCCGTTGACGAGCAGCACGGTTCCTACTTTCTAATCCATAACCCGTGATGGGGGATCCAATTCTGACCCTAACCTGTTGGGTAGCAATAAATTCAAGTACTCCATGAATGCAAATCGAAGGGATAAACTTAAATAGATAAGATTCATGAGTGCAACTTCCATACCAAGCTCTTATAAAGAGTCTACAACAATGCACATTAATAAAGATCAAGTAGATGGTTTTTATGAACTTTCAAATGACTATGATTCTCCTAATATCTTAGTTTTCAAAGTAACAGTTAATTAAACCATTTTCATGCCAAAATGAATAGAAGTACTTTGCTTAGGGGAAAGCAATCTGCACCAAAAGTTTAGAAATGAAAACTTGAATCAAATGAAGCTTGTGATGCAACTTTGACTATATTTGAAAAGATAAGGTGCTTACACTCTAGATAATAGAGCATCTACAATTTTGTTACTGATTTTAAAACATTTTATTAGTTCAATTCAATCTTCTTAAAAATATTTCGCAAATGTGAGGTTCCATTTATGAAAGTACGTGTTGATTCTCATGTTCTACGTCATTATTGAGCTACCTTTTCTTTTTAGCTTAAAGCACCCACATATTTGCATCCAAAAGTTCTGTAATTAATGGGAGCACTACACAAAGTACAAATTAAAGAAAGTCATCAAGCATACATACTTGGTTGTCATACAGAGGGCATTATATATGCTAATAAAGAATCAAGAAGCAAAAAAATGAATAGTTAACAACCAGACCACATAATCAAGAAGCACAACACGGAATTAAGCTAATACTAACCTTGCCAAGACATAGCCTAAAACTAGATAGAATTAACAAATAATTGAAGATTCTAGCAATATGAATGCCTAATTCACATGGAAAATTCATACACTCATAGTTGAGTTGTGCTATTTTATTCCTTTCTGGTATTAGGTTTTGAAAATCAAAGAAACTGAGAATTTAGTCGATCAAAATTTAAAACCCCAAATAATAGAATATAAATTTTTCTTGCTCGAAGAACTCACACTAAAGACGGCCACCTTCAATCCCCAATACAAATGTGGCCGTTGAAGATGCCCAACTCACACTAAATCGAATGTGTTATGCAGCATATATTTCACACCAATTCATATAAAAATCCAGTTATGAAGCAGCATATACTAAATTACTAAATACAATAGAAGAAAATTACAAACATGAATGCACAAGAGACATATAGCTAATGTACACACAATTTCAATCATATTGCTTATGTATATATATTGCCATTTTTTTTTGTTCAGAATATTGAAGCAGAAGCTGCAACACTGAAACAACAGAAGAAGATTGAAGAACTTGAAGCTCAACTTCAGGAAGCTGAAGATATTGTAGAAGATATTAGAGAAAAATTGGGCGAATTGCAGGATGAAATGGAAAGGATCAAGAAAAATAATTTACAGTAGCTAATGGATTATGGAGTTCACTCTTACCAATCAAGCATTATTCATCCAAACTCACTATATGAACTTGTTATTGCAAATGATTTTTTTTTTTGAAGTACATTAAATACCCATCCCTTTTCCCCTCCCCATGACTCGAACCCAGGATCTAAAGCCTAGGTAGTGGTGCTCTAACCACTTGAGCTATCCAACTTCGTCTTGTTATTGCAAATGAATGTTCACTGTAACATTGTAGGAAAATGAATGTTCCAAGTGTTACCACTGCAAAAAAGTTTGCTCATGTGGTTCATATATTAAAATCGAGATTTGTCTTCCATAATTTCAAGGAATAAAGAGCCTGAACTATATAAAAACAGTTGCACTCAGAGAATCCTTAATACTAAACCACATTCAAATTAAGGGTTCTCTGGTTCAATTAAGGGTGCTCTGATACTAAACCCACATCGTAAAACCCAGAATCAAACATACACTTGAATCAAAAGTACAAGAGATAATAAATCAAATTTCTAAAAAAAATACGAAAATCAAAATGCAATAATATACGGCATACCCAAATCGTAATACCCAAATAGAATTTTAATTAAAATTTTAAACTAATGTCATACCTAGTACGAGTTGATGACACGATTCGACCAACAACGAAGACCGAAGAGTGTGCCGTCCACCAATCGTCGATGATTGTCGTCGATTTGAACATTCCGCAAGATTGAGATGGAAGTTCGATTGTTATTGAGACGCCGACGAAAATGGGGTGCGATTGGGAACTCGAATAACCCAGACGGCGAAAAAGGAATCATTTTTCAGCAAAGAAGAAAGATCGGCAATGAAGAAAGGATCTTGCTCGAAGAACTCACAGTGAAGACGCCCATTGGCCATTGAAGACGCTCGAAGAATGGCCTGATTTTCTAATTTTTTATGTTGGATTTTTGTGGGGTAAAGTTGTTATTTTGCAAATATCAAGGGGATAAAATGGTAAATCACTCATAAACTTTAAATTATAACCCACCTCTTATCTAACACACCAAACATTAAATTAGATTTTTAAAAAAATCACTATCATGCCTAATCTATCTAAATTTCCTATCTTACATTTATCTTATCAAAACAATCTAACGTACCAAACGAGCCCTAAAGAGAGAAAATTGGAGATGATCTTGGAAATCTACCGCCACTATAAAAAAAGTGAATGACTCGAATACTCATTCATATATTCATAATAAAGGAGGCAACACAACAACCTGAGCATACAAGAGAGATGCTAGTTAGTTACGACATGTCCCAAAATCATCATTTTAATTACGCCCCTAAATGCAATTCACTACATCTTAAATTAATTTCCAATATATATATATATATATATATAATAACAGGGTAGTCTGTCATTTTTTAACTACCTGTTTTTTCACCAATTTCAACTTCTATTTCTGGATTTTTTTTTTTTTTTAATTCTGAACTTATCACTTTGGTTGTCTACTATTTCAAAAAAACATATTTTATTCTATCCATGTCATTATTATTTGTGGACAGTGACACATGCTTTCTGATATGGTTGATATAGCGCAGACCTATGTATAACTAGGATCAATTTTTTTATTTAATTTTTAATATATTGGCACAAATATTGATAATTATTCAATCTTGATCAAATAAAAAAAAACCTTTAAAAATAGACAAATTAAATTTTATATTTACAATCTATGAATATGCAACATAAGTTATCTAAATCCCTTCAATTGTCTCGCCACATTTAATAACAGAGCTTGGTTATATTTGTTGAACATCCTAAAAATGATAACCAAAATCAAAGTACAAATTAAAATAACTAATTAAATGTATCTATTTATATACTTAAAAAAAAGCTCACTTACATCCAATATGTACCAATTTAAATTCTTAAAACACACATAATATAAATATTAAAAAAAAAATCTGAACAGTTCACTTGCATCCAGCCTGTACCAATTTAAAAATTCATAATACAAATATTTAAAAAAAAATATGTTCAGTGCATCAGAATCAATATTTTAAAAAATAGAGCACGCCTCTTCATATTTCAGTGCCCCTGAAAATGACTTTTACTTTCTCTAGACATGAATATTCTAGAACATAAATTATTTTTATCTGATTCTAGAATATAAAAACACCTAATATATTGACACAAGTTACAAGTAAAAAATGAAAAAGAACCGAGAAATCAAATCTATACTGAAAACCACTTTAAATATTAAATAGTTTAAAAGAATATAAATATAAAAAATCTAAAACAAACAGACAAATCAAATCTTCACCTGCATCCAACCTTTACCACTTCAAATTTATAATACAAATATAAAAAAATCTAATCAGTGCATTTATTCACTATTTTAAAAAAATAGTATATGCCTCTTCTTATTCCAATACACCTAAAAAAGGCTTCCACTTTCTCTATATATAAAATCATTTTGCAGATTGCATTATTCACACGAAACACTCAACTTAAATACATTAGTTAATTATTGTTTGTTCACCAACCTTTCAACTTGCAGTGTGAGTTTTTTAGTACTTACCATACCTTTTGCAACTTCTATTGCAAGATGGCCCCCCTCTTTCGATTGATCAAGAAGATCGATTCTTCTTAGACACATTGGACTCTTAAGATTCGTTTGATTCGAGCATATCGTGCACCTGCATTTGGAAAAAGAAACTATCAGAATTTGGAGTGTGTATTCCATGACACAAAGGTAGGAAAACAATTTTCTCTAAATTTTAGGGTACAAGAGTGTATATTTCACGAGCATATCTTACTACATTATTGCATTGATGTAATATCTGTGTATTTCAGGGTACAAGTGTGCACGCAACAATTAACCAAACCTACATTAACAGATTCGAGTCAACGTTGGTAGAAGGAAGACTGTTAGCGGTTAAAAAAATTGTGGTGACAGTCAACAAGAGCAAATATAAAACAACAAAAAATCATAAACAAATTATATTCAACAATGATACCAAAGTTGTGGAGCTTTTTACGAAGAATTCCCAACACTACTATATAATTTTCAATCGTTTTCTGAACTATTCATTGTTGAAAAATTGAATGGCACTCAAATGATTGGTAAACTTCTATACTATATAATTATATTAAACTTAATCTATACAATATTTTTCTCTTTAACTGCAGATGTTATTGGACGATTAGTCAAAATTGAAGAACCTCGAGTTGTAAATTTTAGTGGACGAGATGGAGTTCTAATGGAAATTACACTGGAAGACTTGGAGTTAGTATTTCAAAATAAACTCTATCTTATTACTAATCTTTTATTTTAATTTACATGCTCTATATATATTCTATATAGAAAACATCAAATGAAATGTACACTTTGGGGGAGTACGTAGATCAAATGATGAAATGTAGAAAGAATGTTGGACCAGAACCTCCAATTCTTATTGTACAATTTTGTAGGGAAAAGTATTACCGTGGTAAGTTACTAATAGCAGTATAATATCAGTTATATACCTATGTTTGTTCAATATATCTACTAATTTGTTGTTATATAATTTTCAGATGCAGTGACAGTAACTTCAACTTTTCATGCTACAAAATTGATTTTTAATGCAGAATGTAGTGAAGTTGATGCATATAAACTAAGGTATATTTCATATTCAACTTTGAATCAACATTCATTTTTTCTATGAGCACATACATGTTTAAAATATGTTATTTCTTCCATCATTCAATTCAAGCATAACAGAAGACCTGAATAAGCATTTCTCATAAAACACATCACTATCCTTCAAATGTAAAGCCTAAAATGTTTTTGCAAAATCATTAATATGAAGAAAGAGCACCAGTTTACTATAAACATAAAGTAAAAGCCTTTATATCCATGCATTTATCATAATTGCATAAATAATAAAATCTTTTGTTCATAGTTCACTAAACATAAAGTAAAAACATTTATATCCATGCATTTAATTATCATAATTAATTGCATATTCATTCCCAAAATTCAATTACATACTCTTAATCTCAAAAAAAAAATATACATTGCACGATCTTAAGATATATGCTTAAACAAGTAGAATGCTAGAAATAACTACTCCCTCCGTCCTAAGATTTTTTACACACTTTGACCGGCACGAAAATTAAGAAAATGGAATAAAGTGATGTGTAAAGTAAAATAAAAGAGGGGTATTATTGATAATTCATTGATTAAAGTGGAGTGATTTGACTAAAGGGAAGGAAAAGTAAAATAAAAGAGGGGTATTATTGGTAATTCATTATGTAAGTTGTTTCCTTTTTTGGAGTGTGTAAAAAATGTTGGGACGCCCATTAAGGAAAGTGTGTAAAAAATCTTGGGACGGAGAGAGTAATACTTATTAGTAGTTTTGATTGAGTGTCCCACTAATTCTATAGCAAATAATATCCACCAACTAATTGATAATGAATTTCTTTCTATAATAGAAAAATAGAAATGTACCAATGAAAGACTATTTAAAAGAAAATTGAATCTTTAATAGGTAGTCTGCCACTCAATCTACTTTTAAAGGTGCATAATGTAATTTTGATATTAATTATTTTCTACATTTAAAATGCAGATTTCAGGATGACATTACCCCTCAAGTTGTTCTAAGTTCAACTTCTATAACTTCTGCAAGCAAGCAATCTGCCAACCTATCCAACATTGATGTTCCAATTCGAACAATACAATATATCTAGTTTTTTCTTTTCAGTTTTCATGTTTTAAAAATTAGATTATTTTATTTATATGTTTATTGTTATGGCTCTAGGTTGATATATTTTGGGTGTTGGCCTGCATAGTATCTATTGAAACATTTAGAGATTGGTGGTACTTGGCATGTAAAAAATGCAAACGGAAAGTCCAAAAGGTCAAATATGGATTCTTATGTTCCAACTGTAACAAAATTGACTCTAGTGAAATTTCAAAGTTATTTTCACATTATTTGATATATTTATTGCTATAAAATATATGTCAACTATGTCAAATCAAATTAGGTAAATGATAATAGCAATTAGTACAATCTAACTATTGTAATATGCAAATTAGGTACAAGATACAAGTTCGGGTTCAAGATGACACTGAAAACACTCTCTTATATTATGGGATCAACCTTGTGTCCAATTGACTAGAAACTGGAAAGACAGTGACACAAGTTCTAGAAGAACCTACAGATGAATTTTCGGAAGCTTTAACTAATATGCTTGATAAAGAAATGTTTTTCAAGATACATGTTAAGGAAGATCAAATCAATGACTACGACGGAGCATACAATGTTATGAAGTTAACCCACGATAAGTCTCTTTTGTCAAAATTCAGTGATGGACGTTGTGAAAGTCAGGTAGTTTTTTTATAATTTTGATTTTTTTTCTAAATTATTTTTAGTTATTTATTTTGAATAAGTTTGATGTAATTGTTTTAGTAGTCTGCCTACATTTCCAAGTTGCATATAGATGGAATGAGAAGTGAGAAGGTGAAATTACCTTTTGCATTATTAATTTCTTGCAACATTTTATTTAAGACACTAAGTGTAAGCTGGTTATTTTTCATCATTCAGTTTGAACTTATCTCATCACAAGGTGAGATTAGTGACCAACAGAACAAGAAGACAAGTACCGCCAGTAGTGAAACTATTGAAGAATTAGGGCTCATCATTTGGGACGAAACACCAATGATGCACAAGTGTTGTTTTGAAGCTTTGGATATAACTCTTAAAGATATCATGCAATTGAGCAATCCATTGAATAAACGCAAGCCTTTTGGGGGGAATCCTATTGTTTTTGGAGGGGATTTCCGTCAAATTTTACCAGTAATTCCCAAGGGCACTCGACAGGATATTGTGCATGCAACGATAAATTCTTCGAATATATGGAGAGACTGCAAATTGTTGAGGTTAATTAAAAACATGAGGCTATAGATTAAAGGCTCAACGGTTGGACACAATGAATTAAAAAAAATCTCTGAATGGATTGCAACTATCGTGCAGAGTACATATCCTTCCTATAGAGATTCGATGGATGACCCGAGTTTTTTGAAGGATCGTGCTATATTAGCACTAACCCTTGATGTAATCGACGACGTAAATGAACACATGTCTTCATTGAATTCTGGTGATGCAAGGACATATTTAAGTTCGGATAGTGCATGCAAGTCTGATGCAAATGTTGACATATTAGCCGATGTGCACACGCCAGAGTTTCTAAATGGAATAAGATGTTTGGGTGTTCCGAATCATGAGTTAAAGTTGAAGGTTGGGACTCCTGTGATGTTATTGAGAAATATTGATCATTCACTTGACTTATGTAGGTACTCGATTGGATATTACAAAACTTGGAGCACATGTCTTGGAAGCAAAGATTCTATGTGGAAACAACGCATGTCATAAAGTGTTGATTCCAAGAATATCATTAACTCCGTCTGATCCGAGATTACCATTCAAATTTCAAAGAAGACAATTTCCCTTGATTGTATCGTATGATATGACAATAAACAAAAGTAAGGGGCAATCGCTTTCACACACTACAAAAAACGCATCGATTAGAGACCGATTTTGAGACTGTAAAGGCGGTCTCAACACACGTTAGAGACTGATTTGGGACCGATTTATGGAGGTCCTTATTTCATCGGTACCTAATATTGAGAGACCGAATTTATGGCACAGTCTCAAATTAGGGACCGATTGTCGATCGGTCTCTAAATGACAGACCGACAATTCGGTCTTAAAACGGTCCCTAAACGTGAGTCGGCCCGACCTATTTTCGGGCCTAAAACAGTCTCACATCGGTCTCAGATTAAGGACCGATTTTCGGTCGGTCTCTAAATGAGAGACCGGCAATTCGGTCTTAAAACGGTTCCTAAACGTGAGTCGGCCCGACCTATTTTCGGGCCTAAAACAGTCTCACATCGGTCTCAGATCTTACCCAACAACTGCCCCCGAAACCCGACCCGTTGACCCACACCCACCCTCTTTATTTACACCCACCTTCACACCCGCATCGCCAACCCGACCCACACCCGCCTTCGAGACCCGACCCGACCCGCACCGCCAACTCACACCCACACCCACTTTATTTAATTGGCCATTTTATTTTGACCTTTGTGGGAATTGATCCCTGGTGGATGGGTGCCAAATGGGCACCCACCACTTTGACAAGTAATTGTCTTGTGTAACTTTTAAAAATAATTAGGGATTTTCTACCGTCAGGTAAGGGGTTCGCCCTTCCTGATGACAGGAAACCAATTAAAAATTGACACCTCATTTTTGTTCGTCATGGTGCGATATAGCTTCACCATAAAATGAAATAATTAGTTATCTAAATAATATATATAAAATTACCAAAATAACCTTATAATATTTTTAAAAAATAAACTCAAATTTCACTAAATTTAATGTATGAATCCAAATTTAAACCAAAACTAAAATCAATTGATATTGTTCTTCTTCTCGATAGAAGTCTCTAAATCTCAATTTTCAATGGTGGCCCAGAATGGAGATGTATTTTACCACGATTTTCATTGGAGTTACAATATCTTGTTTTCAGGTATTTTACTCCTCGTGACGAGGACGGTGGAATTGATAGAGATGCTTTAAGAAAACTCCAGTTCGTTCTCCTCTTCAAAATTCCACAATCGCGGGAATGAAACATTCGAATTCGGTGGTAGCACTATCTCTCTCGCTCTCTTTGTCGATGTCAAAACTACAAGTGTGCTATTTTCCTTTTTATTGATTCTGCAATTTTTTAAAATTTCTTCTCACGTATAAAAATTCCAAATCATCCGCCAGCACCGCCAAGACTCCAATGTCGCTCACCACTGTTGTTGTCGCGCGCCGCCGCCGATTTTGATTGCATTCATTATTGCGGCCGAGAAGCACCGCCAATCGGACATCCGCTCCGCCTCAGGTCATTTTGTCTTCTTTTAGGGAAAAAGCTGCAAGTTTTTTTGCTATAGGCCTGTGCTATATATTCTCATTGTCCGTTTATGGGGCTTATAGTCGAGAAATCAAGGTTATATTTTGAGATTCGATGTAGTGTGTTCTTCATTTGCAAACAATGATTTGTATTCCTTCTAATTCAATCAGGATTAATCTTGACCTTTGAATTTGTAATCATATCTCTTGTGATTTAACTTATACCAGTGTATCTTAATTTGAAGCACTTGAAGGCAACTCCACTGAAAATGTTACTTAAGAATCTAAGAAGATACATGTGTAATTGACTAAGTGTCGATTATTTTTAATATTGATGTGATATGCCCTGTTTGTTGTGAAGAGGGGGAGAGCTTCGATCACGTGATTTTAAGGTGTTCAATCACCATTCATACATGTATTTCAGGGCTGGTTAGACTTTGCTGCTTCAGGATTGTTAGATCAAATGTATATGTAAAAGGAGATTTGTTGTTACTCTCATAATATTCTGAACTATCAATGCATTACATTCAAATGATGGAAGCAAATCAGATGTGTTTAAGGACACTCTTATTGAGAGGTTTAATTAATTTCTAAGCCTGTTGATGCACAAATCAAGCAAATAAAATCATGACTCTGAAGAAATGTTGCTGGTATTACAATGTAGTGAGTGCACCCCATTTGATTTTTTTTTTTTTTTGTTTGTTATAAAATCCTCTCATGAAAAAGTATGCCATTTGATTCACTAGAAATTGAAGATTTTGTTCGTGAGTTCATATTTTCTTTGAAAGTTCATAGGTTCTTGCAAATTCATATCTTGTGAAGCATCATCAATTATATATGCTGCTGCTACTCAAATCTCTATATATGGAAAGTCTGCTCAGTGTCTTTAGTAAAACGGTTTAGGATTTGTGAAAATGTTGGATTGTTGTCAATAAATAAAAGATTGTACATGAAGGATGATTGTGTGGTGTCTTAACAACACTCTCTTGCTAACAAAACTTGAAGAAGTTTGTTAATACTGTTGAGGCTGATGTGGCCTCTATAATGGAGCTGTATACAGATTAATTTTCTTTGGTAATCAAGTTCATCACTGGAATTGTTGTGCAGGGAAGAAATACTGATGCCTTGGCTATATATTACAATGAAGATCCTGCAAAAGTCCCACTTAAGCAAGGTAAAACAAAGCCAGTTGTTAATCCATTGTGACATTGATATGCAGATTACTGAGTCATTGCCTTTTTCATGTATCCATTTACTGCTACCCTCTTAAATTTTGTGAGGTTGTTCCAAACAGCTTGTGAGGAAAACATTAAACAGGCTGAAGAAGAAAAGAAGAAGGCTCTAAAGGAAGCTGGAATGGCAAAGGAAAAGGAAAATCAAGTTGAAATGCAAAGGGAAAACGACAGAAGAAATCAAATTTAGTGTTTCAATTGCAAGAGGATTATCTCAAAATTGAAGAATCTTTTTCTTTGTATTCAAGTTGAAAGATCTCGAGAAGTGTGCAGTCAAGAAGGAAGCGTCGAAAGGCCTGTCATTCCTGCCAGAAAACCTGTAGACGAAAACTGCGGCGTTATGAAATCATAATACAAGAATTCACTTCTTGAACTGGACGATATGTGATTGTAAAGAGTTGTGATTGTAATGGTCTTTTGGACTATGGTTGTTTATTTTCGTATATTTTATAAATTTGGAACATAATTTTAGTGGGTTATGACAATATTGATTTTTTTTTTCTTTTTGAGGAAGACAGTATTGAAATTTTGAGTGTGACATTTGTACACAATTTTAACATGTATTTTAGTGTGCAACCACAGTTATACATGTCGTAATATATTTCACTGTATATTATCTTTCGTTTTAACTATGTATGCCCTATATCTGATCAATTTATAACTCCAAAGCTTCTGCAAGTACAAGGTATATCAAGTGTTGATTTCACCTTCTCTGATGTTATTGTGAATGCCTTTACCACACACACAAAGTATGCAGGTAGACCAATCAAAATTTCGTATTAAAGAAGTCATCTATAACTTTAATTTTGAACTGCAACATTGAATCAAATTCCATTGATTTCACAGCCTTTTTCTAATCATCAAATAAATTGTTATTTAAAGTTATTGAGTTTGAGGTGTGAGATAATATGGTTTGCCTTTGAGTCTGTTAGATTGTCTTTCTTCATGCCAGCAGCTGTCCTATCTGTACAACCGTTTCTCTCAAAATAATTATATAGTTTGAAGTATTGCAATATAGAGAAATTACTACATTATAAATAATACATGAGCTATCGAGTCTCTCTTATTATCAAACTTGAATTTGATTTCACAAAAATGAATGCTTGACATGAAATTATTTGACATAATCCCAACAAACTTTTGCAATTTTTTTTTAAGCAAATCAATTCACAATAACAGGGCAGGATGAGTTTGTATGATTATGACTTATGAGTATCATCAATGTACCCTACATTATAATGTCTACATTTTACTGACTTCCCAGATAAGACAACAAGAACTGAAACTGTGAAAATTCCAGGATTATGTTAAACTCTAGTCACCCCAAGCTTTATCTCAAACAATTGAGATAAATACTGATCAAGGAATTATAAGATACCTTATCTCATTTAGGCATATAGTCCAAAAATCTTTGTGTTGCATCCACATTTCCTCTACCACCCAGTTCTCCCATTCATTTATTATAATCATAAAAAGAACCCAAATTGTCACAATTGATTGAATTCTAACCATTTCCAAAATCTGAGACCAAATTGCTGCACTTTGAACTCAAATTTGTAGTAGCGGCAGTCGCGTAAGCGATCGTTTGTTTTCTACTGCATAGTAAACAAAAGTGTTTTTTTTTTTTTTGCGCTGTCGTGCAAAGTTTCGATGCCGCTCCTCCGCTGAACATTCCCCTTCCCCACCGCAGGGGCTCGAGTTCTACAGACTGAATAATCTCAACCAAATTTTGGTACAATTTAAGAACAAATTCGATTACCCAGTTTTTGTCGATTAAGGAGGAAGAAATTAGATTTAGGTTTCAATAGCAAGAGGATTGTCGTTGTCTAATTATTTTTATATGTAATTTTAATTTTATTAAAAGTGTTTTAATTTAAAAATAAAATCTTAATAAGAATATATGATTATAGGTTATTTTATAATTAAATTATTTTAAAGGTTATTTTTGTCATTTTATATTTATAAATTTAATTTATTAATAGAGCGAAACAGTGCAATTGCATATTGCATAGAGCAAATGCACTATTGCGAAGTGCAATCCTATCAAAACAATCTTATACGTTGGATCAATGATCTAAGGGTATTTAATGACTTTCCTGATATCAGGATGTGCGAAGCCTTTCTGACTATAGAAAGACCCAAATAATTATATACATATGTAATTAATTTCTTTATTATATATGTTTTAAATAATAAATTTTCAAAATCAACGTTACTTTAAAGAAGTCCAAAATAATTAAATCATTTCCACATATATTAACTGATAAAAATCATTGAATTAATTGTAAAAAATCAATGTTACTTTTAAATATTTTATTTTGACACTTCTTCAAAGTACATGGACACTTGATTTTATCGTTAAACATATATTGTAGCCTCGTCTTCGCAAAATCAATAAATTTGCGAACTTGATTGTAAAATTCACTGTTCGTACTTCCATTAACGAATCGAGGAGTATAATACATCCACCGACGATCCGGTAGTTCCATCTATACGTACTCAAAATCAAAATGATTACATAATTGACATATGTATATAAGATAAATATTGCTATATTATTATATTCAAAGAATAAATATTGTTGTATTATTGTACTAAAATTAATAATGTTAATAATAATATTTAATTTGGTAGATATGTGAGAAGAATGTGGTGGAGCCCATCGTTAATCCAAAATTTAAATCTAAAAAATTTGATAGCAAACAGGGTATGCTCTATGAGAAATTGATTCAAGATCTTTAATTTGTTTGACTTTCAAGTAGATCAACTTTGAATCGTATACCATATAAAGTAAAATTTTGGGAATTCAGTTATTTCGTAAAAACTTAATTTGTCAGTATTAACTACTTAAGTCAAAAATATTAATTGTGGAATTCTAAATTGATTATTATGAATAAATTGTACTTATACTCGGTCTTATAATATGTGTATAGATAAAATTGTACAAAAAATTTTGAGTGAAATATTTTAACAGTTTTAATTTAATATTAGACAATTAATTCACTCTAAAACCTAATTTACATGTATTCATATTTTCAACAGGTTTAATTGGACATATAATAGTACACATACGATTATGATATCTTTCAAAATAATTAATTCTAATTAGTATTTGATTTGATATCATAACAACGTCAGTGGTCTATCTTATTTACTACTATTATACATATCTATTAATTATATGAAAATAAAATTATCAACGAACACTTAATTAATATGAGAAAACATTAATTTAAATAAAGAGGGAACGAGAAATCTTACGGTTGAATTCGAAACGAGATCTTCAAACTGATATTGGAGAATAAAATCAAGGAATTGTCTATTTAGAAGCTAGTTTGTCGGTTTAAATTGAGAGAGTGGCATTTGGGACCGACAATATCGGTCTATAACCACAACCGCGTGATTTGGGACCGAATTATGCGGTCCCTACTATGTTAAAAATTATCTATAAAACAAACAGCTTGATTAAATACCTATTCGTGACCGAAAATATTGGTCTATAAAAACAACCACCTGATTATGGGACCGATTTGGGACCGAAATATGCGGTCTCTACTGTTAAAAATTATCTAAGAATATTCTTCTGGAGTGTTCAGATACCACTAAAATCGGTCTCTATATAATAAACAGTTTTATTTGATACCTATTCGAGACCGAAAATATCGGTCTATAAAAACAAACGCCTGATTTGGGACCGAAATATGCGGTCTCTACTGTTAAAAATTATCTATATATACAATATTAGGATGAATATCTAATATAATATAGATATAATCGCCAACTTATTTATCTCTCTCAATGATGGACGAAAATTCCTCTTCTCCTAATTCTGATTCCTCCCTCTCGAACAAAGTCATAGAGCCAGGTTCGATGAAAGTTGATACGGTTAATTAAAATTTTGGGATTCAAAATTATTTATACCAATTAAAGACTGAATTTTCGGTCTTCAAATAAAATTCAAAATCAGAGTTTTAATTTCAATTAAAATTCGAAATAAGAATTTTAATTTCAATTAAAATTCAAAATAAGAATTTTAATTTCAATTAAAATTCAAAATTCAAAATAAGAATTTTAATTTTGATTTAGAGACTGAAATTCGGTGGCTAAGTGGTCTGAAAAACATAATATTAAAGACCGAATTGGAAATAGTCTTTAAACGAGCGGTCAAAATTGATAGTCAATTCAAATTATACTTTTCAAAATATTTGATATCAATTAAAGACTGAATTGTCGGTATCTAAACAAAATTCAAAATCAAAATTTTAATTTCGGTTTAGAGACTGAAATTCGGTCTCTAAGCGGTCTGGAAACATAATATTAAAGACCGAATTGAAAACAGTCTCAAAACTCAAATTTTTTTAGGATCAGTCCCAAATCAGTCTCAAATTGAGACAGATTTATGCCGGTCTCAAAACTTTGGTCTCTAATTGAGGCATTTTTTGTAGTGACATGTCGGCCTATTGTTGAAGAAACCTGTCTTTAGCCACAGTCAATTATATGTTGCAATTTCACGAGTGACCAATCGAAAAGAGCTTAAAATTTTAATTTGTGATCAAGATGGTGAGAATAATAGATCAACAAAAAATGTTGTATACAAAGAAGTATTTCAGAATCTATAATTTTTATTCGTGTTATTTTTATTTAGTTTATATACCTGTACTTTTCATCTAGATTATAATCTATATGACAAATATTTTCTAATTTGATTTTGTGAATCTCAAATTTACTTATATTGCATAGCATAATACTAATTATACAATAATAAAAATTTTGAACTTTTAGTGCGATGCACGATGAAATACTAGTTAAATACAAAAATCCTACATATGTTCTGAAATTTTAATTTTAATAAAATGCTGCAACTAGCTAGCTAGAATCATGAATCAATTGATCAAAAATTAAAGTAGCAACAACTATATATATATTCGTTAAAAAGTTTCTAACAACTAATGAAACAATTATCAAGCTTGGGTCCGACGAGAGGCATGTACCCGTACAAATATGGGGCGACCCGTTCTTGTTCCACGGCAGCTACTGCACACCATGTCACCCGAACCGGAACAAGAGCGGCAACCCACGTCACCGTCGGACCAGCGTGCGCAGATGCACGTGACTCTACCCGACCCGACCCGTTGCAGCTGCGACACCTGTTCGGATCCATCATGGAGTTGCTTTCATCCACCACTTGCTTTACCAGAGCTGCGCCGGCCAGCACGCTTAATCCGGTAGCCACTTGAGTTAACACTATTGGGTTCATATTGCCTAGCTCTATCTCTCAAGATATATACAGTAGTATGTAATACTCGTAGTGAAAGAAACCGTGAATTCGTGTGTGTATTTATGAAGTGGAATTTTGTACCACTCTAGTTTGGTTGACACTGTTTGTATTGTTGACCAAGCCCGCCCCATGTTGACTTTTACTTGGCTTCTTGGACTTCTCTTCATCCAATTTTAAGAAAATATAAAATTGGCTTACTAATATAAAATTATTAAATGTGATATTTTAATTTTACTCTCATACTTAATAATACGCATTACATGAGCAGGTAGGTTAATAAAGGAGTAAGAATTACACATTACACATATATTTATTGTTATTTTGACTTTCTTAATTTGGGTGGAATATTCATAAACAGCCAGTAAAATTGGACGAGAAGTATATTTTCACATATTTTGATTTTTTTCTTTGGATAAATAAAACAAAGAGTGTACGTAGTCGACCCATCTTTATTATAGGATTACATAAAATTCAACATTTTAGCTAGTGAGGGTAGAATTCACACTAAATAAATAAGACTATCCTCTAGAACATGTTTAGTTATTTAAATCCAAAGCAAAAAAATTAAATTAAAAAAACAGAAAGAATTATAGCTCCCACTGTCTTTATAAATTTGAATTATGACTATTGAATATAGTAGTACTAGTATAGATTATATTCGGCCCACAACTTTATATTTTATATTAACCTAGAGTGTCGTATTTCTTGTTGAATTATTCAAATTCAAATTGAATTGTTTCTGCAGCAACATGACAAGAGGACTAGGTCTACGTCGTGGATAAATGGTTACCGACGACTAGTTATGGACCCCTGGCCGTCTTATTTGCTTCACGTTTTTAATGACTTGTAAATTAACATGTAGTGCTATTTATAGTTGAGAACTCCTGTACTATTGACACATTACGGAAAATTGTAAAATAAATAGGAGAAAAATATATGATAGAGAACTAGAGAAGATACGACAAAGATATATGCCAAATAATTATTCTCGGGGTATATAAGAAATTGTCAATAACTATCTAAAAAAAAATTACTAATCTAATTCTTAATGAGGGAGCAAAATTTTGAAGTAGAGACTTAAAGCAGTTTTAATTGGGGAGGAACATTGAATCACATATATTTGTGCAAAATTCTTCTATACAGAAGGAAATCCAATTCCTTTTTAATTTAGGTGGTCATTTTATGTAAGTAGGGTCTTTCTATGGTCATGAAGGCTTCGCACTTCCTAATAACAGGAAACTCTCTAAATACCGTTGGATCAATGATCTAACGCATATAATTATTTATATATGATCGCACTTCGCAATAGTGCGTTTGCTCTATGCAATGTGCAATTGCACTGCTTCCCCCCACTAATAAATTAAAATAATAATTATAAAATGACAAAAATACCCTTTAAATTAAAAATTAGAAAATTAATTAATTAAACATTAACAATATATAATATATGTTCTTAAGATTAAAGTTTAAATAAATTTATCAAAATCAAAATTCCAGCCCTAAAAAAACAAAAAACTCGATGCACATCATCTTCAATTCTTCTGAGCGGCCAAGATGAATGTGAGGGAAAGAAGAGGTGTAAAAAATGGGGACGCGCTTCTTCAAAGCACAAATCTCAGATTCGCGGCCAATTAAGATGGATGTCAATTCGTCCATTTTATTTCAGAGGAGATGTTAAAAATGGGGGCGCGCTTCTTCAATGGAGAAATCTCAAATCCTCATTCAAGTTCTTCAAGTGAGACAATCAAGAATCGCAGATGATTTTTTCCCCCTAAATTTAAAGAACTGTTTGATCCTTAGTGGTTGTGAGTGTGTATAAATGTGATTATTGTGTATTGCTATTTAAATTTTCACAACAAAGATAGTCTGAATTTGTATAGTACATGCACTACCTTGAATAATTCGACTGAATATTTCTTTAACAGGCTATGTTAAATTGGACATAGGCAATCCATTGATGGGTCTTTTGAGCAGGATGTTTTAATTATAGATTTTACTATCATTTGATGTTTTAGGTTAAGTTTGTTGTCGTTGTGTTGTTTGTGATTTCATTATGTGCTCGTAGTGGCTGCAGAATATTTATGGATTGCACACTCTAATATCCATTATATGCCAATGAATATTTTTTGCATCTCTTCCTATCCAATAAAACTACATTGTGTGTTGTAACTGGTTCTAAATTGAATATGTCACATCCAAATCTTCTTCTCAGGTTTAAATTTTACAATTTATTCATATTAGCTATTTTGTATGAAAAGGTTCACATGAAGAAAGTAGGTTTGATTCATTACACGATATAAAGAAGGGAGTGCTATTACATCAATTCATTGTTTAATTTTTAGAACTGTTTCGAGAAAATAGAGACAGCTATCTGTGTTTGTACATTATGAGCTCTTGTTATTACTGTATAAATATTTGTTTTTGATACAAAGATGTTCTTATGGGATATTAAAAGATGGCTACAGTAATGTCAGTTTTTTTTTTGTTCAGGTTATATACTACTATAAATTTAAAATAAATTTAAAGGGGAAAGAAGCGGTGGAGATACAATTAAGAACTAATGTGTCTATGATCTTTCCATTTAGATTATAAAATGCACACCTATTCTGTATTCAGGTACATTCAAATGTGTTCCAGATTCTGCTCCCCTGAAATTAAAGGTATCCTTTCAACTTGTGTAATAAAAACAATTTGGCAATAATACTCTTTTCATGGAATCTTTTGTTTGGAATAAAATTGTGCAATATTCATTTTTCAGTACTTAATTTGAGAATTTTCAAAATAAAGATTGGAAGCAGTAACATAATGATTATTTTGTAACGAAGAATGTAAATTGAGAACTTCCAAATGGTGTGATTATATTAGTGGGAGGGAAAGAGAAGAAGTTTATGCAGTAAGGTTCAATAAAAGATATTGTATGCATTTAATCTTCTATGCTTTATGTTTATTTTAATATCATCACTCTGAGTCCTCGGAATTGAGACATTATATCTAAATACTGTGTATTATGCATCAAATTTTATTGATGATTTATTCTTAAATACGATTTTCTCAAAAATAATTTCTCTGTGTTTGTTTGTCTGTCTGAAACAAATTCCTGAGGATGCAAGAAGCAACGCATGGGTATCGTTTGATGGGAAGAGAAGGCAACAATTGTCAAGAGGAGATTCAGTACGAATATCAATTAGTCGACATCCACTTCCAACTCTGAACAAGTGTGATCAAACTGGCGATCGGTTTAGAAGTTTGCTTTGTTGCTTGAACTGGAACGTAAGACTTGACCAGGAAGCCCTATGAGGAAACAACCAATCATACAAACGTATTCATTGTTTCCTTCACTCTACCCTTGTATATATTATTGTATAGAACTATAGTTGATGTAGCAAAATGGTTGCAAAGTGCTCAACTCATACATTGCATTATAACATGTTTCTCCTGAGCCTTTTTATAACAAAAACAAGAAATTGTTACAATAAAGTTTGACATATCATCAAAAGGGATTAACTATCTTGTTGCATCAATGAATTGATTTGAGGTTAGCTTATTTTTAAGTTTATTGTTGTATGATAATGATTGATATGTCCTAATTTAGGACAGGACGAATGCCTCATTCTGCGGACTCGTGAATTGTCATTCACTTTTTTATTTTTTAAATTGCCAAATGATGTGATGGCCGATTATTATATTATTGTGATCACAAGAAGCTAGATTATTTTGCGTTGGACGAAGTATTAAAATTTATGGGCGAAGGACTTGCAAAAGAGTCAAAAATATGGACAAAATATGAATAATACTGAATTTTGACAATAAAAAAATGAAGATAAATTCACACAAGATAAGTGAGATAATATAAGATGTTCCAAGAGACGTAGACAAGAAGCAAACAAATTATGAATGCACAAATACACATAACATCCAAAAATCAGCAAGCCATCAATAAAAACATAATTATTTTTAACAAAAATATCAGCAAACAATTATTGAAAAATGAAAATTATCAGCCTAAAACCACTAAATAAACCAGAAAAAATCAGCAAGAAAGGAAAAACCAGCAACAAATAAACCAGTAAATAAAACCAATAAAAAAGCCAGCAAACCTATTATAACAGCAGTAAAAATCAGCAACAAGCCAATATTTAAAACCAACAACAAGTCAATATTATATTCAATAATCCAATATTTCATTCTACAAGTCAATATTCATAAGTCAAAAACCACTAATATATGTCAAAATTTAAAAAAGATAGGGGTGGTTCATTCCATATTGATAGACGCTTAGAAGCTATTCCTCATCTTTATTATCATCATGTTGTTGCTTTTCCTTCTGACTTTTCTGGTTCTTGCTTGATCCACAGTCTCCTAAAATCATATAAATCATGATAGGATTTTAGCTTTTCTCATATGTAAAAAAACAAGTTAAATCATATAATTTGTTAAATCATATGATTTGGGATGAGGTGATGTCATGGATGAAAATTCTGACAGTGATGAACAGAGGAATTTTAGCACACTTTCATCAATTCTCCAATATCATACCTACTAAAATGGGGAGAAATATAGCAGCATGAGTATGGATAGGTGTAATATGGACCATATGAAAGTGGAGAAACAAGGTGATATTCGACAACGGGAGCTGGGATAAAGGAAAAATCATGGACGAAATTAAAGGAAGAACTTAAACGATAAAAAGACACGCCTCTTTCAGGGATTGGAGCTCGTCTTGGCCATGGAGCTTTAGCAGGAGAGCTTAGATTAAATACCAGAAACTATCTCAATTTTCTTATGGCATATTTAGTTGACATTGATATAAATAGGCTGCCATCTTTTTTTACCACCTGCACTACTTGATTTCTACCTGGTACACCTTGTACCATGTGGTTATTTCAATGAAATTTTCCGTTTACCGATAAAAAAAAATAACACACAAAAATACCATGCTAGGTTACATACCTACACTTTTCACACTTTTGCAATCTATTTGGGGGTGCTCCTCTTGACCTAATCTTTTTTTTTTGGTTGGAAACACTAGGACATAATCTTAAACTCTCGAGTTTGAAATTAATTTATGGTTTGTACAAATTAGTAGCACAAACTGTTGAATTTAGAATTTTCATATATAGATTAGTCTATTTAATCATTAATTTATAAAACCTGCTCCTAAGACCGCCATCCCTCCACTCCTTTCATTTTATCGAGATTTAGACAATATAATCATTAATCTATAAAACCTGCTCCTAAGACCCGATTTCTAGAATAGTGTATTCCTGCCATTTTCTAAAACTCTATCAACCCCTTCCCACAGCCATCCTCTACTCCCTTCCCTTGTCCCGGTTGCTTTTACCACGTCTCCCCACCACGATAAAGAGAGTTCAATGTTAAAACACTGAGATGTAAATAAAAGACACTAAGATGTATATTGCACAAAATAGATACAATCAATAAAACCAAGTCTAATGTATGCACCTTTAGCCAAGGGGAACCATCTATCTTGACATCAGAAAAAGACACTAAGAGCTCTCACATTCACGACTTCTTATCTTTGAAATTCTGGGATATGTATCCATCTATCTTGACATCAGAAAAAGAAAGGTAAAAATAATATGAGGACTATAAAAACACAACAATTAAATACTTGCGAAATCTAGAAAGTGATTAACAGTTTATATGACATAAAATTGATTTGTTTTAAAAATTGCAATGTGGCTTACGGCTTGCCTACAAGGTTGTGATGTAGATATTAGCATAAAACAGTGTAAAGAACCCAAACCTTAAGAATAGCACGGGAACATGGGAAGATTTGAGGTACTCAGATTTCTACCATGTTGAACTTTGCCATATTTGGTGTTCCGATGGTGGGGTCCGATATTTGTGGGTTCTACCCGGCTCCGACCGAAGAACTTTGCAACCGTTGGATCGAGGTTGTTGCTTTCTGACTTTTGAGAGATCGTGCAAATTTTGCCTCACCGAGACAAGCGCTTTATCAGTGGGAGCGAGGAATGCTCTGGGCTATACACTGAGTTACGAGGCGCATACGACTGGCGCACCAATTGCCTGTCCCTTATTCTTTATGTTCACAAATGAGACTAAGTTATACAGATTGAACACTCAATTTTTGCTGGGGAGAGGGCTCATGGTGTCTCCTGTTCTAGAGTCGAACAAAACAGAGGTTGAAGCTATGTTTGAAGAACTTGAATGTAAATCTGATATTTCTCGCGCACCCCATTTTCAACATCTCTTCTCCTTGCGCTAAGCCCTTTCCCAAGGATAAAATGAACGAATTCACCTTCATCTCGATCGGCCGCTCCTATCCTCTTGATCAACACAGATGAATTGAAATGAAATGAAAGATGATGAACATTAACCTGCATAAGAATCGGTTCATGGGAGATTTTAATTTTCTTGATTTTTAGGGCTTGTTCATGTCTTGGGAATTAAGAATAGGTCATTTACATTATTCTTAATAAGAATATATATTATATATCATTATTAAGTAATTAATTAAAGAGGTGTTTAATTAAAAATATTGTAAGAGACATTTTAGTAATTATATATATATTTTTTAAATATTAATTATTTAATTATTTTGCAAAGCTTCGTCGCTCTATGACGAAGATATATGATGTGTTAATTTTTGATTGGATACCTATCGTCAGGAGGTGCGAATGCCCTTCCTGACGATAGAAAGACCCATGTAAGTAAAGATTTGAATCTACTAAATTCTGTACATTGTAAACTGTCATAACCGTGGACTAAATTCACATGACTTTTTCTTTTTTTGAGGGGTATCTAAAGGGGCTGACTATTTACACCCCCATTTGCGTTGAGAACACACCCCCTCTAAAATTTTATCAGAATGGATGCACTCCTCGAATTGTCCTAAATACTCTTTTGTAAAAAAAAAAAAACTAGTATTTACTAAACACACTTCATCCCCAAAACCCTAATTTCTTCCCTTCCTCTCTTCTTACTCTTCCCCTTCCCCTTCTCCATCTGTCGTCGCCCCACCCCGATCCAAGACGCCGGCCGCCGCCTCCACCCACGACCTCCGCCCCCTCCCTCTCCCTCTTCCTTTTCCTTCTCTTTTTCCCTTATTTTTCTTTATACAAAAAAAAATACCATCCCCTTACCCCCAGTCAACCCACCCCACCCCTTGCCCCCAGCCACCACTCCACCCGCCCCCAACTAGAGCTGTTATTCGAGTCGAGTATTTGAGGTTCGAGCTCGACTCGAGCCGAGCTCGGCTCGATAACATTACCGAGTTTAAAATTGAGCTCGGCTCGACTCGTTAACGAGTCTAATGATCTTAACGAGCCTATCGAGTCGAGCCGAGCCTAACGAGCCTAATGGAATTTTTTACAAAATATTAGTTATCGAGCCTAACAAGTCGAGCTCGAGCCGGCTCGTTAGTAAACTGAGTATCTAACGAGCTCGGCTCGTTTAGCTAAACGAGCCGAGCCTTATTGAGCCTTAACGAGTCGAGCCGAGCCGAGTCTCGTTAAGGCTCGGTTCGAATAACAGCACTACCCCCAACCGCCCAAAAATTAACAACAGTTGCGTAGGTGTATATATATGTTTTTTCCTTTTATTCAACACACCAGGGTCGACCCTATACATTCTCATCGATAAATTGTTGTCTACAAGAGTGTATATGGTCGACCAACTATTGTCGAAATTTTTAAAATTTTTCTTATATATAATTTTCGACACACCAGGGTCGACCATATATATTCTCGTCGACGAGAGTGTATATGGTCGAGCCTAGTGTGTCGAAAATTATAAAAAAAAATCTGAGTTTCTGATTTTTTTTTTTGTGATATTGAATGTCGGAAGTGGTGGCGGCGGCGGTTGAAAGTAGTGGTGGTGATTGAGAATTTTGTTTGGATTACTTCTACAGAAAGTGGGGGAAGTGTGTGTGTTCAGTAAGGGATGCATTTAGTATGCAACATTTTTTATTCTTATACTATTATTATATTATTAAATTGACAGAGGTGTGTTCTAAGTTGGATTGGAGGCGTAAATAGTCAGCACCGTACCTAAATTCATATTGCTGAGTACTTCGTTACTGCTAAGCCCATGAACAGCAACTCCGGCCCCAACATGATTTAAAGGAATTTGGTAGCCCAACTAACTGAAATTGGATGGGCGCGGCTAAAGGCACCCAGGATTCCTATGAGTACACCCAGGTAATTTTTTTTTTGTGAAAAGGGTGCAGCGAAATGACGTTTTTACCCCTTCTGTATATTTTTAAAAAAATCTCCGGATGAGTACACCCACCTCCTTTCTAAATCGCGGGAATGCAGAGAGTCATCACAACTCTCAATTCCAAAATTTCCAGTTCTGCAATTTCGATTTTTAGAGCTAAGATGGGGTCGAAAATGGTCGATTATGATGCAATAACTACGAGTGGTGGTGCCAAAGACTCATTTGCAAGTTATTTATCATGTTTTGAAAGTTTTTTTTTCGAAAGTGAAAGAGTTTTTATATTTAGGGTTTTTGTGTGTTTGTGTTGGTGTTTATGCTTGTTTTTTTTTGCATCTTATGACTCTATAGTGGTATGTAATTGAAATAATATGCATTTAGGACATACATTTTGACATTATGTATTGCATTTTGTCATTTTTCAAAAAAAACCCCTTTTCGCGACTGATTTTGCGAAGAAGACGACTATGTTCGTGTTTTTTTTTTCGGACATTGATGTGTTGTCCGAAAAAAAGACTGGGACAAATCTCTTTTGTTTTGAACTTTTTTTCGAACATATCTCTTATGTTCGAAAAAAAGTTCCCAACATTGGGCCAATGTTCGAAATTTAGTTCCGCGAGTTTTACTTGGTCGAATTTCAAACCCAAAACTCTCTGTAACGAACAAATTTTCGAACATTGGGCTTATGTTCGAAAAAAAGTTCCCAACATTGGGCCAATGTTCGAAATTTAGTTCCGCGAGTTTTACTTGGTCGAATTTAAAATCCAAAACCCTCTGTTGGGAATAAATTTTCGAACATATGCCCAATGTTCGAAAATTAGTTCCCAACATGACACCAATGTAAGAAAATTAGTTCCCAACATGACACCAATGTTCGAAAATTAGTTCCCAACATGACACCAATGTTCAAAAATTAGTTCCCAACAAATAAGCCATGTTCAAAAATTTGTCCCGGACATGTCCTCCATGTTCGAAAAACCAGTCAAAATTCGTTCAATTTTTCCTAAACCGTTTCATTTCTTCCTAAACCATGCCAATTAGATGCCCATTTGTTTATTTTCATCCTAACACATAAAAAATTAATACATTCTACACATAAACATGATTATAACACAAAAAATCAACCTTAATCAACACATGCATGAATTAACCCCAAATTCAAAAAACAAAACCTAAACCCTACAACAATAAAATCAATGTTTCAACCAACAAAACATAAATTAAATATGCGTCCTACTCTTCTTCTCAAATATAAGCAAGAAAAACTAACCTTTACCCATTTTTTCAAAATGAAAAAAAAAAACGCTGCAAGAGGTGCGAAAATTGAGTGGGGGAGAACGGTGCTCTCTCTTTCTCTTCTTCGACGTCGCGTGTAGGTAGTGGACAGTGGGAGTGGTGCGAAAATGGAGTGGGAGTGGAGTGCTGCGAAAATGGTGCGGAAATGGAGGGGAAAAGTTTGGGGAAGATGGAGGGGTGGGTGTACCCAATCGAGAGAAGGGAGGGAGAGAAGGGAGGGAGGGAATGGAGTGCGAAAATGGTTAAGGGTATTTTTGGCTTTTCCAGGTGGGTGTCCTCATCCGAATGGCGTGTGTCCTCATCGTCTGGGTGTACTCATAGGAACGCCGGGTGCCTTTAGCCGCGCCCAAATTGGATTCTGGTGGCCCATAAACTAGTATGAAACGGACCTCCAGAATTTAAAGGAATATATTGGCCCAAAATAGGGCTGGTTTAACTTTAACCATTACTATTCAGTTTTGACAGCTTATCAACGAAAATAAGAATTCCTTCAATAAAATCGACACACCACTCTCTATTGCCCTACTGTTGAATCTCCCCCGTGTGTGCAGCCCGGCTTGCCCAAACCCTCGGCGCGAAGCAGAAGATCCTTTCATTCTGAATCCATGTCTCAGGTAGTTGCTATTAGCCAATCGTTGTTTGTCGTTTTTGTTCGATTTCCCAAATTTCCGTGAAGGTTCTATGTAATTGGCTGTTTCCTGTTTTTTTCAAGTAGGATTGTTATATATCTCGATTCTATTGGTAATTCGACAATTAGATCTATTATTGAGGCAATTACAAGTTCTCTTATTGTATTTCAGGTTGACAACCGAAATTCTTCAGCCGCTAAACGTGCGCGAACGGATGGTATGCATTTCATCTCGATTGATACAATTTGGAGATTTTCGCATGAATCGTGATTTTCTCGTGTTTATTTGTGTGTTTTTTTTCGTGTTGTGTTGTGTTATGTTTATTTTGTATTTCTGCAAGTGGTGAAATGAATGATATGGCTGATCATATGTTACTGCAGTAGAAATCCCTTATGATAGTTGGCACTGTTGCGGGTAAATTCATATTTGCAATATATTTATTTGAAATTTTGAAGTAAAAAAATAATACTCCAATTAGAGATGCAATAATTTCTAGGCACTCATCTAATTTCGAGTCTTTGAAGTCCATTAGGATTTTTGTTGGGGATTTTACGCTATCTAGAATATTAATGCTGCAAAGTAAACTGTTTGAGATTTTGTTAACGTTCTTAGTGGAACTATGAATGTTTTAAACTTTTTGGATTTTGCATATTACAATCACGTATTGAGCAGGAAAAATTCATGCTTTTCTACAGCTGTTACTGACATATCTATCATCGACCCTGTCCATATCATTTTAATCATATTTTACTACTCTAATTGGATGTTTCGGTACTTGAGTTTTTCCTTTATCTCAAAAAAGTAGTTGACATTTTATAATGCGTTAAATATTATGAGAAATGTTAAATATTATGAGAAATGCATGATATAGTTTTATTTTTTTTAAATATCAAATAGGAATAGCACGGTTAGCACCTCAATTGAGACTTGTAAATATTGGGTTTAATATTTGATTTGTGCATCCAGTCATGAGTTTTTGTGACTTTTTGGTTTTAATTTGAACTTGTTGTGTTCATAGGTGGCCGCAGGGAAGATGACTGGACTTGCCCAAGCTGTGGCAATGTGAATTTCTCTTTTAGGACAACTTGTAATATGCGTAACTGCACTCAGCCTAGGCCAGCCGATCACAACACGGTGAGAAGCTAACTTCTTTCCGAAGGAAAGTCAGGTTTTTCATGTTTCCTTGTCTTAGTTTTTGTTGTCCGGTACCATAGTTGGACAAGTTAAATGTGCATAAGACTTGGTTTTTATTGTTTGGACATCGTAGTGTGACAAGTTATGTGTGCATCTAACTTAGTTTTCATTGTCCGGACACCATTGTTTGATAAGCTATGTGCATGTAATATGGAAATATACATATTGTTTTGAGTTTTATTTTTAATTAGTCATTGACTCACTGGTGTTAGAAGAGATTCTAAGATGGGGTCCCTTATTTTTTATTTTATTTTTCTGTTCTCAATGTTATCATCAGTTTCCCTCACCTTACCTGTTCTTTTACAGCTACTAACTAAAGTCACTTCTATTTTAGAAATCTGCTGCAAAGCCTATGCAAGCACCCCAGGCCTACTTATCTGCAGCTCCCTATGTAGGCTCTGGGCCACCTTCATCCATGTACGTGGGAGTGCCACCTTATGGATCTTCGGTGTTCAATGGAGCATCTGTGCCTCCATATGATGTTCCATTTTCTGGAGGCTCAGCATATCATTATAACAATTATGGAAGTCGGTTTTCCGGAGGCAGCCCGTATCGACCCCTGCATATATCTGCACCCCCTCCTTATTCCAGTGGATCAATTATGCGAAGTGGTATATTCTCTATCTTTATATTTCTATTGTTTCTAGTTATCCACAGTTGGTGCAACACCATATGTGGAATTCTCTGCAACCAATTGTTATTTATTACCCCCTGTTTTTTCTTTTCTGTCTTTTTTGCTTTTTAGTTGTTTGTTTTTATATTTGAATATGTATTGCATCTTCTAGCAATGTTTTGTCTTTTTGCTTCATGCACTTTGTCTAATTTATTTCTTGCTTCCTTGTAGGTGGGATGTATGGTTTGCCACCAATCATAGATCAGTATGGAATGAGTTTCCCTATGAGCCCCACCCTGGTAAGGTTGCAAAACTTGAAGTTAATAACAGTTATGAATGGTATATATGATGCAACATCTTTTTTTTTTTTGGGAGCCTAGTGCACATTCAGTTTTTTAAGATAGCTGTCTGGTCATGATGATTGAAGATTAAAGGATATAATATTTTGTGTTGGTTTATCTACCTGGTCTTTGCATGGAAAAAATCCAACATTGATGTTTCTCACTGGAAAGCCAATAAACTTTCTAGACTTGGGAAACAAACATGCTTACTTTTCTATCATGTGATTTAAATTTTATGCAGGGGCCAAGGCCTGGCTTTTTTCCTGAGGATAAACCTCAGAAGGCTAATGGTATGACTGCGCAGTCTAAATTTGATTTTGGAGCTTAAATTTTTTTTTTTCCCGACGAATTGACAACTATCTTACTTTCTTAGATGGAACTCGTGACAATGATTGGGCTTGTCCAAAATGTGGAAATGTCAATTTTTCATTTAGAATGGTTTGCAACATGAGAAAATGCAATACTCCGAAGCCTGGATTTCAGGTATTAATTCCTATCCTTTGGTCTTGAAAACAAGTCTTTAAATAAGAGTTAAGGTCTATCAACTATCAAGATGCAGTAATACAATGTTTATCAAGAGTTTAGGTGGTCTTATTATGTGTCGATTTTGTGTTAATTCCCTTATTCTGAAACTTCTTAGTTTAAAAAATATTTTCTGAAGTTCTTCATTATTAATGTAGGGTGCCAAACCAGGCAAGAATCCGAGTAAGTCTCTTTCAACGAATAAACTCATTTACACCATACATTTGAAAATGGATCTTCTTTATGTTAATGTTCTATGTACTGGTGATGTTATTTAGAGCCAGATATGCCAGATGGAAGCTGGAAATGTGAGAAATGCAACAACATAAACTACCCTTTTAGGACCAAGTGCAACAGACAGAATTGCGGTGCTGATAAGCCCTCCGAGACTAAAGAGTCTCAACCAGAAGCAGCTGATGCAAATGATCAGGTCTGTTGTGTAATATGCTTGTTTTGTCTGACTCTTTACCTTGAACCATTGTTTCTTTTGGACCTACGTAAATGTGTAGCCAAACAGAGTGAGTTCATATGCAATCTAATATTTTTCTTTTGGCCAATTATTTTTTTCTTGTGATTGTTGAAGTGTTTGCTTGTCTATTTCTATATGTTTCCGTCTTCTCATGTATTAATAGAGTTGTCTACTGTTCCAGTGAGTACTAGGCATGTCTGAGAAGGTCCAGAGTTGTCCAGCATTGCTCAGTGTGGGTGTCTGAAAGTCAGTCATGTCGTCTTCCTGTTGCTGCCGTTGTTGAGTTACTGAGCCTTCTTACAATTCGTGTCAAGTTGTATTAAGTATTAACTCTATCAGTATCTTGTGGTCAATATAAATTTGCATCATGTGTCTTCCAGATTTCTATTGCTAGAATTTATACCTGGTCGCTATTGTCTAGGTTTCTGTACTTTGGTATGTCACATCTTAAGTGGTATGATAATTGATAACATACTTTTCTAGTTACGTCTTTTATTTGTGTTTTTACACTCGTAGAGCTACTGTTCTAGTAACATGTCTGCAAGGTCCTGTTATTTTAAGCAGGCTTTGTTGTTTGGGTAATAGGTCTCTCAATTTGCAGTATTAAGTAAGTATAGTTGCAGTTTCAAGGATTGCTTTCTTGTCGTTTGTGGTTCCTTGAGCTTTTATTTTATAGAGGTTCTACATATAAGATCTTCCTGTTGGCTTGGGGTTACGTGTTCCAAACCTTCATTTTCAGGTGAAACACCTAATGTGTTTGGGATAGTCTCTGTGAGTATGTAGATTTAGGTTTCATGTTTTCAACTGGTACAGAGGCCAAATAGTAAACATGGTCTCTGAAATAAGAACCTAGGGCTAATAACTACTTTTATATTATTGGAGTACTTTTTACTAAGATCTGAACTCAGTGTCTGTCGCCTGGAATCCTCTGTCCTTGTGGTGTGGTAATTTTGTGTCTATATGTATGATTCGCCCCAAATGTTCTTTAATTTGAGGGTCACGGATGGGTCAATTGCATTTTCCATCCAATGCATAACAATGTGAAGATTATTTTTCTCATCTCGTCAGAGGCTTTCTAGCATGGAGTTTGCTCTTGATTACCTTGTTATGTACTCGTGGATAAAGAGGATTTGCATATCTGCATTGTAAATATTTAAAATAAATGCTAATAGTTCCCAGTTATCTCCTCTGTTTTTTTAAATGAAAATTCTTGGGCGGGTTTCAATCATTTGAGGTATAGTAGTAGATATAATTTTCACAGAATTCCTGAAAAATCATGAGCCAGTGAAACATATGAAGATCGTTGCTCATTTTTTACTGTTTATTGCTTTGTTAAGTAAACAATATATGAAGATCTTTGCTCTTTTGTTTGTCTTGCATTGAACGCTGCTGTTTCTATATGAATGGATTTGACAGTCAAGTTAAACTAAATTTGAAGAATAGCTGGATACGAGCGAGATAATAAGATATGAGTTGTTTTATATCAAGTTTGTAACGTGTACTTCATAATAATCATCAAAATATTTAAAGTAGAAAATGTAATATCTCTCGCGCCCACAGGTCCATCTAAGAGTATTATTACAATTTCTTCATCTGCTAGAACCATGATATTCACTGTATTTATTATGCCTAGAGAATTTATGATTTATATATATTCTGCGACATATAAATGACGACAGAAGTTGAGTCGTTTACGCAATCTTCCTATAGCAACTTTAAGATTTTATGATTTTAATACTCTTTTACTTTCGGTCAAACACCCCTTAATAGTATTGCTCCAGATTCCAGTTCGGTTTTTTTCCATAATTAACAGAAGAAGTTGATTTTTTTTTACACAAAACATAAATTGCAATTGGGCAGCCCGCAAAGTGATGGGTTTTACATGGAAATTTTTGGATGAAGAAATTAAATGATCACAGTATCAAATTATATTGTTAATCGAATGATGGGAAAAAGGTCCTCAAATCGGAAGAGTAAATGATTGAACAATATTGTAATCTCCGGTTGGAAAGAAATGGATGAATTGCCTGCCATTAAACATTCTCAAATGAAGGTAAAAGGGGTGGGCCGGAAGTACACTAACCTATACTTCCCTTGGTAGCGCAATTAGAAAATGGTCAATTCAACATATTGGAATAGAAGTTAGCAGCAGCAGCATCATAGGGCGTTTTCAATAGCTGGATCTCCTGAAAGTTGGGGTGTGTGGAATGCTGTAGCCAGAAATCACCTTGTGGGATTGCATTTGCATGAATCATAGTGGAATCGCTTACATGCATTTGATGATGTTCGCATGAATTTGTTGACAGAAGAGAGAGAGCACGGCCAAACTCCGGCTTCGAACCTAATAAATAAATCGGTTATTACTTATTATTGAACCATAGAGTCCGTTGGTCCTAAAAAATATAAAAGTACAATTTATATGTACCAATTTTGTCCAAAAGTTGCTGTAATCATCATCAGAATCAACCGTCCACTTGCCGAGGATTCCGACAACTTTGGGATGAAATTGGTACATAATTGAGACTAGATTTGTACATTTATTTTTTTTGTGAAAAGTTATACTAGTACAAAAAAGATTATTATTATATCCCTCACTCTCAAGTTTGAGCATAAAATAACCTGGATTTGACGTGGAATCCTTGGGTGGAGTTTGCATATTGATGATGGGTTTAGGTGCGGGCATATGCAACAGTTGATCATCTCCTCCTCCATTAGACTTGAAACAAGAAGGGGAATATCCTTGTGTTAATGTGAACTTGGAGTTACTCTCCCAACCACTATTTCCACAACTCATTTCTTGCTTTCCTCCTGTGCATTTTCAACACCAAATTTCACTCTTCAAATATAAACTTGTTTATGATCAATGGGTGACGTATAAATTCCTGTATGCAATTGAGTTTATACCATACCATACAATTGAATTTTAAGTGATTTAGATAAATCTTTAATTGTTCAATTGAACCATTCACATTAGAACATGTCAAAATTGGACTGCACACAAGTGTAACTCTAAAACATAAGATAAATACCATACCATAATAAGGTGTTGCCTGTCTACTCGGATCAAACTGGATGGTTTCCTGCGGTGGCTTGCGGCGACGTGCATTATGATCAGAGAGCCTTTTTCGACAGCTACGCTTCTTTTCATCAAATTCCGACAAACTATGAAACCTTCACACATTCACATAGTGGTTTACTTAATCATACTGTGGAGTATTATAAAACTGGAAAACCTAACAAATAACACAGTTGTACAATAAATCCATCTTCATAGAATGTTTGTTACCTGCTGCACTGTTGGCAGAAGCGGCGCTCGAGTCCTCCAACGATAACTCTCGAGCATTTGGAATGGCTGTCGCACACTCTATGCTTACGGTGATATTCTTTAGCCTCTGAAAGATCAATGTTGCAGCCCTCAACTTGACAACATACAGGAAGAGCATTTTGACCACATGATTTAGTTTTCTTCACTCTTGTGGTGGGCATCACACCACCACCACCACTACCACTATTCTCAAAATAAGTCCGTTTTCCGAGCTTCAAACCAAGCGACGCTTCTGCAGAAGAATCCATTTTGTTGCTAAAAGAGCCCTCAATTGTATGAATTCCAGAATCAGTAGAAGCTGATATCGAACCACCACGGCCAGCATCGGAGCCACTGTTACCGCCGCCATGGATGATATCTCCATCATCTGCAATCACCCAATCTGCTAATTGAGCCTTCTTACCACTCTCAATTGCTGCTGCTTTTGAACCATAACCACCAAAGTTTTCCCAATCCCACTTTGCATTCCACTCCATCTCCCTAAACTGGCTCATTAAACACCTCAATGCATCATAGATCTGGAAATTGTGAATCAAAACCACTCAAAACTTGCTAAAAAAACAACAAAATTATTCAAGAAATTGTATATCCCCTGTTCCAAAACAAGATTCAACGACTCTATTCTAATCGACCTTCATATATGCAATTCTTAAGAAGTAAGCAAAATAACACATAAAGAGAAACAGCTTCTTCTTTGGGGACTAATCACGTTTTTCATAGAAATGAAGAAATTACTGCCCTGCACCAGATCAGAAATGTAAAAAAGAATTTTAACTACTTACTGCCGGAATTTAACTTGTGCTTCTTCACTCAATCATTTGTCAAATTCTTCATAATCCTACAAAAGGCAAATTTGTGAAATTTCGCTTTCAATGCCTTCCCCACCCCAATCCCAATCCCAAACCCAAAAAACACACCAACACCAAAGAAGAACAAAAAAGGAAAAAAAGTTAAAAAGAGCAGTATATGATATGGAGGGGCATGAGATTTTCATCAATATTTTATTCTGACCACTTTTAAAAAATGAAAAAATAATGGTCGTTGATGGGGCAGTTATGGTCCCCAATTTAGGGTTTTTTTATTGGAATCAACAACCGAAAGCAGAAGGAGAAGTATTCCTACTGTCTCAGAAACCACAAAGCATTACTAAAATAAAAAACTGAAAGAAAAGGCATGGCCTAAACTAAAGCATCTTTCTTCCCCATTTCCAAAGCTGAATTTCTTTACCATACTATGCATATATCACACAATGATCTGTTACAGAAAATTTCTCCGCAGTTCATCCAAAAATAGCAAGTAAAAATCAGAACAAATCATTCTACCGCAGTTGAATAGCTAATCAATCATTAGCAGCATATAGGTTAGGGAGAGGGAAAAAAAAGGGGGAAATCCGAAATAGACAAGTAAAATGGAGAAAAGAAAACCTTTTGAAAATGCAGAAGAGGTGCTGTAAAAGGGGTAGAGAGAGAAAAAGGGGAAATGGGGAGTGGACTGGAGGGTGTGTTTGTATTACTAAATGAAGAAAGTTAAACCCACCAAATAATTATACTATTGCTGTTCCTGACACTGCACGAGTCCTATGGTAGGATGCCACCATTTTTTTTTAATGGACACGATCCTCCCAACAACAAAAAATTGGTAAATCTGGGAAACTATAAATATATTGACTAGTACTCCATCTCGTTGTAAATACTTTCTCCATCCACCAAATGTAGTCCCATTGGAGTGGGGCACAAATTTTAAGAAAAAAGTAGATAAAGTAAAAGTATTGTGGGGTCCATTATGAATAAAGTGATTATTTGTAAATAAATTTAATGACAAATTGAGTAATTAAGTGATGGTTGAAGGATGATAGTTTTCATAAAGTATACGAGACTTAAACAAACAATATGAATCATTTATAACACATATATTAAGAAAATGTAATAATGAATTGAATTTTGAGAGGTAGTTTTATAAATTTTAATGTATAAAGTAAAAAAAATGAGTTAACTTTTTAGGTGTGAAAAAAAAAAGTAATACATATATATGTAAAATTGAGAATATTGTGAAGATGAGTTTATAAATGATTTTCATTTTAAGGGTGTAAAAATTATTATGGAACGTTTTGAAAAGGAAAATGTGAAAATTATTGTGAAATAGAGAGAGTATTACATTTTTTTTTTTTTTTTTGCTTATTACTCCATCCGTCCAATTTCATTATTCCCACTTTCCTTTTTTTGTTGTCCAATTTTATTATGCTCATACCATTTTGGAAATAATACTATTCATACTACTTTATCTCCACCCTCCAATAATCACTTATTTACTCAAATTGTCATTAACTTTATTCATAAACAATCACTTTATCTATAAATGGACCCCACAACATCCCATCATACCCCCCATCTTATCTACTTTATACATAAACTAATCAATATTCATTAAAACTCGTGCCCGGAGAAGTGGGCATAATAAAATTGGACGGAGGGAGTATTTTATTATGTGTTTATCATATTTTAAAATTTATAAAAAATTTATCAAAATAAAAGGAGAGGAATCAAATACTCTTTTTTTTATATTTTCTCTCGTCCCCTCCAAAGGTTTACCGCTGTTTTTTAACAGAAAAAAAATTAAAAAGTACTCCCATAGTATCGTCGGTGTAGTAGTTAGTTGAAAACTTGAAATAGAGACACATATAAAGTAAGAAAAAATACAAGTAAAATAGAGAAAGAATAGGGGGCGAAAGAATTAGAAAACCTAAATATTTAATTATTAAGCTCATCTCCCAATCATAAAATTTTATATCTTATTCTATTTATTATTTTATTTATTTTTAATATATTACATTCATTAAATAATAGTATATTTATTTTTATATTTAAATTAATTTATAAAATTAAATATTTAATTAGTGAATTAAATATTATTGAATTCAACATTTCGTTGTACTAGTGTATTGTTTTTTATTATTTATATTTCTTTTTAGTTTGTGTTCACTTATTTTAATACGTCGGTGTTATATGTACCTAGGTAATGCATATATGTCCGTTTTAATGTAATGTATTTCATATTTAATATATAATGTAGGGTTAATTGCAAAAAAAATTACCACCTTTTGAGTATTTATCAATTACAACATTTTTTTTTCTTTGCAATTCGATGCACCATCTTTATAAATTTTGCAATTTGATGCACAATGTTTTTAAGTTTTACAATTTGATGCACCGATATATTTTTCGATCATTTTTAATTCGACGTGGCGGTCTAAAATTGTGAATTCGCCATGTTGTGTGCGATTAAAAAAAATACAACATAACATACGAAAAAACTATTTATGTGATTAAGAAAAAAATAAAGCAACATAAAGAAGAAAAAAATTAAGACAATAGAGGAATAAATATGATTCTGATTAATGCACGACTTGTGTGATTATAATTTTTTTTTTTTTTTGTAAAACACGGTAATGCACATTAGAGGAATAAATATGATTATATGAATTGCTTTGTTTTGTTTTGCATAACTTCTTGATTGATTTTTTTTTTTTTTTAAAATTATATAGATATCACATTTGCATGGAGGATAAGAGTTTGAGATGGAAAACACCAAATCAATATATATAATATCAAAGCGTAAAAATTGAGATTTTTTTCGGAAATCGAAGAAAATATATATTGATGGATTCAGTGTAGACATGCGCAAAACCGAACCGCCAAACCGGTCAATCGGTCAAACCGCCGGTTTGGCAAACCGTCGGTTACGGTTTAAAAACTGAACTGTAACCGAAAAATGGCGGTTCGATTACGGTTTGACATTTTGACAAACCGCAAACCGCCGGTTTGGCCGGTTTTTATTAAAAAAAAAAATTAATACACAATTCTTCTATTTTTAATGTATAAATTTAAGTTATATAATTTTTATTCAATTCTAGTAATGTATTTTCTAAAATATGAGTTAAAACGAATAAAAAACGAATGAAAACGGAGTGAAAACGAGCGAAAACGGAGATAATATTAAAAAAAATAATAATAAATAAAACCGCCAAACCGGCGGTTTGCGGTTCGGTTACGGTTCGCCATTACCGAAAACCGTAACTGCCGATTTTCAACCGGCGAACATGTCTAATTCAGTGTGCAATTTATGTAAAAAAAAATAAAATTAAATGTGTGTCTTTCATGAAAAAAAATTATTAGTTGATGGTCTACGTGTCAACAATGTGGTGAGTTCGCTATTTTTGATGTCAAGTTAAATTAAAATTGGCCAAAAAATATATTGGTACATCGAAAAGGTGGTGTATCAAATTGCAAGGAAAAAAAAGAATATGTTGTAATTGATAAATACATTAAAGTTCATGATTTTTTTTTTTTTGCAATTAACCCTATAATGTACTCCCTCCGTTCCACAATTGTTTGCACACTTACCTTATTTGTCTATTTCACAATTGTTTGCACACCCATAAAAGAAAACTCTTTCATAAATCTCACCCTCACAATATTCACCTATTTACACAAAATGTCATTACTTTTACTCTATTTCCAATCACCTTTTTACTCTATTCATATAACTTTACAAAATTACCTCTCAACACTCCACTCATTACACTTTTTTCTTAAAAAGTGTGCCCATGTGCAAACACCTCTAGGACGGAGTGAGTATGTTTTATTGTATTTTACGTTATTTTTTTTGTTGGTATTAATAATACACACAAAAAAATTACACAATTAAAATTATATTATAAATTAATATAAAAATAGAATTGTAATTATATTTAACAAATTATTGATTTAGAATTGTAATACAAAATTGTAAATATTAATAAAATAACAAATATAAAATATATGAAGTTCACTATTCAAAACTCTATTTTAAATCTTCAATCTGTAAAACTCTATTTTTGAAGTTAAACTCCATTTATGCCCTATGGTTGGAGTTGCTCTAAGAGACTATATTTAACTTTCACATGTAGATGAACACATATACATTATTAAGAAAGTGTAAACTTTTATGTATAAAGTAAATAGATGAGTATATGTGGGGTTAAAAGTGTTGACATTTTGTGTAAAATTATGCATATTATGAGGATGAAGTTTATAAAAGATTTCTCATTTTAAGTGTGTGAAAGTTATCTTGGGACAGAGAGAGTAATTTGTATGTCAAAGCCTTAATTTTTTTAATTTTAACATACAAATTAAACTATTTTCATATGCAAATAAATCATCTTTCATTAATTTGCAATTTAATCTAAGTTGTTAGATAATTGTAAATACATTACAAACTTTAAATATTGATGTAATGTAGATATTTTAGCAACCCTTTGTGCCTGAATTTAACATGACTTTTTGACATGATACCTTCTTAATGAATCAATATTATTGTTTTAATCTGATTTAACTTCGAAACGCGAAATTTGAGAACAAATAAAATTGTCAAGAAGTCTAAATTTCAACCGTATTTAAAGCTAATGATTTATTTATAATTATCTAAAAGTATATTAAATTACAAATCAGTGAAAGGTGATAATTTATTTACAATTATTTTATCTTCTTTACTTTTTTCGAAAGTTACAAAATTTTGTCATTGTGACCCTCCTTCGAAAGTTACTACTCGTAATTTATTTTGGTTAACACTAATTTTTTTTTTTTTTACGGATTATCTCTCTCTAAAAAATTCTCCTGCTTCTCTCTAGAAACTTCCACCCCCAAAACCACCGCCTATCTCCTTCATCCTTAATAACCCAAAACCACTGCCTATCTCCTTCATCCTTAATAGCCCAAAACCACCACCTAAATAACCCGTTGCCTACTTTCTGTGTAAGCGTAAGTTGCCGCGCCGCCTCTGCCTCACCGCTTGTAGCGCCGCCGCACTGTTTGTAACGCCGCCGCATTGTTAGCGCCGCCGTTCCGTTCAGATTTTTCAGTGGGTGAAGAGGGGTCTTTTTCACGTATTTAGTTGGGATCAATGGGTGAATCTCCCCGTCGGAGCCACGGTGGCCGATCGGGTGAGTCATCCGTTTGATCTCATTTTATTTTCGTTTTAATGCTTTCTGCATGTTATTAGTTTGTTTCCTAGTTTAGATCTGGTGTTTTTAGTTTTGTTTTTTTTCCTATGTTGTTATTTTCTGCCTACTGTATTTTTCTTTTTCCCTGTTGTTCTGGTTTCCTCCCCTCCCTGATGAGATGGGTTTTCTTCCCGTTTACGGGTTTTTCCATTGTGGCACTTTGTTGTGCCTGTTGGAGCTGGTAGCCCCTGGGTCCGTTCTTATGTGATTTGGGAGGTTTGTAGCACGAGGGTTGTGTGCTGTCTTCTTAGATCGCGGAGCTTCCAGGCATGCCGGCTTGATCGATGATCCTTCCACTCTCTCACGATTGAGTCTGGAAAATGTGGTCTTTTGGTAGAACTTTACTATATGGATAGGTGTGAGCGATGAAATGTAATTTATTTCCTATCTCTGTAATTCTACCTTTTCAAAAAAAAAACACTAATTTTTTTTCTATTTTTTCTTTTGCATCTCTCTACTTTTTTTTTTCTTCATATCTCAACTTTAGCTTACTACACATATAAACGTGAAAAACAAATTCTTGTTTCTTTTTTTAATCAACGTGAAAAAACAAATAAACAATTTTTTAAAAAATTTCCACTTCTTCTTTTTAGTCCAATTTAAAAATTCTTGTTTCTTGAAAAACAAATACTATTCAAACATGCTAAGTACTATTTTCTTTAATCTAACAAGGCCCTTTCTTACTTCATAATATGACACGTGTGTTTATGAGACTCCAACTCATTTATATTTTAAGGAAGCATATTATTTAAATACTAAAAAAAAATTAATTGTATGTAAGAGACTATTTTATCTAAATCTTGTGTAAATTAAGCAATGAATTGAGATAGATATACTATAGTCGCTCCATTTATTGATAGGTTGGTACCATTTTTCAGTTTTCACCATAAAACCTTCACCTAGATTTCCTTATAAAATTCTGTGTTTCTATTATTCAGATTATCTGCCATATATATTATTTGTGGGGCAAAATAAATATCTCACGTCAATGTTAATAAGTTAATAAATCTCCACCGGCCACCCCCAAAATATATACACTCATTTATACTCTCTAGTTCATAAATTATATTTTATTTATTTCGGAATTAGACAGGGATATATATTGACAAGATTGATTTTTATTAATGAGTAATCTAGCTTATTACAACGTAACAACCATAATTTTAACTTATCATAAAAAATAAAAAATAAAACTTTTTATAACATCTCTAAAAATTAAGAATGAGAGAGAATTAATTAATAAAGATAAATTAGAAAATAAGAGTATTTTTTAAAAGTAAAATTGAAAAAAAGTGTGTAAGAAAGAGTAAAACATTATTTATTTGTGACAGTATAGTAGAGAATATATATTAAAATAAAATGAAAAGAAAGAAAAGCACTTTCCCGTGCCCTTCTCACACTGCTCACTTCAGTCAAATTATTAATATACACCTATTTTAAAACTTGGATGAAGTCTCAATTCTCATCATTATTCAATTTTGCGTTTAACATCTTTTAGAATTTATTTTTTATTTTTTATTTTTTATTTTGAAGGTAATATTGTTATGCATTTGCATGTAATACAACTTCCACCTTGATTTAATACCCTACGAAGCTTACAAAATAGTTGCTCCTTTATTGTCTAGATTTCGCTAATTACTCTATTTTCATGGTAAAAATACAAGTCTATTTTCACTACAGAGGGTGTCTCTTTAATGTTTTATTTAAATTTCCGGGAAAAGGTTTAGTGAATGCTGCAGTTGTGACTTGTAAGTTTTAACAAGATTAATTTATGGGAACGTTTGGAAAAATCAATGTAATTAAAGTTTGGTTTGGAGCCTTTCAAAAAAAAAAAAAAAGTTTAGTTTGGAGAGTTGACTTGTTGGGATTTGAATATTGAGATAAGTCATAATATGAATAGATGAGTTTTGATGGCAAAAAACAGACTTGAATAAATGTTAAGTATAGACTGATCTGTTATGGAAGTCGTCTTGTATAAATAAGAACAGATCACATCGAAAGCATGAAAAAGATGAATATTAATATAATATAATAGGTTATGAGATAAACTTTAATGATTGTATCAAAGCTTATATGTTTATGCTTGATGTAATTAGTCTTAAGGTTGACTAAGCTGATTGAAAGTTTAAAGTAATGTAATATACTAGTATAGCTTAGTTGATAGAATAGATAAGTCGAGAAGACCAGAAGACTGAAGACAAGAAGACGACAGAGTTAGAAGGTGAAATATTCTAAGTATAGAATATACAGAAGCAAGTCGTACAACTTAAAGAAAGAAGATAACTGAAGGACATTGTAACTGAATAACAAAATAACTACTCAAGAAGAAGTTACAAGAAACGGTTATTAGTTAGTTATGGAAGTTATATCAAGAAGAATTAGTTGGATAACAAACTATCTTGATATTTCACATCTATAAATAGATGATGATCTTCATGCGTAAAAGACTACTGAAACTACGAGTATTCAAGCATATTAAAGTCTTAAGCATTCAAAGTACTCACAGAGTTTACAAGAAGGTCTTACGAGAAGAGAAGAAGCCCAAACTTGAAGATTTATATTCAGAAGGCTTACGAAGAAGTTTACAGAGAAGTTTTATTTTACGTTTTGTATTTTGTAATAAGTGTGCTAGTTACTTGGAGAATTACTAGTTGGATCGAAGATACAATTGGAAGTGTAATCGAGAAGATCAAAGTCTTACTACTTGGGACTTTAAGCCACAAGCTTAATAAAACATCACAACTGGGTTTGTGAGGGTGGATGTAGTCAGTTGTCGAACCACTATAAAATCTTGTGTTCATTTGGATTTACAGTTCTTTACATATTCATATATTGCTCTAAAGAATTTCGTATAATCAGTTAGATTGAAAAAAAATCGCACTGAATAGACGAGACAACTTAAGAACATATACTTGTTATTGTTGATCTACAAGAAGTGTTTAGTCATAAACTAGAGTTGAGTATAAATAATTGTTAAGAGCGATTCGTAGGAAACGGCATAATACCTTTCATAGTGTGGAAGAAGTTCTCCCCCTCAATCTTTCTTCTTCGCCGGAAACAGGCACCCCCTCCCACCACAAGCCCCTTTTCTCTCCTTCTTCAATGTAGATCGGACATAAACCACCGAGATCGGGCCATTGCTACCGCCCAACACAGTCACCGCCGCCCACCACCGCTAAAGCCGCTAGCACCGCCCACTTCTCCCCCCCCTCCATCATCTAGGTCCCTCAAACCTTGTTGGTAGATAAAATAGGTACATCGGTTGCATCCTCTTAAAATACAGTAGCACCGTCGCCGCCAAGCCGCCGGACCACCGCGTCGCCGTCGCCGGAACTCCGTCTTGCCTTTCCGTTTCAGATTTTTCAGTGGGTAAAAGGGTCATTTTCAGGAATTTAATTGGGATCAACGGGTGAAACTCCCGATCGGAGCCACGGTGGCCGATCGGACGAGGCATCCGTTTGATCCCATTTTATTTCCGCTTTATGCTTTTTGCTTGTTATTTTAGATTGAGTTCTAGCATAGATCTGTTGTTATTTACTTTTGTTGTTGTTGTTTTATTTCTGCATGTTGTTTTTACTTTCCCCTAATGGGTTTCCCCTACTGTTGTGGGTGACTGCCCCCTGGTATGATGGGTTTTTCTCCGCGTTTTCGGGTTTTTCCCATGGTGGCCTTTGTTGTGCCGGATGGAACCGGTTGTCCTTGGATCAAGGCTTTTGTGACTTTGGGGGTCTTGTAGCGCGAGTCGTTGTGTGCGACAATCTGTTCCTTCTTTGGAGCTGGTTTGCTATCTTCTTAGTTCACGGAGCTTCAAGGATTGTTGTTTGTTGATCCTTCCACTCTCTCACGATTGAGTTTGAAAAATAGGGTCTTTGGTAGAATTTTACTGTCTTGATTTGGATAGGTGAGCGTGAAATGTAATTTATTTTCCAATCTGTAATTCTACCCTAAAAAAAAAAAAAATTGTTAAGAGCTAATTAAATCTGATATTCCGCATATTGTTAATTGTTAGTTGATAAACTTGTTTGTTTATTTGGTAATGTGGTTTTACTAGCTTACTGACTGGACAAGCTGAGTTGATCAGCTTACCTGAATAATTAAGAACATATTCTGAAAAATTTTAGAAAAGTTTTAAAAGTCTATTTACCCATTCCTTCTAAACTTTTAGCTTCATTCTAATTTTAACTCAACTTGGAGACCAACATATACTAAGATGGATTTTTTTTTTAACTCAATGAAGCCTATATTCTATATTGCATATACAAACGGATGTTGATAGTCCAACCACAAAGATAGGTGGATCTATCCAAACAAAATATTAGCGACCATACTAGATTCTCTAGTTATGACTTAGGGCACTAAGTTATTTGCATTCCGTCTAGCAAACAAAATCTTAACATTCTCAAATTGAGATGTTAAATTTCTGCAAGTCATAACATAATCACTAAAATAAGAGTCCGTCAAATTCGTGGAATTAATAGCGTCTACAATTAATTTTGCATCCGGGCCCTTCGACAACACAATTATCCATACTCAAGACCTTCAACCAAGACAAGGCTTCATGGAAATCAATGACCACACCAACTTCCACCTCAAAGCATCCTCTGTATATCAATGACTTCCCCATTTCGATTCCACCCAGATCATTTTGCAGAATCAATCCCACACCAATCTAATGCGAGTCTTGGAAAAAAGTGTCACGCCGTTTTTGCCTTTTCGAGGAACATTAAATTATTTTTTTAATTTTGTCATTTTCTTAATTTTTATAGTAATAAATAGATAAATGACCATAAATAATTACTCTACATTCACGAAATGTAGTCTCATTAGAGTGGGACACATGTTCTAAAAAAAATGTAGAAGATAAAGTAAGGATATTGTGAGATCCGTTATGAATAAAATAATTGTTTGTAAATTATGAATAAAGTTGATGCCAACTTGAGTAATTAAATGATGATGATTTCCATAAAGTGTATGAGTATACATTTTGTAGACGAGAAATATAAGACAAATAAGATTATATTTCGTGGACGAATTGAGTAATTAATAGTAACAACCTAACATGTAAGGGGTACATTAGTCATTTTATACCAATATCCATTAGCGTTAAATGATTTTCTTTGATACGTGATTTAAAAAATGTCAATTAAAGTAAACGGGTGAAGTATTGTTTTTATTGCAATTCTCACTTATAAAAAAATCTCCCCTCTTATATCCCAAATATTAACTCACTTTGTATCACAAAAATATATTCCCTCCCTCTATCTCAAATAGACGGTCTTCTATAGTTCTATTCATTTTTTATGGTTCCAAAATATTATCCTTTTTCAAGTACGTTAAATATTCAAAATATCTCTATTTAATAAATAATTATTGTTTCAATGTTTAATAATTAAAAGTATATTTAAAAATTCTTAATTTTAAGTAAAATAAATAATATTATATTGATCTGAATAAAAACGAATGAAAATCACAATTTTGAAGTTTTTTGTCGAACTAAAAACACAACGCTGATTTTTTTTTTTGATTTTTTGGTCCTTGCATTAGGTGATAAGTAATAAATAAGACTGAGAGTTGAAGCAATTACTTCAACAACAAACCCTCACTGGCTCAAACTGACCCGGATCAGGATTCAGGAGGGTGATTTTGGAATATTGGCAAAAATAGGAGTGATATAATTTTATTATTTTATCCTTTTTATTATTTTCAAACTCTAAATTACACTTAAATTAATGAATTGAATGTCTGCGCCATTTAATAAAAAAGTTAAGACTCAAGTTAATGAATTGAATGGTGTAAATATTTTAATACATGACTTTTTTTAAGATAACAAGTGTGTTGACCCGACCCGTATCGAATAGATCCATTTTGCACTATTTAGTTTTCTTTTTACTTCAAAACCGGCCAAATAATAAATAATTGAGGACCACGCCTTGATGCCAAACTTTTAATTTTATTTATGACAATTCATGGCTATCACTAGGTTGAATTTTAGCTAAGATACGCCATTGCTTTCTTTTCCCTATTTTTTCAAAATGAAAATTATTTAAAAAAAAAAAACTTATTACCTATTACATCTCAATCATAGTTGACAAGTAAAACACTAGAGTAGCTACCCGGTCGATTCCAAATTTCACATAACTCTTATCTTTAAAATTTGGACTAAATTATCATTTATGTAACATTTTCTTATCCAGTACCCTTACTTTATTATTTTTTTTCTTAGTTTTTATCTTCATATTAGTGTAAAAACTGATTTAGAACGAATGAAATATAATATTCATTCATTCCCTCTTTAAATTTTACTCCTTACATTTTATTTGAGTGTCACTTTAAAATTTTATGTTTTTTAAAAAAAATGCCCATTAATAAGAAGTGGCCTACCCATGAAAAGTCCAATCGGGTATGATTTAAATGTTGGACTGGTCTATGACTCTATGCTCACTTCTTTTTAAGAAAAATGTTTGTTTGTTTGTTTGTTTTTTTTTAATTTTCTTATACAATTTTCTACTCAACCCAACAGTGTAAGATTTTCATCGAGTAAAGTACATAGGAGTATTATTTATATCGAAGTGTGTGACCGTGGGTAAAATAATTCCCAAAACCTCTAAAATTTTACTATTAGTATAAGTACAGAGTTTTGACCCAAAAGTGAATCTAAACCGAGAGTTTAAGAGCAAACATGTAGATAATTTATTCAGAAAATAAATAAATAGCTGGACCACTTTGAAGTTTGATGCTGTTATTTAGGAGTATTTAATTAAATTAAATTAAAAATAAATAATTGAGGTCCAAGTGTGGTTATCATTTCTGACGCCAACTAAAAAAACAGTTGTGCTAATTAAATAAGTTGAATTATATTCGTGTATTTTAAGGTTGGCAATGGCACCACGTAAGTTGTGCACAGTCAAATGTTGTTAATCCGAAACCAAGAGATCTCATTTTAATTTTTAATTATGATCACCACGTGACAATGTACTTTCACCTCTTCTCAAATCTCTACAAAATGGATGCTTAATTTTAAGATCATTGGGACACATTAAATATGGTTTAACTTGGGTATATAGTGCTTAAAAATAACCCTTCGTTTTACCGAGATAGCTACAATTTCCTTCGTTTTACCAAGATAGCTACAATTTTCTTTTCTGATCGAATATTTTAAATTATAACTATGTTTTCTCTTTTATTTAAGTAATAGATATTTTAAATAATTTTTGTCCCTAATTAAACTTACTCAACAATTATTCACGCATATGAATTTATACCCGATTTATTAATTTTAATACGGGTTACTAAAGGTAAAATAGACACTATTTTTTTTTAATCTATGCTTAAAAATTAAACTCAACTATCTTTGTGGCATGGAAAAATAGATTTTTTAGGCTTTTCAATGGGCAGACTTCAAAAGGAGTGTTTAATTAGTGATATGGGAAAATGGTACGAGGAAGGCTGAGAGTGGAAGTGAGGGTAGAAATTGTCCAAATGGAGAAGAGATTTAAATTTAAGAAAACAAAATGCTTTTAGTGATTTATTGCTAAGTCTTAGAAGGTGTAATTTGACCCAAGGATTCAAAGATACTTGGAGATGGGAGTGCACCAAACGAGTATACTCTATAAGCTCGACATACAAAAACTGGGTGCAGAGCCACAACTTGGGAAATGCCAACATGAGAGTCGGGGAGGAGTTTTTCACTACTATGGGGCTGCTAGGCACCTAAAAGAATATAAACAGTAGATTATATAAAAGAAAAGAAAACCTAGGATCATAAGCTCACAGGTCGAATCAGAGGCCAGAGTGTCATTAAAATTTTGCCTGGGAAAACCCATTAGGGATAAAACACAGGTCAAGAAAAAAGGTACACTTTTTTAAAAGTCAATGTCTATAGAAAACAGTATGCAAATCATTATGCAGAAATGAGAGTAAAAAGTCTGGGGGTAGCCTCTTCAGAAACAATCAAGGCCAGTCTTGGCCACAGCTTTTGCCGCCTGGTTGGCCTCTCTGAAGACGTGTGAGTATTTGATGTGCATGTCATGCGTAAGAGGGTGGATCTGGCTCCAAAGGCCTTGCAGACGCCAAGGAATAGAGGGATTGTTGCTCATAAAAGTGTCAATCGTGAGTGTCGAGTCCGACTCAATCCAAAGGAAGTGTCATCCTTGATCATGGGCATACTTGATGGCCATAAGTACCGCTGCCAACTCAGCCTCAAGAGGGAGGCCCCAACCCACCTTAGTAGAGACCGCAACCACAAATAAACCCCTGAAAGTCCTGAGGACCGCCCCCACATGCAGACTACCCGGGGAAGAAGAGGCACTACCGTCCGTGTTAATCTTGTACCAACCTGGATCAGGCGGCAACCAAATCACAGATGAATCGTGTCTCGTTGGCCTGTATCTACTCGAAACACCAAGAGCCCTAGCAATTAGTAGATCCCGAACCGTGCCGTCCGAATATCCCCTAGCTATGTTGTTAGCCTCCCTGATGCCTGAAATGATTTGAGCCATACATCTCCTAATAGAGGGCGAAACTCCATCGAATATCACCCTGTTCCGCAAAGTCCAAACGACCTAAATAGCAGTGACGAAGCCCGCCCTCCACAACTCCAAAGACTGCAGACCCAATCGAACTCTAGTGGCCTGAAGAAAGATGTCTAGGAAGCTGACCCCTGTCTGATTCGTGACCCCAAACATGTGAGTCAAGTTGCGCATAATCTCCAATGTGAACGGACAATGGGCAAGCAGATGGTCCAGCGACTCAAAATCCCCTCGGCATAGCATACAAATCGATGGACTCTAAATCCCGAAAGACGAGAGCCAATCCGTCGTGGGCAGCTTGCCCCACACCGCTCTCCAAATCGCAGTGGGGCGACACATGGGCATAAAAGTGCCCCAAATCCATGATGTCCAACCAAGCCTGGGCAGGGGTGACCTGAGCAAGTCATATGCCATGCTGGAGGAGAGTTCCCCTGAAAGAGAACCCTCCCAAATACGTTTGTCAAGTCCCCTAAGCACCGTGATCTGTAGGATATCCCTTACAATCTCCGTAAATCTCATGATAAAGCACCTTAGGAAATGCCAACAATCATCATAGAAGATATCCCCAACCGTGAAAGTGAGGGTAGAAGCGAACCAGTCAGGCAAACCCATCCTCTCAAAGATAGTATAACTGAGCCAATTGTCGTGCCAAAAGCTGACACGGGATTCACTGCCGATCAACTACCTCGAACAATCTCTAAGTCTTGTATCATGCGGACGAAGGCTCGGTCCAATAGAAGATTTCCCCACCTAGAAGAATAATATAGACGATTGTATGAAAAATGTTAAAAATGAGACTAACTACAACGAATAATTTGAGATACCATTGAAGATATTGCGTGCAAATTATGTGGGGAGACGGAGGAAAAAAATCGACATTTACTACTGGAATGCAAGTTTGCAAGACCAATTTGGTGGGAGTGCCTCAAATGGCTGAAGATGGCATGGCTACACACAATACTCTTTCATGTCACTTTTTACAACATAGTGAGATATTCGAAAAATGATATACAAGAATAAGAATAGCTTCTAATTTATGGGTGAGTATCCATATGAAAAATATTGAGATGTGATGTGGGAATTCAAGATATTTTGCAGGAAAGGTATCGGATTTGAAAAGGATGATGGACAACATTAAAATCAATATTTGATCTTGATTGAGTACTAGAAATATTTCCACATAAAATTCATCTGTATCGTCTTGACACTTTGTGATCCGTATTTATATCTTATTGAGTAATTTCACACAATTTTTGTAACTTACAAATATACTTGTAACTGACGGAGCCAGGATTTTTAAGTCGGGGCCCAAAAAATAACACTAAAAAAAAATTAAAAAGTGAAAATTTAAAATAAGCTCATGAAGTACTACTAATATTTATATAATAAAAATGATAAATTTAATTACATTAACATCTAAAAATAACATAAAGCATGAACATTAATTAATAACTATAATTTAAGTTACATAAATAAATAATTATTTCTCCTATCACATGATGTCACAAAATTCACAATCCAATAAATTTTTGCTCTATAATTATAGAAAAGAGAGTAACAACAAGGTGTATATATATTCTTGATCTTTAAATATGAAGAATCCTACAAATTTAAAATTCAACAGGAGACAAAAGACTAGAAATAAATTTAATTATAAACTAATTAAAACAATAAAGAATATATATAATTAAATTAATAATATAAAAAATTATTACCTTGGAGGAGTGGAGAAGTTGAGGAGTTGAGGATTATAATATATAAACGCCGTGAATGAAAGAAGGGAAATAGGTTGAGAATTTTATAATGAAAATTGCGTGTACAGTATTGGGCCAGAGAAAATAGGGCACATATTACCATATATTTAATTTTTAATTATTTAAATATATATATGTGTAAAATTACTAAAATACCCTTGATTTTTTTACAAAATTGGTGGGGGGCCCACTGCCCCCGGGCCCTTGGTGCCTCCGTCATTGCTTGTAAGTTGTAATAGTGGGTTGAGTACTCTTAAGTAAAACTCCTATAACATTATTTACTGGTAAATATGGTTTAACTCATTCAAAATTTGATAATTCAAAGCATAGGGAATGTAACAAATTGTGTTTTGTTAATTGGATAAGCTAAACAAATTACTCTCTCCGTCCCACAAAGATAGCTACATTTGACTTTGCACATAAATTAAGAAAAATCAATAAATGTAATCAAATAATTTGATTCCCCTACTCCAAAAATCAATAAAGTAAAAAAAGGAAATGGAGCTATATCATTTGGGACATTAAAAAAAAAGAATACGTAGCTATTTTTGTGGGATTGAGAGAGTATTTGTACAAGAGTATTAACCACGGATTATAAATCACAATCATCCAACCGTTTCAATAAAAGATGGTTATGACCACTATGTTGAAATTTAGGTGGGCGTTAGTTAGAGTTGCTTGTTCCCTTAGTTGGGACACATTCATGATTCACGATTGATGGGTCATAAATATTTATTTGTCCCTTAAATTGTATAAATGCATCCACCCTTTATTATTATGGTTTATTTTTTTGTTTTTTTTAGTTGGGAAAGCATGTATTGAAGTTTTTGTTTTGAGTTTGAATTGGGGTTAAATTGCCATGTAACATTAAAGTCGGAATTCACACACAAAAAAAAAAAAGCTTGATAAGTAGTAGGGCTTCAATGTAGGCCCATTTTTCAGTTGGGCTCTGCTCAGCCCAGATTGCCTTATTTAAGAAATGGCCACGGTTAAATGCCCCTTTATTATGTCTTCCTTTCCACCCTTTACTGAGTTCACCCCTACCCAATATATATATATATATATATATATATATATTTTATGTATTTCCTTCACCCTCACAAAATTTTGTTCAAAATAATAATAATATTTAATCTTAAGGAAGCTTGAATATAAACGTGGAGGAATTCATTTTGGGTTCAATGGTTAAAAAATGAAGTTTTCGGTATACATATGTAAGTGTTATTATATTATTTTAAAAATACTTTGCGAAACTAGAAATTCGATCATGGTTCATTGAGAATTTCGAAATTTCCGAGTTTTTTCGAAAAAAACTTCCACATAAATCTCTCAAAAAAATTTGTTGAGTTTTTTGACAATAACTCAAAATTTTTGTCCAAGAATTTCTCACAAACTCAGAAAAAATTTCAGATTTTTTTTCTCTTCCTCGACAAATGGAGGAAGGGGGGTTGGGTGTGTGAGAAGGAAAGGGTTAGTTGTGATATTTTATTGGGGTGAACTCAAAATTGGTTACTGAAAAAAAAAAAATCACTAGATTCTCTTTAAACATTTTGAAATTTTATTTAAGGGTATCTAATATTTCACATTTCTTTTTTATCATTTTTTGTTTGGGATCAAAGGGTTTGAGGAATGGCTGATTCCAAATTTTATGGGAATGAATTTACTATTTGAAATTTGGTTCCCCTCTTCCAAACATCAATTTTAAAAGAAAGTTGGGAATAGCTTTCACTCAAGTCGCATTATAATTAGTAGTATTAGTATAAACACTCTTCCAAATGTTTGAAATGATATATAGCTCATACACTTTTTCAAAACAAATCTCTACAATAATTCACCTTAAAAACTTCCGAGTACCAAAAAAGGGAATCTAAAAAACCATTACAAAGACTCTACGTGATCAAGAAAACCGGCAAGTTACACTACAGCAAAATGAAGGAGATGAACATTATTATAAAGTCTTACAAGATTTCAAGACATGATTGCACTGTGTTCTCTTACAAAAGGATAATAACATAGCAAACAGTTCGCCTAAAAGAACACGATGTGATATGTGATCAAGCCATCCCTCCACTTGTTGCAGTCCTGATTATCTGGAAGAGTGCTGAGAAAGAAAAAAGGTTGACATCATTTACTAAATGGCCCGTGAAACTGTGAAAGTGATAAAGCAAGCAACACACTGAAGAGGATGCATTCTCTGCATAATACTGCTATTGAATAACAACTAGCTTATGATACTACCATATAGACACCTAAGACACGAATCAGAGTAGAATGCTTATACAGGGTATTGTATTAGGAAAGATTATATAGCACAGTAAGGGCATGTTTGGTTTAATTGATTAAATAGGATAGATTGTTTTATCCCAATTATTCCTATGTTTGGTTTACAGGAATTAAACCCGTGATTAAAATAGGCCCGGAATTATTATCCTTCCAAATCATTTATTTGAGTGTTTATTAGTCCCAAAGAGAAGGTGGGATAATTAATCTTGCAAAACAAAAAAATATGTAGATGGACTTTATTGCCCTCCAATTTGTGGGTAATTACAACTTACCACATATATATACAAAACAACCCTAATTAATGGCCTCAAGGGTAGAAAAGTAAATTGTCACATTTATCTCAATTTATCCTTGAATCCAAACATAAAACAAAACTTATCCCTAAGAAATTTCAAAATTTAATCTATCAATCCAAACACAAATCTCAATTCAAAAAATAATGCAATCCCATCTATTCCTATCCTACCTTATCTATCCCAACCTGTAAACCAAACATGCCCTTTGGATTGATGGATGGGATAATGTTGGATAAATTAACTAACCCCTCCCCTGTAAAAAATTGTCGGGCCTTGCATTAATCCCGGGCCACAATCAATCAAACCAAACGTTTGATTCGTTGGGAATAAAAAGTCAATCAAGTCTAATACAACCTAATCAAACAAACCAAACAAGGCCAAAGGAATAAAAATATGATATGCATAAATGAATAAAAGCAACAATGGTTATATCAATTCAACTCATAACTCATTTCTTATGTCAATCAAGTCAAGTTAAAAGCTTCTAAGATGTATGTGCAAATTTAGTAAAACCAAATAACAGAGTACTAAATAATTGTTGTCAATTGCCATAATCAAATATGTAGTGTTTAGCTAGGAACAGATAACAATGATCACACTTTTAACGACAATGCACTTAAAAATTGTAGGCCAAAAGCACCTGTTAGTAACACAACAAAGCTGAATTAACAAAGGGCTATGGAGAATAGGATTAGAATCCTTACATGATCCCACGACAACAAAAACGAAGAACCCAATCAAGATAGGGCCAACAGGATAGTTACTCCCCTTCTTTGCAGTCGTCTCAGGGACAGCACCTCGCCTGGTAATATTCTTCTCAAACCTCTCCACCTTCCTGTCAGCAAGCCTCCTTGATGTTGTCTGCAAACAAAAATTAAAAAGATTATAACAAAACGTGAGAATTGATGCCCAATGGCCTATATATCCACAAGCTGATCATGAAACACAAAGAACAATGTGAGTTACTTAGTAAAACTAAACATACAATCCTTCAATTTTAGGAAAACAACACCAGGATAATTTTAGGGCAAACATACAATGTGATGCATATTTTCTTTTTCCGGGATCTGAAATAAGTTTAGCAATTGAACAAATAATCGAGGCAGAGCGGCCTTGCCATTGCTTAAATTCATTGGCACAAGGATGCTTCAAAACCATCGAATAATTCATGAGCTATAGAGCACTAATATTGGACGCAAAATGACCTATATTAACGAAATCTTACAAAATCATCTATAAATCATAAGAACAAATACCAAATCGCAAAAATAGAAGAGGGCATGTTTTAATTGGGAAGCTATATGATAATACATTGAGGATTCACGAAATTTACCAATGCATCTACGAATTATAAGAGAAAACATAAGAACAAGGAAAGAATTAACAATTTTACCATTGGTAGTGCGAGATCGGCTAACCGGTAAAGCTACGAACAAAAGATTTTGCAAGAATTACAGGGGATTCAGCTCCGGCGAGGTAATCGGGCACCGATCTCTTTATTTGTCAACGATTTTTTTTTTCTTTTTCCTTTTTTCCCTCTCCGGATCTTTTTCTCCAAGTAATATCAATTAATAAAGTTTAATTTTACGATTTCTGTTTTTTTTTTACCGTATTTATAGGACCTACAATTGTGATTGTTTGTTTCACCATGGCCAAGTCAATGTCATCTCCTAGCTTGTGATTGGGTCAAACGCGTGTACGATCTACGTGGCGTGATTTTATTGGATGATCTGGTGTGTACATGCCTTACGCTGTAATTTGATTTTTTATTTTAAAATTTAATATTTTCAGGATTTGTATTTTTTTTCAGGAGTGGGCCTAAATATCTGGCCCATTAAATACAAATTACTGGGCCTAAATCCAACAAAAGAAAACCATGAAAACCAACTATGAATCAATTAATATCAATAATCAATAACGCAAAGATTAATGACAAAGTGGGATAGCTCAAGTGGTTAGAGCACCACTACCTAGGCCTTAGGTTCTGGTTCGAGTCATGGGAGGGGAAAAGGGGTGGGTATTTAACTTGTAATAAAAAAAAAAATAACACAAAGATTAATTAGTCTTAGCATGACAACCCTAATTATTCGGTTTCATTCATTCGTGCCTTGTTTCATATTTTATTATATGTTTTTCTATCTTGATTTTTAAAACGTGTAGTTAGGATTATTATTGGTCATTAATTATTATTTTTGAAATATAGGGTGTAATACAAAAAAATGTTACATGTTAATTTCAAGTTCAATATCATTATTTTTCTTAATTTTTATGTTAAACTATATGAGGGCAAGAGTTATAATTGCCTATGAGCATAAATGAAGAATCAGAAAAATATATTCAGTACTCCGTAGTTGGGTTGAAGGCCATGCAATTAAATGAACCCAAATGAATATAGGCTTAATAAGTACAAAAGGGTGTGCGGGTGTGCGTATTTTGGGCTAGTCTGGGTGAGACCGTCTCACAGAATGAGATCTGTGTGAGACGACTTTTATATATAAAAAGTGATAATGTTTGAGCAAAAAGTGATAATTTTTGTTAAAAATATTATCACATTTTACTTAAACATTATCACTTTTTTTACAAACCAAAATCTGGAAAAAAAATATGGATTATCCTACCCAAAATTTTAAAATATGGATTAAAAGGACCCGTCTCATAGAAAAAGATCCGTGAGACGGTCTCACACAAGTTTTTGACCGTATTTTTAATGAGTATATTTTTCTTGTATAATTTCGCTAATTTACAAAAGTTTAGTTTTATTTCATACAGTACTGGCCATTTACAATAAGGAAAATGGTATTTCGTTTTTTTTTTTATTTTAGTATTTCCAAGAAAGAAAAAAGTCAAAAAACATATGATGATATTATAAATTCTTAATTAGGTAATTAGTTATACTACACAAATATTATACAGTATACTCCAATATTGCAACGCCCAATATCCACTATATATATATGAACAAAAAATTTACAGGTTGAATCGAATTACAAAGTCGTTGTAATTTGTTTCCTTTTAAGGGGGCGCTTGCTTGCTTGCCTATAAAAACTTCTTTTAATTGGTGTTTATTGATTTATGCTCCATTATTAATTGTATCCATCTTTTCATCATTAATTGGATGATGAAAGTCTTACAAATAACTTAATTGTTTAAATTCAGGAAGAATTACTTCAATTTTCTCCATAATCACCAATTTGAATCAATAAAAAAAAAAATGCTGCTTTTCAGTTTACATTAGGTTTAGTCTTTAAATGAACATATTGAGTATGAATTATGATTAGTATTCTTAATTTTTATTTTTAGTCCCTCTAAACAAATTAAGTTAGCTCTGCCCCTGCCCATTACGACAATCGTGTTGGTAGTGAGGAAATTTGGATTGAATATATACCTGATTGTTGTAAAATATGTCTCAAAAAATAAAAAATGTAAAAGTGGGTAACATTTTTTTGTTACTACTCTGGGTAAAATAAATTGTTAGTTAAAAGAGGATACTTATGCATATTATCAATTCTACTTAGAGGCAGTGAGGAGCCAGAAAATTTCGATTGGAGGGCCCGATTAACATTACTTTAAGGTAAAATAATATGTATTAATTATACTCATTAAAATTTATCACGATAAAATTGTCAATAAATTTCATTCCATTAAATTAAATTGAACAAACTGACTTTCATATGTTTTGTAAGAAGTTTTGATAGTTCCGACTCAAAATGAAACGAAACAATTTTAAAATTGCTAAAAATATTAATACAAATAATATTATTCAATTTTAAGGATATTTTTGTGAGTTTTAGTAAAAATTTAGACAATAATCTCAAACACACCATCAATTTATTGAATCTATTAAAAAAAGAAATTGGAGTATTATGAAATAAATTTAAGAAGAAAATACATGAAAAAAAGAAAAATTCTCGGGGCCTTCTAAGGACAGTCCAATGTCGCCTGGACTATCAACAGTCCAGTAATCTGAGCCATCAGATCTGAAATCTAATGGCTTATATTTGATGACCTGCTACCTGTTGCATTTGGCGTCGCAGAATCCATCGCCTTGCATTGCACTTATTATCGTTTTTTGTCGCCCTATTACACTTTTAAATTAAATTTAATAATTTTAAATATATAATTATAAAATTACAAATTTATCCTCACATGATTAATAAAAAAATTAATTGATAATATATAATCTTTATTTTAATTCTCATATCATTAATAATCATAATAAACAATAAATTATCTTTTTTTATTTGAAAGAATTGAATTTTAGGTTAAATTATTAATTTAGTTGAATTTTTTATACAAATTTCTGTTTCGAGATCACAAAATTGGACGTGGCTATTGTATGTGCTATTGGTCGGTCGTCTATTCAGAATTCAGAAAACCAGTTGTTACAATTTATGATCATGGAGTAATTGATATGTTTATGATCAGAAAATTAGCGAAGATACTTTATATAATCTAACAAACAGAGATTCTGGGTTTTTTAAAATTTGGAGAAAACCTACAAAATTTCATTCCGATCCCAAACACGTTCAAAAAAACTCTCTGCACATCCGCTGCTCGTAATTTATATTTATATTTTTTATTTTTTTGTTCATTTTTAGTCGAATTATGAGTATTATTAGTATGTCTAAAAAGAAGTATTCTCAAATTGTTGATAATTACTGCTAGTTTTTTTTATATGATATTGAGCCTCTGATTGAACTTTTGATTTTTTTATGTGTTAATACTCTGTTTTTTCTGCACACTCAAATTAACGCAGTATTCTCAAATCTCAATTGTTATTCATATAAAATTTGTATGATTTCTATATGGTTATTGATTTGTTATTCATATAAAATTTGTATGATTTCTATATATGGTTATTGATTTATGAGATTTGTTTGAAATTTATGAATATGATAAGATTCTGACATTTATTAATTTTATTTTTAATGTATATTTTGTAGATTTGTCTTCTCAACATGAGAATGATGACACAACTTCATCTAATAATACCTAAGATAATGATTTTGTCATTAAAAAGAAAAGACAAAAGACATCAATTGTGTGGATTAATTTTGAGGAATTTTTTGTTCATTTATTATAAAATTTCAGCATGTTTTATAATATTATAAAATTTCAGCATGTTTTATAATATTTTAGGGGGCTCAACATGAAGATGAGATTATTTTGAAAAACTGATGTATTTTTTCGTTGTAATTGTTGAAAGAACATTATGTTATTTTTTTTTTTTGAACATTTGTTATTACTCACGCACAATTCAAGAAATTGGTTGTTCAATTTGGTTATTTTCTTTGATAAAACAATTGGGCTGCCCACTTTTAATTAAATGCTAGCCCAAAACATTCTCCACTTTTAATTAAATGGGCTAACATTGTTGGCCCAAAAAGTCTCCACTTACTCGGTTTGCTCTCGATCACAATTTCTTTTTTTTTTTTTAACGTAAAGGAGGGACAATGTCACAATGGGCAACGTAGGACTGTTAGTGCCCTTAAAGAATTCAAACAAATTTATAATATATTTTAAGTTTAATTTGTCAATTAAAAAAATATTTGAAACATGTACTCCATAGTATAAATTTGTAAATTTGTTATTCATTTGAATCTAGGTAAATATTTTTCAATACACTCTTAACTCTAGAGGGCTGCAACATATAATTGTCTATGCATGAACATGTTTCAGAAGGTACACACTACACACCTACCATGAAAAGAGACTGACCTTTAACTTTTATTTGTCGTCATTGCAAAAGACAATAGAATAAGAAATTATCTTATTCGAAACTCTATGGGAGCCGTGTCATCGAAACACTCAATATTATTCTCAAAATAAAAACTTTACTACCAACATTCCTTCCAAAATAAAAATGTGTCCTCAATAATGTAAATTTCAAGTCTGGTAACAATCAATCTAGTTACATTATACAAATCGGACATTAGGTCAATATTCGTAAGCAACATTATATGGACACATAATTTTTAGAACTAATCGATGGTCTGATCATGACGTTTTCCTATAGTTCCATTCACATTTTCTAAAGTTTTTTTATTCTGATTTCACCAAAATTTTGCTTTCCAAAACATAGTTTGAGAATGACGTTTTAACACTTTGGAAAAAATAAAGTGTTTATTTCTACTAATTTATGAACAGTGTCGCCATGAGACCATCTCACTTTGAATAAGATAAGTGTTTATTCGTACTAATTACTGTTAATGGTATTACTGATTACAATTTATGGTATTACTCGTTATTACTTATTGTATTAACGACTATAATAAAATCATACATATAATATTATTTTGTATTAAAATTTAAAAAAAAATACACATGAAAAAATGGAAAATAAAAAAAAAAGTAAAAGGAAAAAAAACGAAGAAATTAAAAGTTTGGAATAAAAACTGAAAATGGGAGAAAAAGAGGAGAGGGAAGAAAACTTAGAAAGAAAAAAAATCAAGATTTTTGCCTAATTTCGATAGTTTTTTTTTTAAATTATGTTTTACGATTTTTTTCTAAAAATATGGATGACTTGATGGTGAATCGACGGTAACTCGGTAATGACTTGACTACATATTGTAAATATACAAATTAAGGTTGATTTTATTATATTTTGTGTAAATTAATAAAAGGATAATATAGTATTTTAAATGTAATTACTTTTTTAAAAATATTTTTGGGGTGAACTCATAAAATGAGTGGTGTAGATAAACGTGGTAAAAAATAATAATTTAGGGGTGAACTCATAAAATGAGCGGGTGCACATAACCGTGATAAAAAATGATTTGGGGGTGAACTCCTAAAATGAACGGGTGCAGGTAACCGTAGTAAAAAAAGATTTGGGGTGAACTCATAAAATGAGGGGTGTAGATAATTTAGGGGTGAACTCATAAAATGAGCGGGTGCACATAACCGTGATAAAAAAAAATGATTTGGGGGTGAACTCATAAAATGAACGGGTGCAGATAACCGTAGTAAAAAAATGATTTTTGGGTGAACTCATTAAATGAGTGGGTGTAGATAAAATATAAATAAAAAATTAAAATTGGTGTGTACCGGTATCTTGCATGTACTCGAGTATCACCCTACAAATTAGGGTTGATTTTATTATATTTTGTGTAAATTAATAAAAGGATAATATAGTCCTTTAAATGTAATTATTCCATTTAAAAAAAAAATCTTCTGAGGTGAACTTATAAAATGAGCAGGTACAGATAACCGTGGTAAAAAATAATTTTGGGTGAACTTATAAAATGAGCGATTGCAGATAACCATGGTTAAAAAATGATTTGGGGTGAACTCATAAAATGAGCGGGTGCAGATAACCGTAGTAAAAAAAAAATTTGAGGGTGAACTAAATAAATGAGCAGGTGTAGATAAAATATAAATAAAATAATAATTTAATTCTATTAAAAAAATCTAATTTTACATTCGTATTGTTTAATTTAAATAATATTATTATTAATTTTAATAAAGGATAAAATAGTAAATAATAAAATAAAATTTAAATAATTATTTTAAAATATTAAAAAAAGGCAACAGGTATCAAGTTAGGGCGACACAGAAGGCGACACAGAGCGATGCAATTTGACATCCGAACTATTAATAGTCCAGGCGATACAAAAACTATCCTAAGAAAATCCCAAAAAAAAATCCTCCCTTCTAAACTTTATATGTAAGTATTATTTTGTGTTCCGTCTAAATTTAATATGTATGTATTAAAATAAACATAATATTTTTATTTTCATTTATTTATATAATAGAAATAATTATCAAATCAATGCATATATAATTATTTAAAAAAATTAGCACATATATAATAAAAAAAATTAAAAAAATTGGTGGGGTGCCACTGGGCCCAGTGTGGCTCCGTCCTTGCTTAGAGGTGTGAAATGAGTTAGACCCATTGGGCTGACCCGCCCCGTTTATGTAAAATGTGGATTGGATTGAATAATATAAGTCCGTTTATAAGGTGTGTCTACCTGGTCTAGACCGTACAAATTATGGGTTTTGGCGGATTGGACCGCGGACGGAGCAGATTGGCCCGCTGATTTTAAAAAAATAAATATTTTTTTATTTTTTAAAGTTGAACTTTGAGTAAACATGTGAGAACTAAAAATTCATGAATCCAATTCAATTTTAAATCAAGATATAAAATTACAAAATACTATAATAAACAAAATTGAGATTTGAGAATAAGAACACACCATTGTCGCTCACATATTCACATGACTACGGAAGAGACTTGATAATTAATGTACATTCGAATATCTATCACTAGTGTAGAACCGTGATTACACGGAATTTTAAATATATTTTTAAATATTTAATAATAAATTTTTATTTATTTAATTTCATTTTTCATATTTTTATTTTGTATGATAAATTATTATATTTAAAAAAAAATGATTTCGCAGAATTATAGTAATTATTTTGTTAAAAAAATTTAACATTTTTTCAATTATATTTATTATAACGTTGTATTATAATATAAAAGTTTAACTAATATAATATTTTGAGTTATACAAAATAATTACACTTATGTTAGTTAATTTTATAAAGTAAATTTCAAAGAAAAATTTGGGAGAATCAAACGAAATGAGATGTTGACATTTAATAAATATGAAAACAATTTATAAAAAAATAATAAAATTTCGGAAACAAATAATTTAAGGAATATTAAAATAACTCTTAATAATTTATAAGCAAGCCTTCAATATCAACCGCAACATCTTACATTTAATAAATATGAAAAAATAACTTAAAAAAAATTATAAAATTTCGAAAACAAATAATTTAAGTAATATTAAAATAACTCTTAATAATAAATTGTAAGTCAACCTTCAATATCAACCACAACACCTTAAATAAATATTTTAGTTAATTGCAAATTAAATCATAACCTTTTCCTCATTTGCAATCTAATCTAAACTTTAAGTTAATTGCAAATAAATCACAAACTTTAAATATAGTTGCAATTTAGTATTTTTGACAATTTTAATTGTGTTCGAATCTAACATAATTTAGACTTCTTAATGACATAACAACACCTTAATAAAACAATATTGTTTTTCAATCAAACAAAATATCAAAATGTGTGATTTAGGGACAAAGTAGACTTCTAAAAAGTCTAATTAGCAATAATATTTAAAGTTTGTGATTTATTTGCAATTCTTTTAAGGTTTAGATTAGATTGCAAATGAGCAAAATGTCGTGATTTAATTTGCAATTAACTCTTTTTAAAATTAACAACTTCATTAAATTATGACACATAAGCCAAATTAACCACAAAATGACACATCATCAATTTAAACTCCATATTAGTATATAAGGGGATGAGTAAATTGAGAGTGTGAAATTGACATTTTCTACTCATAATTGGGCTGATTTGTCAATTATATATATAAAAAAAAAACTAATATTTGAGGTCTATTTTATGATTATAAGAAATTAAAATTATTCACATCAATTGGGTGAATTTATTCAAAGATTATCCAAAATTATTCGTATATAATGAAAAAGCCCGTGGAATAGCCCGCAACTTGTCATGGGTTGGGTTGAGTATTTTTCAGCCTGTTCCAGTCGTGGACCGACCCGCTAAAACCCGCAAAATGATAGGTTGAGGTGGGTTGTGGACCGCTCCGCTCCGTTAGCCTGTTTTGACAGCTCTAATTCTACTCAGTGAATTTATTTAATTTGTTTCTTATATTACTTCCTATATTTTAGATCAGTCTTCACACTGATATGGACACAAATAATAAGAAAAAGTGAAAAGGTAGAGGCATATACCAATTATTTTTAATTTTTACAAATGAAGAGAATAGTTTTGGGACAAAGTGGGATAGCTCAAGTGGTTAGAACACCACTACCTAGGCCTTAGGTCCTGGGTTCGAGTCATGGGGAGGGGAAAAAAGGGATGGGTATTTAACTTTCATAAAAAATAAAAAAAATAAAAAAAAGAAGAAAAGAATAGTTTTGGAATCCCGATTCCACCCGTCTCAATCGAATCTTGATTCCACCTTTAATTCGGAACCACAACATCCTCAAGGTCAAAAGCAGGTGAATCGTCCAATGTGTTTGACAAGAAACAGACTTCAACTCCATTTCACTCATGAATGGTGTCTTACCATCATAGATCGTGAGAATTCATTTTTTAGTGAAGAAAATAAGACGATCGAGAGTGGAAAATAAAATAAGGCGGTTGAGAGAGGGTATTCACATAGAGAGGTTGAGGATGGAGGTGAGGAAGGTCGACAGTTGTAGCAGGGTTTTCATTGGGAGCCTATCAGAAAGTGAGAGGGAGAGTTGATCGGAGAGTGGGAGGGGAGAGGTGAGGCATAACATAATTGAGTTGGGTTATGTTTAATTGGATTGGGTATTTGGGTTATGTGTAATTGAGTTGGGTTGTGTTTAATTGGGTTGAGTTATGGATAATTTGTTTGACTAATTAGGTAGAAAAAGTAATGATGTTTGTGAGTGTGTAAATAGATGTGGAACGTATCAATAAAGAAAATGTGAAATGTTGGGCTTAGGCCAAGTATTTTGGCCCAAGGGCTTAACACTAAAAGGCCCAGCCAACATGTTGCCCTAATTTTATATCTTAGGCAGCCTCACACTTAGGCAAAGTGATTATTCTTTCTTCTTCCTCTCTCTGTGAAGTATAACCGAGAGTGAGAGTGTGAAAGTCCTGAGTGTGAGTGCTATCAGACGTAGTCTTTGGTCATTCTCTCTATCCATCCGAAAAGATCTGATCCCAGGGGCCTGAGCCGGTCCCTGTCTGAAATCATCGGAGTTAACCGGAGACGGCTTGAAGACCCAACAGTGGTATCAGAGCTACAAATTGGTTGTCGTCCACCGCCTTCTGCTATGTTTCCGCCGTCTCCGTGACGCTGCCTCCTCTGTGGAAGAACCCTAGCCGCCGTCGTCAAAGCTCCTCCGCATGCAACCTCCTCCATCGCCGCTCGCAACCTGCAGCAGTGCCGCCGCGTCACACGTCCCGTCGCGCCGCTCGCCTGCTGGATAGATCCGTCGTCGTGGGTAAGTTTTTGGAGAGAGAGGTAAGTTTTATTTCTTCTCTCCTTATTTTCTTCTACCCTGCCAATATTAGAAGGTAAGAAAAGGTAAAGTGTTTTTTAATTTTCTCTTTGTTTTTTTCGAAGTCATAGGTTGCAAGTAAAGGTTGTTGTCTTTCTTAATTTTTGCATTTCAATTAATTTATCTAGTTAGGCCAATTAACTATTAGGTGTGTTTTAGGTTCTTCTATTGAGTAAGAAGGTTCTTTAATTTTTTTCATATTTATTTAACTTGTGGCTTCAAGTTTTTTAGACAGATTATTGTGTTTAAGGATTTTGCAGAATAGTTTGTGGATTATTGTTTAGTCTCGGTGAAATATTAATTTTCTGCGGCACTCGTGGGATCTGTCCCATCATTTACGGGAATTAAGTAGCATGTTTGCTTGATCCCGGAATTGCTTGAAGTTTCGCTTGCCGTTTTGAGACTCTTACCTAGGGTCTCGCTCTATTAAATTGGCTGAAACCTCTCATTTAATGCTTTCGTAGCGTAGCCCCTAACCGGGGATTATGTGATTGGGATTTCTGTGTTGTAGATTTAGGTGCATTTGACTGATTTATATGCTTGTTATCCTTGTTTTGTGGTCTTGATCTTGGTGACTTGTGTGTGCCTGCTTCTGCTTGCCATTTACAATATTTCCTTGTATATTTGAGTTTTCATTATGCTCAAAGCTTTGTAAACCAAATGGTCAACCCCCATTCTGCGTATATGTGGGCCCCCTTTACTAGTATGATTTCAGTATCTGGAAACAGAAAATGAAATGCATGAGAATCCTGATCCAATAACGTGTTTACAGAGTCGTTGACCATTTATGTGATGTTGATGAAACTGAGAATAAGAAAAATGAAATGAATGAATTTGCTCTGTCTTCCATAATCTTGAACCTGTCTGATTGCGTGCTTAGAAAAGTCGGTGTGATGAGCTCAGCTAAAGAGTTATGGGATATGTTAGAAGAGTTATACACTGAAACATCTTTGCCTAGTAGAACATTTTTGCTTGAAAAGTTTTTTTGTTTTAAACTTGACTTGAATAAGGACATGGATGAAAAATTGGATGTGTTTACTAAGTTTATTTAAGATATCAAGCATACTGATGATAAATGCATTAATGAATGGTAGTAAAAAATTTGGGAAAGACATGCATGTTAGGGGTAGATCTTCTACTAGATTTCATAACAAGAAGAACCATGATAATCGTGAATTTAATGCTAAAAAGAAGTCTCATGACAACAACCAGTCTAAATCTAGGAATAGAAAGTGATATAACTGTGGTGAAACTGCTCATTATTATAAAGCATGTACTAAGCCTAAGAAGAAGAAAAAAAACATGCTAATGTGGTTTCTAATTCTAATCATGATGGTGATGTAACTGGTTCGGTACGGTATACTGAACCATCTCGTTATCATATCGAAAATTCGGTATTAAAACTCTCATACCGAATGTCGTACCGAAAATTCGGTATATCGTAACATACCGAATCATAACAAAATTTCGGTATACCGTTTCATACCTAAATTATTTATAAAAATCATGAATAGCTGAATATGTCAAACAAAAATTAAAAGAGAATACAATCCTCGTTCAAATTCAACAATACAAAATAAAATTCTCATTCAAATTCAACAATACAAAATACAATTCTTGTTCAACTTCAATAATCTCAAAAGATCTACAAAAGATAACACTTAATCAATTTCAATTTATAGATATTAAAGTGTAAAAAATAAATATATTCGTACTTTACAACCTTTTCAAGCTTAGGATTGGATGCTAGTTAGAGAACAATCTTGATTGATAATTGTAGCTGCAAAAAATATCATAAAATAGGAATTTAAAAACTATTAATAAAATTTATATAATAAATTCTTTACCCCTTTCAATTTCTTCAATTTCCTTGTATAATTCAAGGTCATCGTCTTTTGGATCCTTATAAAAGTTCATCTCTTCTGCTCTTAGCCAATCATTAGTGCACAACAATGCTTCTAGCATTTTAGGACTTAAACTACTCCTAAAAGGATCCACAACCATTTTGTCCAAACTAAAAGTCGACTCACTAGCAACGATCGAACTTGGAATTGCAAAAATATCATTTGCAATAATTGAAAGGATTTGGTACCTAGATTCACTCCCTTTTCACCACTCCAAAAGATTGAAAGATTAATTAGATTGTTTTTCAATATCATCGGCTAGGTACTTATCCACTTTGTTGGATATCTCTTGAAGTTGTTCTTCTCCATTTTGTGCAGCCACATCACCATACAATTCATCATAAAGACCATCACCACCACCAATGCTAGTACCATCTCCACTAGCATCCTCAATTTGCACATTTTATTTCTCAACATCCATGACATCATTCATTCACTTATATTCCATCCACAAAGTTACCAAATTCGTTTTCATTCTATCAATGACTTCTTGAACTCTCCATTGATTACCTCCTAATTTTTTGACACTAACCTTGATCATTTGAAACTTGTTTCTCGAATCCAAAACATTGGCAATAAAAATCAAAGGATTCACGTTATCCAAATCCCTCCAATACTTATCAAATTTAAGCTTCATTGCACTAGCAACACTTTTAAGAGTTTGATCTGAGTCATCATTACTCTTTTTCTCAATCTCAATTTGCAATGCAACCATGGATTGATAAATCAATTGAGAAGTAGGAGTTTTGGATGCACTTAGCTCTAAAGTGGCATCATATAACTTTTTCAGAAAATGTACAAAGACTTTTGCTTTCTCCCAATCATCTTCAATTGGAGGTCCTATCATTTCCTTATCTTTTTCATTCTTTTCACGAAAATAATTTATAGAAGGTACCGATTCTTCAGACATCCTATCAAACACCCTCTCAAACTTTAATGCAACATCAAACATTTTATAAGTTGCATTCCAACTAATTTTGATATCCATAGACACAATTGACATATTATTAAACTTGGCAAGCACAACAAACACCCTAAATTTATTCAATCTTGCAGGGAAAGAATGAATGAAACTAACTGCATTCCTTATGCTTTTAATCGGTGTATTAAGCTCTTTCAAACAATTCTTAATATTTAAGTTAAGAATATGACATGCACACCTCAAATGCAAGTATTTCCCATCAAACAACAATGTATTTTAACTTTTCATTCTCTTTTTCAAATAATCAATAACAGTATGATTAGAAGATGCATTATCAACTACAATTGAAATTAATAATTTTTGTGAAATTTCTTCCCAATTTCTTGCCAATTTCTTCCCCGACATGATTATTAATTTTTGTGAAATTAATAATCCTTTTATGCAATTTCCATTCACTATCTAAGAAATGAGTTGTGATGATCATGTAATTTATATTTTGAATGGATGTTCAAGTATTAGTGGTGATACTCATTCTTTAGCTATCAATCACAGATTTTATCTTAGCTTTCTATACTAAGGGCCTGTTTGGTGGCCCAAGTTCGTTATCTCAAGATTAGCTAGATAGTTAGCTAGTGTCCTTTATTGCAAGACTTAACAATTAGCCGGATGTTTGGTTCCTTTTTTTCAAAAGCACGATTGAGGTCAAATGAGGATGTACCGTGTACGGGGCAACTGTACAACTAAAAAAGGATGAGATTGTCCTTTGTTATTAGATCAAACTTCTTCAGTGTCCTTTTTCTATTTCCTACTTTGTTTCGTCTCTTTCGTTCGAACTTGGATTCGTCTTCTCTCTCGGGAAACAACATCTGCAAGCTAACCCAATGTGCCGAGACAAGATGAATCAATACTAACCTTCACACGTTCTAAAAAAAATATATTATTGAACTTCACACTATCTCTATCTGCAAATTAACCCAACAAAAAAATTAACTAAGGTTATAGAAAACATAGAACATTGAACAGGTCTAAAAATATTGGCTGAAAATTGGCACACACAACGGGGAAATAAAAATAGATTTGAACAGACCCACTTGTGGGAAGTCGGACAGAAGAAAAAATTACGGATATTTGATGACAAATTGAAGAATGGAGGAGGAAGGCGCGGAAAATGCGAAGCAAGAAATGGAGGCTACAAACGAAAACAAAAAACCACATGTTATACTGGTGAGTTTTCACCTCCAAGGCCACATAACCCCTTTCATCAATCTAGCCATAAATTTGATTCAAAGGGCTTCACCATCATCTTCGCTCATCTAAAAAATATTCACCACTGGATTTCCAATTCTCAACACTCTTCCACTAAAACCGACATCTTCGTCGGAGATCGAAGCTCCGGCCTCGACATCTGCTAGCCAATTTTGACCGATCAACTCTTCCTTAATTTTGACCTCTCTGCCAATTCTGATCTACCAGGATTCACCTCAAATGGAAGATGTAGAAGACGAGATGATGAGGGAAGCGACACATACCTGGATTCGCCTTAGATGGAATTTGTAGAAGACGAGTGGACGAAAATTAGGCCAAATGAATTACTGTTGCACAATTTTGGCCTTCAGAAACAGGAAGGGTGAATTTGTAATTACAACTAACTGGGCAGATGAGATAGCCCAACATGGCAAAAATGGGTTGTTAACTCCCTCGAAGGCAAACAATAATTACTAGCGGACCAATAAACTAACCCAGGCCTTCTAAAACTGTACCAAACATCCAAAAGTGGAGTTAACCCAACTAACATGGAGTTAACATGGCCACCAAACAAGGCCTAAGAATAAATCGTAAACCATACATGCAACTTTCCCTTCAACAACTCGAAAAGAGACCTCATTCGTAATCACGTACTCCGTAAGCTTCATTTCACACCATTTTTTTATTAAAACTGTGAGAAACCAAAGCACTTCCTTGCCCAATAGTCTCATTCGTCAATACCGTTTGGCTTTTCTCACTTTTACTCTTCTCGTATAATGGACTTGACTTACACTTTTTCTCCAAGTGATTTTTTAACCTACTAGTACTTCCTAGAGACACGGGAATCTCAATACTACAGTAATTGCATATTCCTATTGATTTTATGCTCCCATCATTCATTGTTCGAGTCCCCTTTGTAATATGTGTCCAATATGGGCTTCTATGTTGTTTAGGAACTACTGGAGGCTTCATAGATTCGTGTCTTACTCGTTTTCGACTTGAACTATCTTCACGATCACGTGGTTCAGTATCTGTTGTATTTGGTGTTTCAGATGGACTTTAAAGCGTGTGAGAAGATTCAAATTCCATTTGAAAAATAAAAGAAATCAATTATTTTCCACAAAAGTATCAGAATAAAGGCTACATCCTACCAATATAACTAATCTTTATGACAAACAACTAAACAATTATTAAAACTAGCTACCATTTTAAGAAAAATAATCTCCACTCAATAGATTGCAAAGCTAATCAAGATTCAACATATGCTCACAAAAGTTGTTATTTACCCCATTAGGAAGACAGTTATACATATCCTATCATAATTCATAACAATGAAAATATGACAGATTGTGACAACTATCCACGTATCAAATTAAAAGAAAAATGCACTAAATATGACAGATTGCAACTACATATATACCCAGAACTATGTTCAGAAAAGTTATTTAGAAATGAAAAGGTGATAAAAACAGGTAAATCACCATATGCAGTGCAATCCATGATTATATCTGAACTCTGCTTCTTAGAAGCCATAGGGTGAGGCAAACAATTCACGTAGACTAATTACATTGTGCATATGTTCACAAAAAGAACAAAATATTGATTAAACCACAACTAATCAAAGCCCAGACTAATTAACATGCCTCAAATAACAAATAATTTCAGCAATCAAAGCAAAAGACGTTTGATTATAAAAAAATACATACAAAAATAATTTGTATAAAAAATACATACAGAAATGCATCAGATTATATACCTTGGGAGTCCGACGGTGCGTGCGTCGGGCATCGTGCGGTGTGTTACTGTGTTATGTGCAGTGAACTCGGAGAGACGACGCGGCGTGCAGCGGCACTTGATTCCGGCGTGCGGCGGTGACTTGCAAAAGAGAAGAGGCAAGCAGCGGCGCAGCGAGACTAGGTTTTTTTTTTTTTAATTTGAAAGATAGTGTGAATCTTGCGAATATGATTGTTAAAACTTAAAATTCTTTTTTTTTTAAAAAATTAATTCATTAATATAAAATTTTAAATTATATTATTAAATAATTATTTTATTAATATTTCGGTATATACCAAAATATCGATATACCGATCATACAGATATTATTGATATTTTCGGTATATACCGAAATACCGCGGTATGGTCATTTTTCATACCGTTATCATACCGTACCAAAATTTTGGTATATTAACCACCCCTAGTGATGTTAATATGGTAACTGAAATATGTGATGAACAATGTGTGAACTCTATGCATTCTACTTCCATGTGTGAAAATGAATAACTTGTTGATTCTGGTTGAACGTTCCATATGTCTCTGATTCGGGTGTAAATTATATGACTTTAGTGCATATTTAGAGCTTATATTTCTCGTATTTTTACATTATATTGGCCAATTGTGGATGATTTGATTTAATTGTGAGAAAGGTATGGTGTTGTTGATGTTTGTAGGTAAAACGAGGCTTTTAGGAGCAAAACACATGTTTATATCTCACTGAGTCAAAGAGAGGATTGCACCATTGAATTCCTCTCGAAAAATGGAGTGGAATGAAAAAAAGAATCGAGTTGATCGGAATCAAAAGTTTTGCACGAAATAAGGATCAGAAATGACTCGGCTGAGTTGGCCAACTCGGCCGAGTTGCTCAAAAACTCAAAATTTCATGACTCGACCGAGCTCGAGGGATGGCCTGAGACTGGAAATATTAGTCTTCTTCCTTTTACAAGCTTTCCACACACACAAACACATAGTTAGTAGTGTTCTTCATTTTTAGTTTAATTTCTTCATTAGATTAAATAAAATATTAGTTTTGACTTCAAATCAAGCTACAAGTATTATCGGGCATCGTCTATTACATCGTTTTGTAGCTAAATTCTCATGATCAAGGTGATATTACTTTATTTTGCAATTCAATTTGGTATTTTCCTAAATTCTTCATTCTATTGCTATTTTTTTATGAGTTTGATGTTATTTGTTGTTGTAACCATGGGATTCTCTTCTAGAACTATGGGCTAAGCTCTTATTGCCTTGGATGTGAATGTTTTGATGGGTGTTTAGTCAAATTATGGATTAATTGCATGATTGGCTTAGAATTTGGGTGTTTATGTTTCTAGTGTTGTGATTTCATTGATTCAATTGATTAATTCACCCTATTAGCTAGCATTGTTGGTTGTGTCGATTACAATGATCGTATTGGGTTGCATGATTAAGAGTGTGGGTGTGAGCTTGGATTAATTGATTAGAATTCACATAGTAATTGGCTTAACCGATCAGAGGTTGATTGCTTAGATCGACAACACTACACACTAATTGAATAGAGGTCGTCCAAGAGATTAGTGAGAGGGAGTTTCATAAGCATTAGTAACCGTGATGAAAGTGCTTATGAAACACTATCTTAGGAGTAGGGTTGTTATTCGAGCCGAGCCGAGTATTTGAAGTTCGAGCTCGACTCGGCTCGATAACATTCCCGAGCTAAGAAAGGAGCTCGACTCGACTCGTTAAAGGGTCTAACGAGCCTATCGAGCCGAGCCTAACGAGCTTATTGAGCCGAGCCTAACGAGCCTAATGGAATTTAAAGAAAAAAATTAGATATCGAGCCTAACAAGTCAACCTCGAGCCGGATCGTTAGGAAATCGAGTATCTAACTAGCTCGAGCTTGGCTCATTTAACGAACGAATCGAGCCGAACTCGATCCTTATCGAGTCGAGCCGAGCTCACGAGCGGCTCGGTTCGTGTAACAGCTCTACTTAGTCTACTTAGGAGCTTATGGTATTTGGTTAGATCTTATAATTGCTAATCAATCCACGAGGGATTGGTCTACACATAGGAGTGATAGCCTTTAGCTTAACCCATAATCATAAGTTTATTCATGCAATTGATTCGTTAACTCATTGAATTACCCACAAACGGAAGCACCCAAGGCAATACCCTTCTCTTGCACTTTCTCTCGAAAGTTAGATAGCTTATTATTGTTTTTGTCTATTTCTTGTTTATCTTAACTAATCTAGTTTAATTGTTTTAAATCCCGAAAAATCCAACAAACACGTTTAGTTACTACAATAGCATGAAAACTCTTAACTTTAGGGATTCACTAGCACTTAAAAGAAAAGAGGGACAATGAGCCCCAAGAGCTTAAAAGAAAAGATATTGGCTAAAAAGATGAGAAGATGAGTGCATTTGAGGAATTAAATGAAAAGTGAGAATGAAGGTTGTAAACCTTAAAAGCATGAGCTTGAATTGTTGAATAACAACTTTCGTTCTCCACTAGACGAGTCTCTTTATCTATATTCATCTCACCCCATCCAAAGAGCCAATGTTACGTCCTTAGTAAAGTCCTATTGATCTCATTGTTGAACATTTTAGTGGTGGAGAGATGGTAGAGTTTGGGCAAGCTTATGGCAATTGCAATGCATGATTTGATTGATGAGTGCTTATTATCCTTAATTTGTTTGAGTGTTTGAGAGAAACACTATATCTTGTGAGTTGAACTTGAACATTTTGATATTGTCATCACCATCACTCGTTGTTGTGTGTTGAGCATGTGTGGGTAATTAGTTGGATCTTCAATATTGAACGTGTGATCATTTTGAGAATGTATCTTGAGGAAGAAGAATTCATTTCATCTCATTTGATACATGAGATCTTTCGTTGAACATCTATTTGCAATCATTCCACTTAGTGCTGTCAAATGGGCTGGGCCGGGCCATCCATTTTTATCGGGCCGGTTGTTATCGGGCCTAGCCCGGCCCTAGTCGGGCCACCGAGCCAAACCATCCCATATCTTTTCATAATTAAAAAATATATATATATATATATATATATTTGAATTCTAGTTTTTTTTTTTTTTTTTTTTTGTCAAGCAATGATCTATTTTATTGAACAATAGAATATCAATTAGATATTGTTTGTATCAGTAGTAGTAGTACCGAAAACACAAGGTCCTAAAAACTTCAAAAAAAACTAATAACAGATTCAATATGAAATCACAAACCTTAAGGCCTACTGCTACTGCTCCTTAATAAGAATCACAAATGCATAATAAAATCACACCATAATAAAATCACACTTTAAGGCCTCAAACATAAATTAAAATTCATCAAAATAAGTTCAACAACAATTCAACAGTCCTTAATAAGTTCATACAACAATTCAAAAGTTCATAAAATATTAATAAGTCTAACAATAATCCATAGGAAACATAATATATTAATAAGTCCAACAATAATCCATAACAAACATATCCTCAGACAGTGTTAGAATCTTCTGTGACTGTGAATAATGGTATCTCCTCAACTTATTTTCCATCTGTACAATTTATTAAGAAACATGATATGAAAATCATATAATTAAAATAGAAATTATATTGCAAGTAGAAATGAAATAATTTTTATTATTACCTGATGCCACAACCTCTTTGAAACCATGCAACTTCTATACTTGTTCAAGATACGACCCCTGATGCTAAATGATGTTTTTGAAGCAACTGTTGTAATTGGAATGCTTAAAATATCACAAGCCATGATTGAAAGTTGGGGGTATCGTTCCTTATTCATTTTCCAATAGTCAAGTATATCTATGCTTTTTCCCATATCCGGTCTTTCTTCCAAGTATAAATCAAGTTCAGATTTGCCATTGGTTGAAGTGAATTGACTCATCTGTTGGGCATACTCCTAAAATTGAAAAGACACAACATAAAATTAGATTAAATACATTTGGAAATAATATAATAAAGATCAATAAATTAACATAACTCAAACTTACTAGGTCGATGGTCTCATCACCATCGTCTTCATTGATTGTGAAAAGGTTGGGACGCTTCTTGATGAGCTAGATGCAACCCCACGTCGTTCATACTCCTTAAAAAGCTTATGCAAAGCCTCTTGTAACCTATTCACCTTTTCTTTATATGTTTCGGGGTAAAGCATCTTGTAGCAAAAGTTCACATAGAACAACTTTGATTTTGGATCAAGAATACTTCCAAATGCAAGGACAAGACAACATTCTTCCCAATACTTGTCAAATTTGAGAATCATTCTATGACACATCTCTCTTATCACCTTATCTTCACAAGAGAAATTGTCCTTCAATTTCATTTCTATGGTTGCAATTTGCTTGAAATATAAGTTGGCGGTAGGGTAATGTGATCCTGACATCATGTTAGTGATTTTATAAAATGGAGCCAGGAAAGAACGCATTTTCACCCCTCTATCCCACTCTTCATCAGTTGGACAACACTTGAAATTCTTATCATACAAGCACATGGTAGAAAATGTTGATCGATATTTAATAGCACTCTCAAGCATTAAATATGTAGAATTCCATCTTGTTGACACGTCTAACCTTTAGAAACCACCGCCAACATCACCCAAATTCCCTTCTTCAATGCATTTCTTGAATAACTTCAACCTCCCCTCCGAAGCCTTAACATACTTGACACTTTCTTTAATTTTACCCACTGATTTTGATGCCTCCTTTAAACCATCCTGAACAATGAGGTTCAAGATATGTGCACAACACCTCACATGGAAAAATTCACCGTTACATAACAAAGTATTCTTTGTGTTAAGTCTATCTCTAACCAACTTTTGCATGGCATCATTAGAAGCGGCATTGTCTAATATGATAGGAAAGATTTTTGAACTTATCCCTCAATCCTCAAGCGCTCTAAGTAACTGCCCCGACAATTCCCCCGCTGTATGTGGACTCTCCAAATCACAAAATGCAAGCAACTTAGAATTTAAATTTCATTTATCATCAACATAATGAGCAGTCACAGTCATATAACCTTGACTATTCACAGCAGTCCACGCATCAGAAGTTAAGCATATTCTACCTCGAATATTAGCTAACACACTCTTGAGCTTTGCTTTTTCAATCAAATACACAGATTTAACATCAGTCGTAGCAGTATTTCTACAAACAGGTTTAAATTCTGGATTTAATTTTCTATTAATTTCATGAACTTCATCATACCCAGCATAGTTAAATGGAAGATCATGCTTGATAATAGCTTTAGCAAGTCCCTCTCTATAAACCTTCTGATCAAATTTCCACTTCGTCAAGAGAGTAGCCCGGTTATCTAACAATGCCCCCACATCATGAAACTTAGAAGTCTTAAAACATGATGTAATATAACGCCTTAAATGAGTTGTGCCCGAGTTAGAGTTGCAAGTATACAATCTTTCACAACACTTGCACTTACATTTTTCTATTCCATTTATTAGGCCAATCTTAGGTTTCTTAAACTCTACACCACTAGGTCTATTATCATCATCATCAAGTTCATCCATAGTACTCTTATTTTTAGTACTAGGATTACATCCAAACGAGGGAGTAGTACGAGTACCTCTTGGTGTGGTGGTGCTTTTAAAAGTGTAAGGACTTTCTTTAAGCATCTCCAAGTCATCATCTTCAAAACTATTGCTTGAACTCATATCTTCGACGACTGATAATCTGATAATACCAAAAAATTACCAAAATTAGCAATATGCCCAAAACAAACATGCAACAAATTAATTCCAAAAATCACAAATTTACCATTCTAGCAAAACAATATTAATTCAACCTAACAGTAGCTAATTAGCAACTTCTACCAAAAGTAACAAATTTTCATTTCATACATTTCATTCTCATTAGCAAAGCAAACTCAACAGTAACAAATTAGGAAATTCAAACAGTAGCAAATTAGGAAATTCAAATAGTAGCAAATTCAACATTTCCATTTCATTTCATTCTATAATCTTTAACATCAAATTTATGAAAAAAATACGCCACCTAACCGTAGCAAATTAGTAAATTCAGAATAATTGCTTGGAAACTGGAGAGGATACCTAAGACTTGAGACTTAATGGGGAGTAAGAGCGCCGCCGTCGCCGAGGTAGGCCGTTGCGTGGAGCCGGAGGAAGAGGAACGGACTGGGTTTGGGGGCTTGGGTGTTTGAGTGCGACTCGCGAGCGTTGTGCAGTGCGGCTGTGTGGTTGAGTGCGACTGCCGTGTGGTTTGAGTGCGACTACCGTGTAGACGTAGTCAGCGAGCGAGCGCCGTGCAGTCACCGTGCACTCGTCGGTGCAAAATGGGTTTGGGGAAAGAGAGGCGCAGGCGCGTAGCGGCTGGATTAGGGTTTTTTTTTTTCTGCAATTCTGCTTCTGTGTACAGCGAGTTAGAAATTATAATTTATAATTATATAAATTAATTAATTAAAAAAAAAAGGCAGAATCGGGCTGGCCCAAAAATACGGGCTTGGCCCAGACTGAGCCCGGTCGGCCTGGTTGTTCAAGTGGGCCGGGACAAAAAAGCCCGATTGTTTTCGGGCTACTCAAATTACAGCCCAGCCGAGTCCATAGGCCAGCCGGGCCGGGTCAGTTTTGACAGCTCTAATTCCACTCTCATGTTTTAATTCTTTCGTTGCTCGAGGACGAGCAACACTTTAAGTTTGGGGGAGTTGATTCGGGTGTAAATTGCATGACTTTAGTGCATATTTAAAGCTTATATTTCTTTTATTTTCACATTATATTGGCCAATTGTGGATGATTTGATTTAATTGTGAGAAAGGTATGGTGTTGTTGATGTTTGTAGGTAAAACGAGGCTTTTAGGAGCAAAACAAATGGCTATATCTCACTGAGTAAAAGAAAGGATTGCACCATTGAATTCATCTCGAAAAATGGAGTGGAATGAAAAAAATAATCGAGTCGATCGAAGATCGGAATCAAAAGTTTTGCACGAAATAAGGATCAGAAATGACTCGGCTGAGTTGGCCAACTCGGTCGAGTTGCTCAAAAACTCAAAATTTCATGACTCGACCGAGTGTACAGATTCGGCCGAGCTCTAGGGATGGCCTGAGACTGAAAATGTGGACAACTCGGCCGAGCACACCAACTCGACCGAGTTGTTGAGTGAAGAAATCATGTGCACGTTTTTATTAGACCCATTTTCGGGGATTTTACCCCATTTTCTCCATATTTCAAGGGCTTAATTGTAAAATTGTTCCAAGACTTCCACCCCTAGTATAAATAGACCAAATTTGAGTTTTGAAAGGAGAGTCTTCCTCCTTTTACAAGCTTTCCACACACACAAACACATAGTTAGTAGCGTTCTTCATTTTTAGTTTAATTTCTTTATTAGATTAGATAGAATAGTGGTTTTTACTTCAAATCAAGCTACGATTATCATTGGGCATCGTCTATTACATCGTTTTGTAGCTAAATTCTCATGATCAAGGTGATATTACTCTATTTTACAATTCAATTTGGTATTTTCCTAAATTCTTCATTCTATTGCTATTTTGTTATAAGTTTGATGTTATTTGTTGTTGTAACCATGAGATTCTCTTCTATAACCATGGGCTAAGCTCTTATTGCCTTGTGTGTGAATGTTTTGATGGGTGTTTAGTGAAATTATGGATTAATTGCATGGTTAGCTTAGGATTTGGGTGTTTATGTTTCTAGTGTTGTGATTTCATTGATTCAATTGATTAATTCACCCTATTAGCTAGCATTGTTGGTTGTGTCAATTACAATGATCGTATTGGGTTGCATGATTAAGAGTGTGGGTGTGAGCTTTGATTAATTGATTAGAATTCATATACTAATTGGCTTAACCGATCGGGGGTTGATTGCTTAGATCGACAACACTAGACACTAATTGAATAGAGGCCGTCTAGGAGATTAGTGAGAGGGCGTTTCATAAGCATTAGTAACCGTGTTGAAAGTGCTTATGAAACACTATCTTAGGAGCTTATGGTATTTGGTTAGATCCTATAATTGTTAATCAATTTCACGAGGGATTGGTCTACACATAAGAGTGATAGCATTTAGCTTAACCCATAATCATAAGTTTATTCATGCAATTGATTCGTTAACTCATTGAATTACCCACAAAGGGAAGCACCCAAGGCAATACCCTTCTCTTGCACTTTCTCTCGAAAGTTAGATAGCTTGTTATTGTTTTTGTCTATTTCTTGTTTATCTTAGCTGTTGATGTTGAAATAAGTGTTTTGTTAAATGATCCAACACTAACAACCGAGTGTTGTGTTTAATGTTCCCAACACTTATGACAACATCAGAATTTGCCCTTCCTTTTCTCACTAAGTCTTATCTTACGCTTGTTGTCTAATGATGTCCCCAGAGCAGTTAGAAGACGTGGGCAATACCAAGTCATGCCACTGCGTGGGAGTGAGAAGTCATTAGAACATGGTATAACAAGTTCCTAAATTCTAGGAGTGGTGGAGAGAAGTTCTACAACCGCATGATCTCAAGGTTGAGGCGATCATGGGAGTTGATGGCAGTTCGTGGATGAAGCCTATAAATACAGAAGCTGCCCTCAACACAAGATACACAAGAAGGAAAGCTAAAATCGACTACTACTCTATTGAACGCTATATACGCTTCTAGTTAGGAAAATCTTTATTTCTTCTTGTAGTTCTTCACATTATTGTAAACCCGAATAATAGTGTGTCGGAACATAGTCTTATTTACTAGGTTGTTTGATTAGATCTATGAGGGAGGTAGTTTCATAGGATCTAGTAAATCATTATACACTTTCGTAGTGTAATTATACACCTCAAAGAGGTTGTACTCGTTTCACATATTTTTATATAGTGAACAGCATAGATTATTTTATAATCTACGCAAATTTTGAATACTTCTATTTTCAGTACATGCATTTTAATTTCCGCTGCATAGTGTTGTCTAGGTTGTGCCAACACGACATACAACATCTCTGATTTCGCACGCACACACACTTTCATTAGCTAATCTAGTTTAATACTTGTGTTTTAAATCCCGAAAAAATCAACAAACAAGTTTAGTTACTACAATAACATGAAAACTCTTAACTTTAGGGATTCCCTAGCACTTAACTAGATTCTTGGACGAACAAACTACTTGGTCGTACTTACGTACTACAATCGAACCCATACACTTGTGGGGATCGTATTGTTACGCGTGTAAAAAGTGTTAAAAACGATACAAGTCAGTTTCCATTTAAAAATCTATTTTCGTTTTATGAAGAAGTGAAGCACGGTTGTGTCTCTATGGCTAATGAGAAAATGTGTCATATTGCTAGAATTGGTGATGTATGCTTGATTCTTAACTCTGATGTTTCATTTACTTTGAAAAATGTGAGGCATGTTCCTAACTTGTGCAATAATTGATTTCAAGTGTTGCAATAGAAGATGATGGTTATTAGGGAAAGTGGGGAGAAATGTTGAATGAGAATCATGAGGGTACTTTGGTTCTTTTCAAAGCTGTTAAAAGAAACAAAGCGGTTGGTTCTTTCCAAATTTGATTCTTATGTGAATTCTGTGAATGTTGGTAAGATTGAATTGTGGCATAAGAGATTAGGATACATGAGTAACAAAGGGCTTGGAATTTTGCATAAATCTAGTGCATTTGGTGATGAAAATTTGTCTTGCATGCCATTTTGTGATTCATGTGTGTTAGAAAAGCAACATAAAGTGAAATTTCATGTAAACCCCTACCCTAATACCTCTTCTTGCACTGATGTTCTTGAGTATTTGCATACTGATGTTTGGGGTCCTGCTAGTGTGCCCACACATGGTGGAAATGTGTATTTTCTATCTATGATTGATGATTTTTCTAGGAAAGTTTGGATTTTCTTAATGAAAAACAAACCTGATGTGTTTGCAAAGTTTAAGGATTGAATTTTTTTTATTGAAAATCAAGCTGGTAAAAAGATTAAAAGCCTTCGAACTGATAATGGTTTAGAATTTTGCAACAACTTGATGGATAATTTGTGTGTTAATTCTGGTATTAAAAGGCATAAATTTGTTCCTTATACGCCTTAACAAAATGAGATTTCTGAAAGGATGAATGGGACCTTAATGGATAAAGTTAGATGCATGTTGGTTGCCTTCGGGCTTGCTAAGAAATTTTGTGGCGAAGAAGTTCACACTTCTGCATACCTAATTAATAGGTCTCCATCCGTGCCCCTAAAAGGTAAATGCCTTGAAAATATTTTCTTTGGTAAAAAAATTGATTATTCTAACTTGTGTGTCTTTAGTTGTGCTGCGTTTGTGCATCAAAATGGTGGTAAACTTGAACCTAGGTCTGGGAAATGTGTTTTCTTGGGTTACTCTGATGGTGTTAAAGGTTTAAACTTTGGTGTAAAGATGAACATGGATTTAAAGTAGTAATCAGTAGAGATGTTGTCTTTAATGAATCTGATTTCCCGTGTTTGCATGCTTTTGTGTCTTTATCTGAAAATGCGACTACTCCAGCTTTTGTGTCTTTACTTGAAAATGAGACTACTCCAAGTGAGGTGGAGTTGTTGTCATGTTTATCTGGATCTGATAATGTGCAAACTAATGTTGAACACGCTGATATTAATGCTGAAAATGTTATTTTACCTGATGAAAATGTTGATTTACCTGTTGAAATGCATGAAAATTGTGTTTAATATGTTAGGTACCAATTTGTGTGTGACATGATTGATAAAGGCATTATTGATCTTGAGAAAATTGTTTCTGAGTTTAATCATGCTGATATGGGCACCAAGTGTCTTTCTGTTGGAAAACATAGATCTTGTATGAGAATTTTGAATTTTGATTTTGTTGATTAAGACCGTTTCTTGCAGCCTCTATGTTTTTTTTTTTTTTTTATGTTTCTTGTTTTTTGTTTGTGACTTGTGTGTTTAAATTGTTATAGTTTGTGTACTTTGTGTCCAACGTGTTGTTTGTTTGTGCTTCCCTTAATAGTTTATCTTACATTTATTATTAATGTCTTGTATAATTTTTTTTTTTTTTTTTTTTGCTTTTGCATGTGCAATGTGCGTGCAATAGGTGTTATGTGTGCTATGTGTGTGTGTGTTAAGGCGATGAGGATGATGACCTTGCGAATATTTGAATTGTTGATGGGGATAATAAAAAAGGTGGAGAATTTATTGGGCTTAGACCCAAGTGTTTTGGTCCAAGGCTTAACACTAAGAGGCCCATCCAATATGTTACCCTAATTCTATATCTTAGTCAACCTCACACTTAGTCAAAGTGATTATTCTTTCCTCTTTCTCTCTATGTGAAGTATGTGTGAAAGTTTTGAGTGTAGCGCTATCAAATGTAGTCTTTGGTTATTCTGATTTCATGTGCCTGAGTCGGTCCCCATATGAATATTTCACCGGAGTTAAACGAAGATGGCACATGTAGACCCAACATGAAAATTGATTTAAAATAGTGGAAATACTAAATTAGGTTTAAACTAAGGTGATTACACTCATCGCATAAGATGACGTAGAAAAACTTAATTAATCGTACAGACATATTTTTCAAACACCAGCATAATTAAAATATTCGTTTTGCGGCTATTGGGCAAAATAAAGTCATCATCTTGTAATAAAAGAATATAAGCATCTGAAAATGCAGACTCACTAATCTATTTGGACGCCATCTTTTTAGTATTTCTTTATTTATATATATTTATAATCCTACACATGTAGCCTGCATTTTTTGGTGGAATATATTGTCAAGTGCTTTGGAGTTTGGTCACATTAAATTAATAATTATTTAATAAGAAAAAAGAAAAATGGAAAATATAAGGTTGGCAAGTTCCCACCTTCGATCACAAAATAAAAAAATCGCGTGGATGAATCGCTTTCATATATAAAAACTTGAGCAAACTCCACCATTGAATTGTTCCATAGCATCAACTATATATTTTAAATTAAATTTAATCAACTTAATTATTTAATTAAGCTAAGCTAAGTAATTTGTTTAATCACCTAAATCCCACATTTTCTCCCTTTTCCAGATGATTTTTCCACCTCTGAATTCATCTCTGACTCAACACATTGCCGGCAATCAAGTATAAATTATTAATAAATTCTACTTTTTCCAGAAAAGTGTACTTGTATTTTGAGAATTTTGGACGTTTATAATAAAATATTAGGGTTGATGTCAGCTGCTAATCAGCTTTGTAAAGAAATAGGTAGAATGTCTTAATCTTTGATTAATTTGCTAAATGTTCTTACAAGATGACATAAGAATGTTTCTTGTAATTTTGTTTGAAGGGATATCGACACTTTTCAGCTAATTTTATGGTGGAGAATTAAGAGATGTAATGGAAAAGACATTAGCGGAGGCCAGGTACGTTAATGCTCTACCTTTAATTTTTATTTTTCCACCGTCTATTTGGTACAGATGACATGTCTTTTGATAATTTGATATGCACGAAATTAAATATACATTTATATATGTGTGTATACATTTTAATTTATTTTAGATCTTATTAGACATTATCCTAAATTCAATTAACATTATATTTTGATCTAATCTAACCTACCAAACAACACCTAGCTTAATTGGCCTATGATTGATGCCATTGGATGGACGTAAAAATCTATTAACTTATGGATTTTGATTTTTAAGGCTCAAAAGTTTTGAACTGAATTGATCAAATGGATGTACGTATTTGAGGTGCAATAGAATTCAAACATTATTTTTATCGCAATATTTCGATAAATTTGAAAACAACAGTGTAGGATGAATATTTGTATTTTTATTTTATTTTATTTATGATCGATCTTGATATTCATAAATTGGTCTAATTAAAAATCACAATATAAATCAACTGTGATTAATTTATGATCATCTAGCTATTCTATTACTTCTACTGATACTCCGAATGATTAAAGAATTTAACCACCAAAACAAGTCCAACAACTTTTCTTTTTCGAACATAAAGGTATATATATATATATATATCCCACATGACCACGTACATATTGATCAAATAATAACATAATTAATCATCACCCGTAAAAAATCTTAAATCATACAAAAATTTGTGGATTTTTTATCAATTACAACAAAAATTTGTGGACGAAGTGTGATAGTTAAAATTATTCACATGGTTAGAATATTACTATGTGGCTCGATATCTAATAGTCTATAAATTTCATATAAAATACTTGTTTATACAAAATGTATACACTTTTCGTCCACTAAAAATGTTTTTACTTGTCTAATTAGTAGAATGGCCACTAAAAATATGTTTGACCCTAATCTACAACACTTTACCTTTACCCTTCACTATCTATTTAATTAATTTTATTCATAAAAAAAACATTTTATTTATAAATGGTCTCCTTGATAACTTCAAACGTATCAATTTTATACATAAACAAAAAAAATTATTTTCTTAAAATTTGTGCAAAAAAAGTGTTTGTTAGGGGTTTTAGTGGTATTAGACTGATACCATATATACGTACAATGCTGATTAGCTTAATTACCTCAATCGAGAATTGGATTAATGAGTCATATCACTATATAATGTGTACAAATACAAGAAGTAACTCTATATTTCTAGAGATACACTAGAAAAATATTTAGAGTATTTACTGAGTCTTTGACCGATTCTATCCTAATGTCTTTAACGGAGGGAGTAGTTAAAATCTCAATATTCTTATTAATAATATATATTAATATAATAATATCATAGGTTAAGCACAAATAAGAAATTAAGCTTAAATATTGGATAGACTAAGTTGTATATATATAAATTTAATAAATGGGAAAGCTAAATATATAGCTTTAATTAAAGACATGTGTGAAAAAAGTAGTATAAATGCGTTTCATGTTACGTCTGATGTGTTGTAGGCTTTTTGTGGCGATAGAGAGCAAATAATGTCTTCCACCTACTGCTCCCATTTAATGAATCAAATTGCATGCAATAATAATTATTTATGTGAGAAAATGATTTCTACACTTTCGTGTAGATTTGAGATTTAAAAGTATACTTCTCTAAAAAATTCTCGAAACATTTGTTAAGTGGATTAGTCCATAACCCCACTAGTAGAGGATGCGAATGGTTTAAATTAGACGATATATTATTGAATCGAATACCAAGATTTAAAAAATAACTATTCATTCTAATATATATATTCTAGGTAATAAACTCTAAAAAAGGTGAACCCATGATGTCCGATCGGTCCTACATGGATAGCTTGCAATTTAATTATACTTGAATAAAGTATATAGATATATATTTTAGTAGAATTTAAGAGTGAATTGACAACTCAGGCTATAGATAAATAATAAATAAATGGGGCCTTGTTAAAATTTATAAATTTTGTTTTTAATTGGTAAAAATTGGAAGTCTATAGGATGAGGACCCCAAGGCCAGGCCATATCACAGTGTCAAATTTGCGTGGGTGGGTTTCCTTCGTTGTACTTGTACCAATCGGAAAAACCTTGTCTAGTACTGTATTTATTTTTCACTAACAAAATACCAATTATTGTACCACAACAAATTTATCAAATCAAATGTAATGGCATTGAATTCTTGTATAAATCAAATTTATATTTGATCCAAGATTAATTCAATAGTTGATCAAGTGCGAATCGATTTTACAATACACCTAATTTACAATAAGGTTAAAGTACCACCATCTCGTGATTTGAGCAAATGTGAAAGGAGTACTTCTTTCTGTTATAAAGGACGGGTCCCCTCGGACTCGCCCCACCCCCTCCCCTCTGTTTCCTACCTCGGCTATTGTGACAACTTCGATCCCGGTGAACAACTCATTCTCAGACCTCTCTAACAACTGTATGGATGAGTCATCGGACAACACTCAAGAGTTGATGGCTGCTACATTAATGGAGCTGCCCGCCGCCCTTGATATTGCTCTTGCGGTTACTCCCCGCGCTACAGTGAGGCCCGGAGGCCCCCAATTTATTCGGGGTGGGTGTATCACAACGACAACCACAAAAAAAACTATAAATAAGTTAGAGACTATCGCCCCTGAGGCCTTCACTGTTGATCCATCGGCAGTTTGCCAATGAGTTGCACTTTGTCGCCTCGTATGCGGGACGATGGGGCGATGGTTTTGATCCCCCATGAGTCATTTTTTCCTGTTTTTCAGTCCTTTTGGGTTTGATTTACTTTTTCGGATTTTTATCATATTGGTTGGTTGATTAGTTTAGAGGTGCGTACATTTTTCTCTTGACCCGAATTTTGTTTCTAAAGAGGGGTTTTTCAGACAAGGTGTTAATGGCGTTCCGACCTCTAGTTCGACTTGTGAACTTATGACTCTAAATATTTCTTTTTCTTTTAATATATAGTCTTTATTTTCCTAATTTATCATTAATATCTTAGAGTAAAATAATTAATACAATCAAACATAATTATTATTTATAAACCAACAAATACGAGTAAAAAAAAAATATACAAATTAATTTTACGATAAAACTAATTTGTAGTGTCAAAGGTTTGTCGTAATTTCAAAATAACTGAAGTGTGGTGTCGGAAAAAAAAAATAATAATAACTAAAGTGTAAACGATCGATTGGCCACTTGTCCAAATTGAAGTTGTGCCCAATTTATTGAAATTTAGGGTAGACCATTTCTATTGACCATATTTAATTCAAAATAACTAAGTGTTAAAGATCGGCCACGTTACAAATTTAAGTTGTGTCAAACCATTCCTAAGATCCCTTGATGAATTATGATCTCGTTTTTTAATCTTTATTTTGATACAAGGGATTGTATTTCATATTGATCCATGGGAATTTAACATTTGAGTCTTTAGGCTCGAGTCGCATGTGAGTTGGTCTTGGTGGTGGAAGAATTTTCGCGGTATAGTAAGAGGGGTCGAGGGGTCTCTTTTGTTCGAGAATATTGATTTTGTGTTAAGGTGATAGGAGTTTTAGTTAGATATTGAAAATGTCCATAGTATAAGAAATAAAATTTATTTTAAGGACATGCTCAAACATTTGTATGGAGTCATGGATTTTAATCATGTGGAATTTTAGAGTTCTTGGATATGTGAAATTTAATTTGCAGGATTAAGTTAAAGCCCAATGCGCAAGATTCGTGCTTTTACAGATTCGAAAAAAATGAGCTTCAAGACGAAGGAGATATTTTACATTTTGGCTAACGCAAGTGCAACTGAAGAGTTGTCGCATGGCCCATTGACAAAGTTTGGTGAAAAGGTGTTCTGGTCAAGGTGATTGCCCTTTCATGGAAGGTTTTTCGATCGAGGCAGGCTTGCATCAATAGACAATTTGGTAAATGAAAGAGATGACAATTACCCTTTATGTCTTTCCGCACCTGAAACGGTGAATTATTTGTTCTTTACTTGGTCAATGGCGCTAGGCATATTGTCATTGGTATGTTCATGGTTGGGATTATAACATGCTAAAACATCACAATCAATTAGAAAGTAAGAACCAATTAAGAACTCAACATTAATCAGATTAAAACTGTTTCAGAATGCATACGGCCGGAGCTGAAACGGTGAATCATGATGTTTTTCATATTAGGCAATATTTCACATGTAATATTATTACAAATTATTTTAAGTCATGTTAAATGATAAAATCTCAATTATATTCTGAAAACTCGATTTGAATTAAAAATTATCATTATTTGGGGCTCTGGATTACGCGGGATGCGAATCATCTTCAAAGATCTATAACAATTTGAGGTTCGGTTTTGGTTATCTGATCATTTCAATTAACTCATATATATTGAATTACAGATGATGCATGTGTTTTTTATTCATTTAATATTTACACAATTGAGTATATTTTTACGTGTTGAATATAAATTTTATTTTAGGTTTGATGAGACTAGTTTACTTTACCAAACTAAGTCTAATAGAAGTGCAAAGGGGTTTGTGTAATTTCTATCAATTCTAGTTAAGATCATAGGCTCATTGGTATCATTTTCAACCCTTACAAGTTTTTTTTTTTTTAAGAAAAGAATGTTTAAAGGATTTCACGCCTAACTAAAATTTAATACAAATATTATTTAAAAATGAGTATTAAAACTGATTTTTTTTTTCCGGGTGTGTTTATTTGTAGGCGGTGGGTTTAAGACAGGATAGGATAGGGCAGTACATGGGTTATGGATAAAATTACATTGGACAAACCACGTTTACATAGTAGGAAAAAAGAAATTGATAAAAAAACATAATTACAAAAATATCCCTTCCTTATTTTCGCCTCCAAAGTCCAAATCAACAGTGCTTATCCAAGGGGTGGGGCCGGTGGCTTGAAAATCCCATAATGCCCCTCGAAATTTGTATTCAAATCGGCTTATTCAACATCTATATCTATATATATATATATAAAAATAGGATAGTGGAGTTCCCGCCTAAACTCCTTAAATAATAAAATATTTTTGCTGTGGGCCACCACTTATTCTGCACGCAATCACCTCTTTAGCTCTTAAATAATAAAATATTTTTACTGTGGGACCGCCACTTATTCTGCACGCAATCACCTCTTCAGCTTTTATCGCTCCATCTTCTCTAAAAAATTTTTAATAAATTCCAGCAATTGTTTTGTTTATTTTCCTCTATTTACTTATTCTGCACATCTTATTGCTCTCTGGACTCCAAATGGTTTTATTGTCTCTTTGATTTTCGACTGTAATTGATTTGCTTATTTTTCTATTTCAAATATTTGCATTTTCTGGCAATCTTTCTCTGATTTTTTACAGCACATTTTCATTTTCATCTTTTCTAAGGTTGCGAAGACAGGAATCAGGTACATGGACCAGTTCCTTAACGCTCCTCAAGAAAGTCCACATGTCGTCGAAACTATTTCCGATGTCAATGGCTCCTCGGAATATGTTGAAGACGAGAAACCTTTACCATTTAAATATACATTGATATATTTGCTCATTTGGCTTCTGAGTAGTCTTTTCACCTTTTGCATACTATGTGTTTGATAAAATGTCTGAATGAGTGGCGATACTTTTTTTTATGGTTGCTTTACTTTCACAGTTCATTTTGATCTTCTCTAATCTAATTGTTTATCTCTAGGAGATTTCCAAAATATTTTTATGGTTTCTGACGTGACACTATTTTGCAGGGTTTTTCAACCGAAGTCGGTTATGGATCTTCAAATGGGTTCAATAATTTCTTCGAATCTGGCTTCTTCTTTGACAGAGGTAAACAATTATCCTCTGATTTGTTTTGATTTTTGAAATTTCTTCGAAATTTTTGGGCGAAAAATGAAAAGTTTTTTGTGTAGCTACAAGTAATGTTTAGTGTTCTAAGTTCAACACCAATTTTTAGCTGTAATTATGAATTTCTTTGAAGTTGCTATATTATCTTCATTTGAAAGAATTTGGCCATGGCTCCATTTTGAATCAGTAGCAGGTGCCTCTTTTCGATGGCAACCAGTTTGTCGCCTGGAGCCTAAAGGGATCTATCAGTTTGGATGATCCACAAGACCTTAATTGTCTGTTATTTTGTGATACAATAAACCGGGTATGTATTCTGAAAGCCGATTCATATTTTGTTTGAATTTTTAAAATCAATTTTATAATTTTTTATTTGAAGGCACTTTCTGACACGGGATTTCGCGTTTAATTGCAATGACGGCCATCCTTTGCACGATGTAGATATGTAGCTACTTAGGCAATTGGTTATATACAATAGATAATTCGACTATCTAACAGTTCCGTTTCTAATGATCAGTGTTCATATTGCTTTTGTGGGTTTTTTTAATGAAAAAATTTAATGACAACGATGTCAAGAAAGAAGAAGGCGATTCTTCATATAGGTAATTTAGATCTTTGACAATTCCTATTTATTTATTGTCCTTCAATAAAATTCTTCAGCTATTTAGTTTTTAGAACCGAGTAAGAATCTTCTGTTTATTACTATAGTTGTAAGAATATCTCTATTTTCAGACTTGGTGAAGAGGTAAAGAATTTTATTATGTTCTGATGAAGTCCTCTGATTTCTTTTACTGTGTTAGATTTTGGTTTTGATACAGTTAGTATTTATGTCTCGACAACATACACAAAAGTAATTTATTTTTAGGATATTTATTATGATATACATAAATATATTTGAATTTCATATTTGTTAACAACGTAAATTCATGAAAGTTATTGTTGTAGCATGGTTCATTTATTTTTGCAACATACATGAAATGTTACAAACCGCCGGTTTCGGTTAGAAACCGGCGGTTACGGTTTGGGGTTTCGGCGAACCGTAACCGAACCGCGAACCGCCGGTTACGGTTTTCAAACCGGCGGTTCGGTTTGAAAACTGCCGGTTTGGCGGTTTAGGGTTTTTTTTTTTTTTTTTTAATATTATCTCCGTTTTCGTTCGTTTTTTATTCGTTTTAACTCATTTTTTAGAAAATACATTACTATAATTGAATAAAAATTATATAACTTAAATTTATACATTAAAAATAGAAGAATTGTGTATTAAAAAAATAATTTTTTTTTTTTTAATAAAAAACCGCCGGTTAACCGCCAAACCGGCGGTTAACCGCCAAAACCGGCCAAACCGGCGGTTTGTCAAAATGTCGAACCGTAACCGAACCGCCATTTTTCGGTTACGGTTCGGTTTGTAAACCGTAACCGGCGGTTTGGCCGGTTGGCCGGTTTGGCGGTTCGGTTTTGCGCGTGTCTAGATGTAGTGCTTAGTTGTGAAAAAACAGATGTGGTTCAATTTTGATGTAAAGATTTGAAAGAAAATTTATGATGATTAGTTACTATAGAAAGTAATGTGTGGCGTGTGTTTTTTAGGCATGACCCATAGAGCTCGATTGTTAAGACCATAATCAAATTAACAATGTTAGAAAGGAAATGACCTGGACAAGGACAGAGAGAATGTGGAGGAGCAATTATACAGAAAGAAAAATGTTACAAAATTGAATCTATTTTGAGATATGGTGTGATGTAAAGCATTTTGGATGATTTTTTTAAGAAAATGTTACAACGGAAAATTCAAAATCTTTTAATTTCATATTGTTTTTCTTTGTTAATCAATTAAGCATTTTGGATGATTAGTTACTATAGAAAGTAATATGTGGCGTGTGTTTTTTAGGCATGACCCATGGAGCTCGATTGTCAAGACCATAATCAAATTAACAATGTTAGTTAGAAAGGAAATGACCTGGATAAGGACAGAGAGAATGTGGAGGAGCAATTATACAGAAAGAAAAATGTTACAAAATTGAATCTATTTTGAGATATGGTGTGATGTAAAGCATTTTGGATGATTTTTTTAAGAAAATGTTACAACGGAAAATTCAAAATCTTTTAATTTCATATTGTTTTTCTTTGTTAATCAATTGTGCAGTTATTTCCCATTCATTTGTATAGATGTTAATAAGTGTATTATATGCATAAAAAAAGATATATCAGAAGTTATATGTTGTGTTAGGAACATAACACAGTTTTGATATACAATTCTAGGTGTATTATGTATTACATAGAATCCAATTCCATGTAGAATTAGGCGTCTAATAACGGTTCTCAATTTTCCTCTCATTAGGTAAGTCTGAGCAGTCAAAAGAGAACTTCTACAATGAGCTTAGTTTCAATGTCGTATACTGATCAAGATGTCAAAAGGTAAAATCAAGTCCAATTAATAGTGCTCTTTCAAGGACAAGTTCATTCGTGGTGCAAATCACTCAAGTCAACTGAACTTTGTCAAATGCAGCTTAGTATTTGACCGTGTTCTTGAGTTAGTTTCATTGAAGAAAATATAACTTTTACTATATGAGCAGTTGTCTGTTTCTTACTAAAATACTAAAGTTGATGATTTTCCTAAACTTTCTTATATTTTTATGATTAGCTGCCATTGATTTTGGAATTTAGTTGCTATTATAATTTGCGTAGGATCCTTACCTGCATTCACTCTTCTCATTTCATTTTTATGAATTCATTTTATTGTGTATTAATTACTATTCATATTTCAATTAATTGTGAGTTGAAATGATATTTGATTCATTTTCATCTTTAATAATTAAAAGAAAAAGAATATGTTTTGCGTAATAATATGAAGAGTTATGATGAAATTTATTTATATTTCTTACATCATTTGATTATTTGTCACATTTGTCATATTTCAATCTTTTAGGAATAATAATTTATACACTCTAAAATAGTAAATTCTACAAAAAAATTATTCTTACTGTATTCAAAATTTAAACAAAATGTAATTAATGTGAACCCATTCTAACCGTGCATCGCACGGGTGAAATACTAGTATATATAATAATAGGATAGTCTCCTAAAAATAGTTTCCCGTCCATTTTACAATTCTATTTTTAGAAAATTATTTTTTAATATTTTTATTTTGCACGCATTTAGAGTATTAATTCCCATTTTTTAAGAGACTCTTGACTTATTGAGGAAGCCAGACTCTTCAAATTCCGTCAATTCCTTTTTTTTTTTTAGGTTTAACAAGATAAGAGTAGAAGTCTACGGTCACAAACACCATTTTTCATCTCCCTTTAATTTTCTATGGAATATCGATCCCGCTAGAGTAGCTGACGGGCCAGAGCTATCCAGGCGGTAGCAGCCGTCGTCGATGCGGAGGTGACCACATGAAGGAGCTCGCCGGATATAGAGCCAAAAATAGTGGCCAGCGGTGACGGTTTTTTGTCATCGATATGTCCCATTAAATCGAAGCCATTTAGAACAGCAACAAAATTTGCAAGCCATGATGTGTAATTTGTGGACGCGCATCAATTTAACTGGAACATGATGGTGATAAAGGAGGGAGTAGTAGGTGGAGTGGCAGGGACAGTGGTGTTGGTGGAAGAAGACCTGGCGTGGCTGTGATGGAAAATGATTTTTTATGTTTAAATTGGAGAAAACTGCTGGTAGCGGAAGAACCGTTTTAATATTAAATTAATTTGTTCAGCACATATATAATGCATGATTAATGTTGGGGGCATTTTCATGTTTCCCAAGAATTCAAATTGCATACAAAATGGCTCATTTACGGTACTCTAAAATGTTACTCCTAATTTTGTTTTAGCAGTAAAAACAAAATTTTACTGTTAATTGCATAAATGTTGATGGGTTATTATCTGTTCAGATTTCATTGATTTAGATGGGGTTTTGTGATGGATCTAGCTACGATGCTTTCAGTTCCGGCATAGTGTTAATTGCTTGGTTTGTTTCAGCTGGAAATGGCGTTTGTGGAATTCAATTTGATTTTGAGCAGATTTGATATGTTTCTGTTGCTTGCCAATTATTGAACAATTTTTTTATTTTTTTTAAATTGAATTTTTTGATTAATAGTGAATTTTGTTATGAATTCTGTCGTTGGGTTTTTCATACTTGCTCGACAGATCTTTCTTGGATAGGCATAATTGTTGATTGTGAGGAAGTTTTCAATTTTTTATTTAATTTAATTGTTTTGCCTAATTTGTTGCTTCACCAATCAATATTTAGAGGATGTTTGTAACTCTACAAATTGCTTTCAAAATCTTTTTTTTTTTAAAGTTGTAAGAGGGAGCTTAAGTGATTCTAGAAATCAATAGTTGTGTTTCAAAACACACTCTTATTGAATTCTCATTCCCTGGAGTTCAAATTTACTGGCGATCTGTTTCGGTTGGACTTGGGGATTGATGTTATGTTATTTGATGGGTTAACAAATTAACCACATATGCTTTATGTTAAATAATAGGAATTAATATATAAGAATTAATTTTCATTTTCTACCCGTTCGAATTGAGATGGATTTCTTTTATCTCCATCCATTTAAATTATTCACTCGATGAGCTCCTTCCAAAATGTAAGAGCCTAGGATCGAGATGATATATTAATTCAGAATTCGAATGCTTAATTTTATGATAACAATCAGTTTATTATAATTAGTTGTTCAATTCACTACTAGGGAACTCCTGTTATTTAACTCACCATTGTCTTCTACTTGAAGATTTTCAACTTATTTTACCACACTTTCATTCTTTTTGTAAATTTTAATTTATTCTCATTTGTTTTATTATTTTGTTCATCAAATTTATTTTCATATTTATTTTTTATTGAAAAAATAATTTTATCCCTTATTCATCACTTAATTATAAAAAATTGTCATTCACTTAACTCACAATTGTTTTGAAAAAATTAAGTTTATGGTTGAATTATCATCTTGGTAATATTATAATGGATGTAATTAATGCATACCCCATAAATGACATTTCGTTTAAAAGACAATACTGATGGAGTGATGGCATTGGGAACACTGATGGACGATGGTATTTGAATTGGGCATTTCGAATCTTCGATTATAATATTGTTTAACATGTAAGTGTTATTTATTTTTTTTACCAATATACGATTGTGTAAAATGATTATTGTAATTATATTAGTTGAAATTATCAACATGTGAATAGAAAGTATTGAGATATTTGATGCAGATCATGACTATGATCCTGTTAAAAGAGTATTATTTTTTTTTTTTTTTGCAAAGGGGGCAGAATTAGAAATAGTCAGGCGAACGAATTTTAACCGCCTTGCCCCTGCAAGCTACTTAGAATGGTGGGGTTTTTTTTTTTTTAAAAAAATCAGACTTAAATATTTTTCAATATACTCCTAAAAAAATCATTTTATAGATGTTTAACAAAAATTACTTTTATACCTTAAAAATATAACTATATATTATAATTAATTATGGACAAATATATATAACCGTGCATCGCACGGGTACCATACTAGTGTGGGATAAACCTGATTAAGGAAATAAATCAATTTTGTAGGATGAAAGTATGTAAACCTTTTTTTTTTCATCATTCTTTATTTTATTTTCTTTATATTTATAATAATAATAATACAAGCCATTTCTGCATTTGTAGATAAGCGATAAATACTCAGAGGTAGCAGAACGACCCCATTAGGACACGTGGCAGAGAGCATCCAAAAAAGAAAAGCCCATAATGGGCTATCGGTCAACGTCGCTGGTCCTGGTGGGCTGACGTGGGCCGTCCCTTTCAAAGCCCAAAATACAACACAAAAATAAATAAAAATAAAATAAGAAAATGCAGTGATGATGGACTAATCAGTAATAAGGCATCGCCTTATCTATTTTGCCTATACTTTTCTACCCTTTTTACAACACTGCCACTCATTTTTCGGCTCCAGAATAAACTTTTATTCCTCAATTGCCCCTCCCGTGTTGATGAGGGAATTCGGACCGTTGGATACTTGGATTCTTCTCAAATTCCACACGGAACTTGAGTCTTGAGATAATGAATTTCTCGAGCAAATTATATGGAGCAAGTGAAATAGGATTTGTCTTGTTATGTTTTCCTAGGGATATTACTCTAGTCACGTCGAATACTTGAATTAACTAAAACATTTATCGTGTCAAATTTGAGCTTGATCAACTACTTAACAAGTTAGAAATAGAATTCAATTTCACTAGCAACCAGTCTAATCAACCTAATGAAATTAATTACATGAAAAAAAATCAATATCAAAATCGAACTGACTCGTTAGTAAATTGAGTATTTTATAAGCTCGACTCGTTTATTAATATCAATGAGTCAGGTTTAAACTTTTACGAGTTGAATCGAGCTCTCAAACTTACCCGATTCGAATAATAATTCCGTGTTTTACCCCATAATTTCTACAAATAATTTGATAATTTTCAAAATTAATGTATTATGAATTATGATAACTCTAATCTATGTATTATAATTTGGTTGTAACCAATGTTATCAGTATCGATAACAATATCGAGTTAAATTTACGAAAATATTGATGGATATATCAAATATAGTATCTATTTCTGTGAATTTTAAAAATTAAAAAAATTTAGTACTCCCTCCGTGCGTCTATAAATTTTTTATTTTATCATTTTGGTTTGTCAACCTGTAAGCTTCTCATACATTTTTTTTACAAATGTATTTTAATTTTTTATTCCTACACTACACTTCACTTTACATCTTACTTTGTCTCTCTATCTCAATCATATTACTTTTTTTTTTTAAAGGTAAATGAAATCTTTTTTTTAGGAAGGTTTTACAAGATCATAACATAAAAATACAACTTCAAACTTCAAATCTTGATCTTCAAACCAATGTGGACGGTATCGTTGTCCCCCCCAATCGTGAGAAGAGGAAAAACGAGTATTCCCTTTGCCTTGATAAATGCCCACGTCTCAAACCTTTAATCGAGTCAACCCCACACTAAGGTGTCTTCAAGTCAAGGATAGGAAACACCACTAATAGACAAAGTTCCACTAACTACCAGATCCCAAGTAAGTTCCAAGGACTCGAGTCGATCCCAAAAGAGTCCCACAACCATAACAACCATAACAAAGTCTCAAAAAGGGAAAAAAAGCCGCACAAAGGCACAACGAGAACAACCCGCAGAAACTAAAATCTATACTAGAAAAACAATAAACTACTTAAAAAAAAAGTAAATGGGATCAACGAAAAATATCGGAACGGTCACCGTGGCTCCGTTGGGGATAATTTATACGTTGATCCCAACAATAAATGAAGTAAAACTACATAAAAAAGAGGGAGAAAGGAGACGATCGGAGTGGCGGCGACAAGAGCTTTCCGACTAAAACTAAGTAGATCTGAATATCTACGGTCTAAAACATGCAAAAAAACTAAGAAAAAGAACACCTGGAGAAAGTAGATGACAACGGCGGAGACGCGGCGAAGCAACGGCGGAACAACGACGGAGTGGTGATGGGCTGATGTCAACAGTGAAACAACGACGACAGGGACTGGTCAGCGACGATAGAACGGCGGTGACGGACGGTGGAGCCGGTGGAGTAGGGCAGAAGCAACTCTAGAGAGAGAAACTCTCCCCTCTCTCTACCCACTTCTTTATAGGTAAATGAAATCTTATTAATCGAGTACAAGGGGTACTCAACCCATAAGATATACAAGTGAGTCCGTCATTTTTTTTTTCTTGCCTTTTTAGTTGTTTTCTGCTTTTATTGCTTTGATTGTTGTTCTTTTTTGTGTTGGTGGTTTCTCCAACTCTTCTATTTTCTCTTAATTAAATTTTTAGTTCTTCGTTCTAAGCCCTTTCCCATTTTGGTGATTTTTTCTTCTATTGTGCTTTTCTTCCTTTGTGGTGTTTGGCGGTGCTTAGCGCTCTTATGGTGTTGCCTTTGTGGAGTTTGGTTTTTTGAGATGTTGGGTGTTGATTCATGCTTTCTCTCTTTTGGTTGTATTTGGGACTTGGTAGTGTGAGTAGAATATGGCGCTCGGTGATTCTTTGTCTTTATTTTTCTATCTTTAGTTTTCTTGATTTGTTGATACCTTAGTGTACGTGGGGTGTCTCAATTCGAAAAATTGAGATCTATGCTTCTTTAAATTTGCTTTCTAAAAAGTTATATTTTTAGGTAATGAATTGGATTGCTAAACCAGGCTACTACTGATGTATTGGGTTTAGGGGTGTGCACGGTTCGGTTTGGTTAACCAAACCGCCCGTAAATCGTAAACCAAACTATAAACCGTTCTTTTTTTTCAAAACTGTAAACCAAACCGTATTTATAAAAAAACCATTCGGTTTAAAACCATAATATTTCGGGCGGTTCGATCGGTTTTGACCTAACCGTAGTTTTGCTCATTTTTTTCCTTATACACAATAATTAATAAAAATGTAAAACACAATCTCAATAAAATAGAAAAAATGAAATTTCAATAATCCAAAATATAATTCGAATAGACGAAATGCTATTACAATGTTCAAAAACTAGTCGTTAAAAAATACTGTAAATAAATAACCATAAAAAGAAAAAGAAACAACAATTCAAGATTTCAAATTTAGTGAGATGTTGAGAGCGGCATGCACGTAGAGACGCTGAATATTAAATAGAAGATAATGGGTAGAGTTTCTTTGGGCAATTGAGATTATATAATATAGAGACTATATAATATTTATTTATATAATATTATATGGAGTAATATATATATTTATATATATTTTATATATAATAATAAGTTCGATTTGGTTCGATTTTTTGCGATTTTTCATTAGTGAAAACCGTAAACAAAACCATACTAAAAAAAAATCAATTTCTAAAACTGTAAATCGAACTGTAAACCAAAAATCGAACCATATTTAATGGTCTGGTTTGGTTCGAACGGTTCGATCGGTCTAAACCATACTTTGCACACCCCTAATTGGGTTGTAACAATGCATGGCTCCCTAGCCATGACCAAAATTTTACTTTGATATTCTCCATCATTCTGTTCAGATCCTGAGTTTATCCTGAGAACACCTTTAGATTCGTGTAATTCCAGATTTCCCAGATAATACCCGCCCACATACTTATCATAATTTTCCTTGCTGTTTTCGTGCTTCCAAGCAGCTCTCTATGTTGTAGACAGTGAGTTCGTATGTCATTGTGAGGGACCGTGATTATCTTTAATATGGAGACCCCCTTGATTAAATTATAGATCACTTGTATTATTTCTGTAAGGGTAAATTATTGTTAAGGTCATTTCACTAAGAGTTTTATCTAAGAGCAACCACGTAAGGTTATAACAAAACATTCTCTTACACCTCTCAATTCCTCCATAAATAACCGTGCCCTACTAACCCCCACATCCCTTTAATAGTTATAACCCATTTTATAGGGGACCCACCATCCTTTTATATTAATTTTATTAATATACATCCATTATCTTACTATATTTTTTATTTACAATTATAAAAAAAACTACCTAAATTTTTTAAATAAATATATTTATTAATATTATATCTGTTATTTTAATTATTTATTTAAAATTATTATGCATAATAAAATGCATACTTAAAATTATTTTATTTTGTTACAATGGGGATTAATTAATACTTAATTAAAAATATCATCTAATTTTTTATTCGGACGATATATTTTACATTACAAATTTATTATAATTTAAGATGAAGTATAACATATTCAATAATTAAAAAAATACAATTCATAAATATACTATATACATAATACATAAATTGAATTGTATATTAGACAGATTGTATATTATTTTTTTTACAATTCATAATACATAATACATATATTTTATTTTATTTTTTTACTATATACATAATACAAAAAATACAATTCATAAAAATACGATATATTTTATTTTATTTTTTTACTGTTGAAAAATTAGACAGATTGTATATTAAAAAAAAAAATACATATATATATATAGTCAAGTGAAACGGCTATATAGCAACAGATTGATTTTTTAAGCCAGCAGAAGTTGAATTTGAATTGTCAAAATATACTATATACATAATACATAAATTGAGATACATATTTTTAGTTTGTTTAATAAATAATAATAAAAAAAAAACATAAAAGCTTCTTTGCAGCAACCAGAATTGGTCGGCTATGTCCACTTCTTTTTTTTGCGCGTGGGCTCACCTCTTCATCTTCCATAGTGTCGTGTAGTTCACTTCCATATAATTCAATTTTGTTTACTTTTTTACGTGTAGTTCACTTCCATATAATTCAATTTTGTTTATTTTTTTATTTTATGGTTACTCTGCAATAACCAAATAAGGAGAGAGAGTGTTATAACATTTTATTGCATTGGTAATAACTCCTATTTTAGAGTTATAACCGCCTAAAATGCAACCAATGTGGTTGCTCTAATTGGGAATAGGTTATTGATTTAAATCTATTAGAGTCAAAATGACACCAAATAAGACATAGTTGCCCTTTACCCATTTAAATTATTTGAAATTAATAAATATTAATTAGATTTACATCAAATCGTTTGAATTAATGCATTCCCTCGTTATACGCGCTATTCTATCACCTTCCAATTTGTTCCTAAATTTAAGCAAAATCGAATTAATTAGCTGGAATGATTTCTTTATCAAATATTCTACAAACATCGTTGGAGAGATTTCAAGAAAAGCAAGCCCATTGTTTCCGGCGAAAAGTTCATTTCAAGAAAATCAACACCTGTGAGAAAAGGTATTCCGATATGAAGTTCATTTCAATATGAAGTTTAAAACGGCATACGGGAATGAATTTTTTGGTATGCATAAAATAACATGAAACAATGTGCACAGAGTGACATGCATATCAATATGCAAAATAGACGTGCACATTTGTAAATGGCATATTCAAACAGCGGTTTTTTTAACAAACAATTAATCAGTATATATACATAAGAAAATACAATCACGGATCGTTTTAAGATAATGTGTGCAAAACGATTCAAAGGAGACGGATAAATATAAATGCAAGGTTACATACAGATCGTCGATTTGCTGGAATGATGTAGAAGATATGAACATTTCAAAAAAAAAAATTGTAAATTCCGTAATTTAATCTTATGGATTGAACGCCCTAATTTATGTTTCGAGAGGATTTGACCTGGAATGAACAGTTAGACTGAGATGATGAACTTTAAAATGGAAGGAACTTACGGATAAACAGATTGCTGAAATGAATTTGATGATATGAACCCTTCCTATTTTGGTTTCTACATTGACAGATTTTCTGGAATGAAATGTTAGGTTACGAATTTGGGAAAGTCAAGTCTTTTTTTGAATATGCGCTATAATTGGGGGAATTGATGTCATGCAATTAAGATTTGAATTTAAAATTCGAATTAATGTGTAAAATATATTAATTTAGAAGTTATATGAATATTAAGGGCAATTAAGGTTTTTTGACAATTTTAAAAGTTGTAGGTTTTAGTTGCTTAAGAGCTATAGAAATGACTCTATTAGGGAATAATCTATTTCTATAATTTAATCACTCTTCTTAATTTATGTGGCCCAAAGTAATGAGAAGCTTATAGATGAGAGAGTAACAAACTTTTAACATATGAATTTAATAAAAGAATTTGAACAGATTTTATATTTGTAATACATTTAAATAATATATATTACTAATATTTTTTTAAATTTATCGACATTTTTTTTAATTAAATATTTTTTCTTGATATTATAGTCGATGAATATCGTAAAAATATTATTCTTTCTAATATCAACAAATTTTGAATATATCAAAAATATTTTCATCCCCATCCCTCCCGTTGTTTTGTCGTTTCTTTATAATATCTTTGTTTACATTGATAAATGAATTGATGAGGGTGAGAAGGCCATTGGCTATTGCATCATAGAATAGGTTCGTTGGTCACAAGTAGCAACTTGCCGAAATTCATTAAAGTCAAGTTGTTTACTAACAAAAAGTCCTAGGTTTTTTTTTCACTCCTGAAAGTAGAAATTAACATTTTAATACTACTAGTAAAAAAAATACTCCTAGTACTTAATTGATTACTACCAAACAAAAAATGAGTATTTTTTTATTAATAAAGGCATAACATGCGATGCTAAAAAAGGAAGGATTTTTTTTTTGGAAATCTTCATTTTGACATAATAACAAATAAGATTAACATTGTGAAATGAAAAGAAACACAGAAATGACAAGCTTGTTTTAGCATACAAATTCTACGTGTCATTCTCATTATTAAAATGTTACATAAACGAATTCAAACATTAATTATTTGATCAATAGGTTCAATCGAATTGACTTATTTCATCTTTCACTTAATTTTTGAAATGATGTCATATTAATTTTTACACCAGTATCATTTATATTACCTCCATCCAATTTTATAATGCTCACTTTTTTTTAGTTATTCAAATATTTCATTATATTCATTTTTTAAATTTTTTTATTATACTATTCCACTATATTCTACTTTTACTCCAAAGAGATTAATATGAATGACCACAATACCTTGATTTTTTACTTTACTCATCCACTCTATAAATGAACTATTATTATTCATTATATTCGGTGTCAGGAGAAATGAGCATTATAAAATTGAATTAAGGGAGTAATATATTTTCATGATACTCGTAACGTGATATTTATTTTTCTCGTATCCCTCTTTGTTCACATTCTTCTATTTCAAAGTCGTAATTAAGTAATTAACATACAAAGTTATCTAGGACCATTGATCAATTTTTCATCATTTGATCACACGGGTCTTTTTTTTTTTTAATAATTATAGTAAATTTGAATATCAATTAACATTTAATACATGTAATGTTTTTTAGTTTTTAATATTGTACATGTGTGAATAAAATATAAAAATATATATTAATTGACCATTTAATTATTTTTAAATTGAAATATAATAATTTGAAGAAAAAAATATATGAATATCGAGTTTTTTTTTTTAATTGAGTAAGGTAATCACCAAGTGAACAATATTATTAACCGAAGTAAATTAACTTTTAAAATATTTAATTGAAATTTCTAATATTATTTTTCTTCAAGCAAGTGTAGTTTGCATGTATATTCTCTATCGTATTCGTACCTATATAATTAAATGACCAACTCGTCTCACTCTATCTTAAAGAAGTCTCGTTTGATCGGGATAGGTTCATCACATTCGTAAATCACGAACAGTGTTATCAATAAGTTGAACACTATAGCCGTGAAAGTCTTCATTGTTGATTCTTCGACACCCATTGCTAACGAAATGCACTTTGTAGCTTCGTATAAGAGACGATGGAGTATGCATTTAATCTGTCATGATGTTCTGTGCCTCTTTAGGGAGACACGATTGTTCTTGTTTTCCGTGCCTCTTTAGGGAGACGCAATTGTACCTTTTTATCTGTGGAGAATTTTCATGAGCAAAATACACCCCGACCTCTAATTCAATTTGTGAAGTTACGATTTTTAGTTCATTTTTTTTATATTCAACTTTATTTGTCTACATAATTAAACGGAAAGTTTAAAAAATTTAAAACACAATCATAAGAAGAATATTACTGTATTTGTTTCACCGTGAGCTGTTGCACCTCTCTGTTACTATAATTTCCAATATAGCTTGAGTCACCACTTATTATAAGGGATGTTCGTAAAAATCAACTGCAATAGCATTAGGTATACATAAATAAATTTGTTTTTTTTGTGTAAAATAATATAATTGGACTATGTATAATAAATATATATTCAAATAATATATGTGTACAAAATTATATAAATAATTTAAATAATAAACTACCATATAATAGAAAATAGTCAAAATACACTCAATATAATTTTATTAATAAATAAAAATACAATATAAAATTAGTCAAACCAACGTTTTTAACTAATACACGCAAATAATCAAAGTACAATCAACATGATATCAAAGTAGTACATTTTAATCAATAAATGACACTAGTACAAACACATCATCCAAATTTACTACACAAAAGTGAGATTTGATACATTAGGAATAATTAACACGTAAAACAAATTCTGTATTACATTGGACATACTACTATTTAAAATGGAAAATTCAAACGGAATTTAGAGGGAGCAAAACATAATACTATCTATCACATTAAGTGTGGGGCCTTAGTTTCATTCATCTGCTTTTTCCATATTTTTAACTGTTTGTTAGATTTTCCTTTTAACTTACTACCTGTTAGTTATGAATGAAAATGGTATTTAGGAAATTTGTGTATGATTGAAAGGGTAGTTATGAATTTGGATGGATACAAAAAAGGAGAATAGAGTTGAAGTTGTTGGCGTGTAGGAGTTGTCCAGTGGATGTGAACATCAAAAGAGTTGGCAAAAGCAGTGATTTCTTTTCTTGGTGAGTGGGAGTATACCTTTTCTGCCCTCTTTATTAAATTGTTTTTGTTCTCCATTCTTTCTACAACTAGTTAATTCTTGGCATTAATCAATGTTCAATAATTTTATTGGAATATTTTAATAGTAGTATTTTTTTTATGGATGGATGGATGGATGAAATGGGATAGAGATAATGGTCCTTTGCGAGCGAGCAGACATTTCTACCACCATATTCCCCTCATCTTACTTTCACAGATTCTTGTTGCATAGTGTCCATACTAATCAAAACCTTCTTTTTTGTTTTCCTCTCTTCTCTTCTTAGATGCTTTTTCTTCTTCCATTATTTACTGCACCAATCATTAATCTTTCCAACATATTATTACCTCACTTGTTGTCTACTCTAGACCTCCAAATACTTGGCTCACTTGAGAGAGAGTCAAACTCATAAACCCATCCCACTTGTCTTTGATTTTCAAGAATTTTAAGGTAACCTTAATCAAACACTAGATTTTTGATTCTTTGTCTGGGGGGGTTTTCTTGTTTTTGCTTTAGATATATGCTTTTTCGGTGTTGCTGATTTGATTGCTCTTGTTGAGAGAATCTTTAATTGTTTTGCGTTGGAGCATTTCTTGGCCCTGTTTTTGGTTGGTGGCTAACATGATAGACACTAAAATTCTCTTCTGTTTCGATAAATAAAAAGAAAGGGGGAAGTTGGTATCTTGGTGATTCCTTGATTCTTGCACTGGCCTCATCTTCCTCGAATCTTGGTGTTTGAGCTTCAATTTTGTGGCATTTAAGTGGATAAGATTGCTCTGTTGGTTGATTCAGTTTCTCAAAACTCATAGATGGGATTTGGTGATGGTGGGAGTCTGATAACATTCAATAAAATAGTCAAAGCAGAGGAGAATAGCTGAGATTTGGTTTGGTACTTTCTCTTGTTAATTTACTGGTTATGAGTTTACTTCATGTACTTGAGTTTGGGTTGAAGGTGGGCCATCTTCTTTTGGTGCTATGTAGCTGGTTTGTATCTTTGATCTCTTTTAATTGGCTAAGTAATGAACAAATCATGACCACTACTAAGAGTAGTTTGCTTGGTGATGGAGGGCAAAAGATATGGATGAAATTGTGGGATCAGATTTCAGGGTGTGGTTCTAATATCCACCATCATTATTCCCACTATTTTTGCTCCATAAAAGTAAAGAGGAGTTGGTGGATGAAGCTTTTGATTGCTTGGATAGTGTTTGGGGTTGTAGCGTCTGTATTGGTTTTTTGGTACATGAGCTCCCATGCTGCCGAGAAGAGAAAGGAAACGCTTGCTAGTATGTGCGACGAGAGGGCAAGGATGTTGCAAGATCAGTTTAATGTTAGTATGAATCATATTCAGGCAATGTCTGTCATGATTTCAATCTTTCACCATGGCAAAAACCCTTCTGCAATTGATCAGGTAATTAGCTGATAAATATGATCTTAGTTGTGCCCTTGTACGTGTGTGCTTATATTATGATCATTTTAGTTTTAATTGGAGGAAATGTGAGATTTCTGCCAAGTTCTTAATCTGTAATCTCAGAAGTGCTTTGTTAATGTATGAAAATTTGCAGAGAACTTTTGCAAGGTATACGGAAAGAACGTCGTTCGAGAGACCACTTACAAGTGGGGTGGCATATGCAGTAAGGGTGCTTCATGCTGAAAGAGAGCAATTCGAGATTCAACAAAAATGGACTATTAAGAGAATGGACAATGTTGAGCAAACCCCAGTTCATGAAGATGAGTACGATCCAGCAGACCTCGAGCCATCACCTGTGCACGATGAATACGCCCCCGTTATCTTTGCACAAGATACTGTTGCTCACGTAATTTCTGTTGATATGCTTTCAGGAAAGGTAAACTTTTCGTGCAATACGTAAATAGAAGTATAAATTGAAGGAAAACACTTGATGATCCAATTCGTTGTGCTGACAGGAAGATCGTGACAACGTATTGCGTGCAAGGGAATCGGGAAAAGGTGTCCTCACTGCTCCTTTCAAGTTACTGAAAACGAACCGCCTTGGAGTGATACTGACTTTCGCCGTCTATAAAAAAGATCTCCCCCCGAATGCAACCCCTGCTGAAAGGATCCAAGCCACTGATGGGTATGATATTATCCAACTTTCAATTGTATAGAATGATATGACGAGGCTGAGTAAGAATCTTATTTCTTGAAATAGGTATCTTGGTGGTATCTTCGATATTGAATCACTTGTGGAGAAACTGCTTCATCAGCTTGCTAGCAAACAAACCATTCTTGTGAATGTGTACGATACTACCAATTCCTCACAACCTATCAGCATGTATGGTTTAAATGCTTCGTCTGATGGGCTGCATCATGTCAGTGGCCTTAACTTTGGAGATCCATTCAGGAAGCATGAGATGCGTTGCAGGTGAGGATTAAATTATTGTCAAATGCTTTTCTTAATTCGCTGAATAAATTGCCCGGGGCTTAATTGCTTAGGATTTAGGTTTGAGGATTTATTTATATTGTTCTTACTTCTCTAAGTTAAGGCACCTTAGGATCATTGAGTATTGAACGTCTTTCCCGTTGTTTGCGTCTGCTATCTTGCCTCTAACAATGCTCTTTTTAGTTCTTTAGTGCTTGTTAATTATGAAGCTGTAATCAGTCTAGACAACTGGATAAGTGAACCTCTTATTGATGCAGATTCAAGCAAAAGCCACCTTGGCCATGGGTGGCGATAACTACATCGGTGTTCATCATTATAATTTCATTGCTGGTGGGGCATATATTCCATGCTACAGTGAATCGAATTGCCAAAGTTGAGGATGATTACCACGAGATGATGAAGCTTAAGAAGCGTGCTGAGGCTGCTGACGTGGCAAAGTCGCAGGTGTCTGATTTGTTCTGTTATTTAACGGACAAATACAATAAAGACTTAATGCATATTGAATTTCCTTTTGTTTTGCAGTTTCTAGCAACTGTTTCACATGAAATCAGGACTCCTATGAACGGTGTTCTTGGTCAGTCTTTGTTATATCTGAATGTGATATGTAATTCGTCTTGATCTGACAACTGCTATTTGTTTTACCAGGAATGCTCCAAATGCTTATGGATACACAACTGGATGAAACTCAACAAGATTATGTCAGAACTGCAAGGGAGAGTGGTAAAGCTTTAGTTTCACTCATAAATGAGGTTTTGGACCAAGCGAAGATTGAATCTGGTAAACTCGAGCTTGAAGCAGTTAACTTCGATTTGAGAGCAATTCTTGATGATGTGCTGTCACTATTTTGTGGGAAAACACAAGATAAACAAGTCGAGGTAAATTATACTTCTGGTTTCTTCATTCCTTCATGTTTAGACAGTGGTCTAACTTTTTTGATAATTGGAAGAGCAGTTGGCCGTTTTCGTCTCCAGTAAAGTCCCTACGACACTGGTTGGTGATCCTGGAAGATTTCGTCAGATAGTTATGAACCTAGTCGGAAACTCAATCAAAGTGAGTTTAATCCAGCTTTGATACCTTATACACATATATTTGGTTGATGTTTACTTACTGGCTATATATTTATTTACAGTTCACTGAAAGAGGACACATATTTGTGACTGTTCACCTTGTTGAAGAAGTGATAGAAATGGAAGTAGAGAGAGAGCTGAGTTGCTCTCTAAGTGGGTTGCCTGTAGTAGATAGAAGGGAAAGCTGGAAGAAGCTCAAAATTTTCAATCAAGAGGCGTCGTATACCTCGTCTGAACAAGTAAATATAATCGTGTCAGTTGAGGACACTGGTCAAGGAATCCCACACGATGATCATTCCCGCGTATTCGACCCTTTCATGCAAGTTCGCCCCTCCATCACTCGAACACACGGAGGCACGGGTATTGGCTTAAGCATTAGCAAGTGCTTAGTCCACCTCATGAAAGGTGAAATCGGGCTTGAAAGCTTGCCACAAATCGGGTCTACTTTTTCTTTCACAGCTGTTTTCACTAATGGTTGTTCAAGTGACAAGATTAACGACCAATCGAATAGTATTTCTTCGGAGTTCCATGGCATGAGAGCGCTGGTTGTGGACCCCAATCCAGTTCGTGCTAACGTCTCCAAATATCACATCGAACGCCTGGGAATCAACGTTGATGTAGTCCGTGATGTGAGTCTAGGAAGCCCCAGAAACACACCTGTGAACATGGTTTTTCTTGAAGATGAAATCTGGAACAAGAAATTGGTTCATTTATCGAACAATTTAGAGAAACATGGTGGAGTCACCCCTCAATTCTTACTTCTATCCAATTCGACGAGTTCTACCCTGTCCGGTTTATCAGCTTCTGGTGTTCCAACTTCATTTGTTGTGATGAAACCGCTGAGAGCAAGTATGCTCACTGCATCCCTACAGCGTGTGATGGGTGTGAAGAGTCGAGGCAACGGGGAGCTTCATACACTGTCCCTCAGCACTCTTCTTCGTGGTCGGAAAATTTTAGTCGTAGACGACAATCCAGTCAACCTCAGAGTGGCTGCTGGTGCTCTGAAAAAATACGGTGCTGAAGTGGTGCATGCAGAAAGGGGGATAGACGCTATCTCGTTTCTCAGTCCACCGCATTCTTTTGATGCCTGCTTCATGGATATCCAGATGCCCGAAATGGATGGGTAAGCCACCCTAATCAATATATGTTCGGGTTTAGATTATTTTATTAAACCGTATTAGTTGTTATAATATAAAGTGATAGGTGTGAATTGATTGTATGGAAAAACTGTTTTACATAAAAAGATCAACTCTTTTAAAGATTCTTGAATTTGTAGTAAAAGGCTGTCTTGTGTTTTTCTGGATACACTAGTTAAGAATTTGCAATCTTTGGCGTTATTTATTTAGTTTTTTTATGTGAGACGATAAAATCGTGCAGGTTTGAAGCTACTAGGAGGATAAGGGAGATTGAATCTAGAATCAATAACGGTCTTCATGCTGGAGAGATGTCCATGGAAGCTTATGGTAATATTTCAAAGTGGCACGTGCCGATTTTGGCCATGACTGCTGATGTTATCCAGGCGACAAATGAAGAATGCTTGGGGCGTCAAATGGATGGTTATGTCTCGAAACCATTTGAAGCAGATCAACTTTATCGGGAAGTTTCACGATTCTTTCAGACAGGATCAGATGAGTATCATGACTAGAAGACTTCAAGTTGTAGTCGACGCTCATGATGATGCATTGAGAAATGACAGAGTCTTTACATTTGGTTTGTGCATATTTCCCAATTGTGAGTATTCATTCTATCAACCACTCTTTTCTTGCATTTCAAAGTGAATGCTGACGTGTCGTCTTTTTCCTTGTGCTTGTGCAGGATAACGTTTTTTCTTCGGTTAAAAGAGAATGTGTATAGAAAGGTGAAGATTCTTTTGTGGAGATTCAGATTCTATTGGAAGAACTTTCGCGTAGCGTCATTCACGGGCCCACTTGAGTGTACTAGTTTTCGACGCCCTCTGCAGTGAGCCAATCAGTAGCTGTGTTAATTGCAATCCAAGGTCATTCTTTAGCAGTGAAGCCCTAGGAGATTGGAGTTTCATTTGTATGATAGTAGATAGGTTAGTCATACACCATGTACAAAACAATGTTAGCATGTAAAAAAGTGTATCATAGTATATGTTAAGGAGGTTTGAATAATAGAGTTGAGGGTATTTGCCCTATTAACTCATTTGAAGCAGGAATTTTGTCATCTGCGAAGTGCATGTTTGTTTGTTTGTTTGTAATGCCAATTTATTGACAGTTTTGAGCAAAAGTTTTAGTTGCCTCGAAAAGAACATGTATGAGATCGTCTCATCCATTAGATGAATTTTCAATACTAATAAATTTTATGTTCTATGAACTTATGATCTTATTTAAATCGTGCTTGAAGTACAGTAAGGTGTAATGATTGATGACTAAAATGGAGGTTCGTCTAATACATGAGACGATCTCCTTCAAAACTCCCTCATTTTTTTCATAAATCTAGCATATAGCCAATATTATAATATTTGTGTTTAAAATTGTATGGCACTGAAATTTAACAAATAGTCGATATGTCCGAGTGGTTAAGGAGACAGACTTGAAATCTGTTGGGCTTCGCCCGCGCAGGTTCGAACCCTGCTGTCGACGTTTATTTTTTTTGTTATTTATTTTTCAAAGCAAAGATATTGTCTAAATTATTTAAAAATAAATAATTCAATTATTTTTTTGAATCCATCTTCTATTTGATTTTTTAAAGAAAATAAAAATATAGAGATTTATGTCTCGAACTCTTGATATTCGATTTAATGATTGACTAATTTCATCATTTAGTAACCTAATTAATTAGGTCAATGAAATTTATATTTAAATTAAATGAAAGTCAATGAAATTGATGGTATAATGATAATACCATATTCCCTTTCTGTCCCTTCATGTTCAAATCATCATAATTATTACTGTAAGCTAAATTTCTCATTAATTCGATATTCATCCTCCCAGATCTTGAAATTTAAAGCCCTAATTTTAAACTAGCAAAAGGCATAAAACCAAATAATATAAAGAAATAAATATAAAAATACCCTTGTTATTTAAAATCAAGATTAAGCGTTCAAAAGACGCCACCCTTGGTGTGACAAATATACCCCCAAGGATATCTTAAATACCCCCTCCTTCCTTACTCCTCGGCATCAAACAACAGCGCCGCCGCCACAAGAGATAAAACATCCGACACGGCAGCCATGGATCCAGACGCGGTGGCGAAGGCGTTCGTGGAGCACTACTACTCCACATTCGACACTAACCGGGCCGGGCTCGCGGGCCTCTACCAGGATGCATCGATGCTTACTTTTGAGGGCCAGAAATTCTTGGGTTCCCAAAATATTACTACCAAGCTAACCAGTTTGCCGTTTCAGCAGTGCCAGCATCAGATCAGCACCGTCGATTGCCAGCCCTCGGGTCCTGCCAGTGGAATGCTTGTTTTTGTCTCCGGCAATCTTCAGCTCGCCGGTGAGCAGCACGCGCTAAAGTTTAGCCAGGCAAGTTTTCTTAATTTCTCGTTGATTTATTTCTAGTTTCTGTGGATTTGTTTTTCTGTTGATGTGTATCGATTATTGAGGTACTATTCTGGATTCATCCATATACTTATGGTAGCGTTTAGTTTTGAGTTGTTATTTAGGCCCAAATAAGATATTGAAATCAGATGAATTTGTAGCTAAACTTCGTTTGGAAATCAATCATGGTTGTCTTGATTAGTTCAGAGCTACTTTCGGGTTGAATAGTCGCAATCCATCCTTTTCGTTTGAGTAAATTGCTACTGCAGATAATGTGGCTATCATTCACAGAGGAATTTTGTTTGTTCAATTAGGAACTTCTTTGTTTCTGAATGTTGAATCAATATAACCGTGCTATATTGCATTTGCACTAAAGACATTCTCGATTACTCTACTTTGTGATTGGAATGTGTGCAAATTTGCTTGTGGTTGTGGGCAACTGAAATAATATATACTAGTAGTAGATTGTGTTGTTTGGTTGGTGTAAGAATAATATAAAGGAGGCTAGTACTTAAAATGGCTTATAATGACTAAAAATGATGCTGACATTTGGTTTGTTAAATCAGTAACCAGCAATACTTTAAGCTAAAGCAAAATAAAGAGGTTATCTTTCCCCTTTTGATGGATTGAGGGCATGTTAGGCATAATGAATCTAATGTAGAATGCATATATAAGCGGTTGGATCTTACTATATTATTGTTGAGGATCTTAATGCCAATGCAAAAGATAGCGGAAGCGGCCCATTCATTTGCATACTCTGTACTTAATGGTGTAAATTATGGTAGATATGAAGCAAACACTGTTTAGTTTCTGCATATCAATCAATGGACTGTTGAAGCTGCTGTAAATTTTAGGCTCTTCACTCTTTGTCAGCATGTATATGAAATTGTTACTTGTTCATTTCGGTTTCTTGCTTCTCATTTAGTATTTGTTACTGATGTATGTATTCTTTTTTCTGTGCAGATGTTCCATCTGATGCCAACACCTCAGGGCAGCTTTTATGTTTTTAATGACATCTTCCGGCTCAACTATGCTTAAGAGTACTCAGAAGTTACTTATTGAACACATTATTTGTTCTGTTTGTTTGTTGGTCTTTTGAGACAATCTTGTCGAAAGGAGAAAACCTTTTGACAAATTTATTTGTTCTGTATTTGCTGCCGTATTATTGAACTAAGGCTTATTCTTGTTTTTGGGTGGTTGCAATCAAGGTTATTTTGTCCCATTTTAGAAAACAACGAAACATTGGGTTTAGATCTGTTAAATCTTTGATGAATTTCTTGCTTACACTTGATCAATCCCCTATTTGAACCTCTCATTGCACAAAATCAAAACCAAGATATTTGATACTCTATCCGAGATTGTTCGTTTATGCTTAATTTGATATAGATATCAAACAAATTTGAACCTAAATAGTAGAGTTTGAAGCTCAGCTTGAGGTCAATAAGTAAAAAAGATAAAATTAGTGTAAAAACTCATGTTCAGCACGATTAAAGATTGTTTCGGGTTCAACTCGTTTAATTATCAAACAAACTCCAACAATAATTTCGAAGCTCGATAATATTTCAAATAAGCTTGTAGTGTGTTTGGCTCACAAATGGAAAAGAATTGTGTGTGCAACACATAATATAGCAAGCTTCAATTGTATTCCACACCAACTTGAACAAAAAGAAGTTACTAATTCTGAACAATTTTTCTAGTGTCATCTTCTTCATCAGTTGTATCAAAACCAGACAAATCCAAGTTGGGAAGTTTGAGGGCCGGTTGGACAACATCTGAAGCTGCTTTCATTACATCTTCAACACTGTTAACTTTGCCTCCTTTGCCTTTGAGGAATCCTTTGGCCATTTCACCTACGGATTTGAAGGGATTGCTGAGTCCATTTTTGATTTTAAGAATGAGAGAGACCTGTGAGAGCTGCCACGCCACAGTTATTACAATCATGCCTGTAAGAAGATAATGTGTGATTGAGTTCTGCTTCTGCACCTTCTTCACTTCTTTCATTATCTCTTCTTCTGAAGCCTCCTCCTTATCTTGTTCCAACCACTCTAACTGATGATGAAATTCCCGATTCACTAAGATCCAAATTAAAATATTACTCCTATTAACAATAACAATAGATGATACCTCCGATAGCAGTTTGCTGAGAAGCTGGCGGCGGTTGGCGGCGTTATCTCCATCGTCAGCCGTGAGACTTTTGATTTCATCATTATCCTCCAATTCCATCATCAGTTTATTTATGGCTTTCTTTATCATCTCCACTTTTTCATCTGATTCCATCGCTCTCTCTCCCCTTGCGTCTCTCCACAAACCAAACTGTGATATATCCCACAAACCGACCACATGGGGCCGCCGATTTATAATGGTACTAATTCTCGAGATCTGTGTGTTTTTTTTTAATAATTCTCGAGACTTGACATTTATAGTTTCTAAATTTATCTTGTTATCTATAAATTACAATATTGAATTCTATTAAAGAGTGGCAGTGAAATGTCCTAAAAAAAAAAAAGCAAAAAAGTATAGTGGAATGGAATGGATGATGTGAGATAGAGTGTTTTAACAATTGTTTAATTAATTGATTTTTAACCCAGTGAAGCTGGGAGAACAACTGCAGATAATAGTAATCCAGTAGTACTTTTATACATCTAACCCACTCTCTGCTAAACCATAAATCAACAAATTAAAATACCATCCTTCAGCCACAATCCTACAACAGCATACCATAATTTACAATGAAAACCAAATTCATTATATCTAAAATGTGATCAGCACAATTACTTTTCTGCTTCCTGTACAGCTCCCAAGCTGGAAGAACAGCAGCTAACTTAACTGGTGGTAGATGTCATCATTTTCCATATTGGAAATGTCTTGATGTGAGGGGTCGTCACGATGAGAAGATGCTGAATCAGAATCCGCGTTTACAAGCTCAGCCTGCCCGAATCATAGGATCAATATATGCACATTAACATATTATAAAACAGGAGACTATTTTTGATGGAGCTGTAATTACCTTGGCCTGACGATATTTTTCAAGGAGACGATGATATTGCTGACGTGCCTCTGGCGATTCGACCATAGACAGCACTCTAGAGACAGCTTCATCAATAGCTTGATCCACTTTCTGTTTGCGGAACACCTTAAGGATGTCTTCCTCCTCACTGTCGTCAGTAGATTCAGAGTCAGGGCGAAAACCTCGTAAACCAACTCCTTTTCGACGCCACCTTAATACTACCTTCTCCAGTATACCAACTGCCCAACAAACTTTATAATTCTTCCTAACTTGATAACCCCTCACATGAGCCTGCACTTGCAACAATAACATATTTGTTAAATAATATCGCCATTCCAATTCAACATTTGCAACACATTGCCTTTCTGTTTTATCAGGTACATGAAACAAAATAAACATTGTACAAAAGAGGTCCTATTTATCCATTTTTAATAGGTTTATACCTTTCTATCTATAAGAGAAATTATATCATCCCTTACTTTATTTAAATACTCCCTCTGTACCACTAAGATAGGTTTAGACAAATTTTCACACAGATTAAGAAGACATATTAAATGTTATTGGAATTGTAATTGTTTCCTACATTCTTCCTATTTTACACCTCACACAAGATGACAAAATTTAAATGTTCATTGAAATTTTGTTAAAATTAAATGTGTTAAATAAGGTCATTTTAGTCAAATGGAAAATAGTTAATGACTTGAACAAAGAACGAAAGTAGAAAGGAAGCCTATCTTAGCGGTACGGAGGGAGTAAAACTTATCATCCTGAACAGTTGATTCTTGTCAGAGTTTTTCAAATAATAGAACTGCTCATAATTGGTGGCATGGTAGCCATCGATTTTTCTTTTAATTAGCACAAAAATCATTTTCTCTGACGGAAATAAACATGTGTTTACATGAGAAAAAATGACACACCTGTATCTTGACAACTTTCTGACGCAATGAAAGGAAGTCTTTCCGACCTTTCCAGCCTCTATATTTCTTTTGAATGGATAATGCAGCCAAGTTGTACTCACGTGCATTACGGAATGCCAACTTGGATGCAGCTGAAAGCCCCTGAATATCATTTTCCAATAAAGAATATTCATCTCCACTAGCATCAGCAATGGCAGCTGCAGCTTCTTTGTGCTGCCTCCTCCTGAATGAATGAGCACGAAATGCAGATTGTATGCGTGCTGCAGCCTGTGTAGCATTCCGAACAGCAGCCAGAGTATGCCTAAGAGAATCCTGATTCTCAAAACTGGACGAGCTTTCAGTTGATATACTATTAACTGTTCTTTCTGCTTCCAGGGCAGCAGATCCTTTCGATAGCTCGCTTTCCTTTAGTGTGAGGGATGAAAGGTGACTTGTGAGTGCAACTTCTGAAAGATAGCCTGCAAGTCCCGTGTGGCCCCGGGTAGCAGCAATTGATGCTGGTGTTTTACCAGCAGGGTCCTGTGAATTGGGATCTGTGACTGCTACAGCTGATGCACCCGATGCTATGAGAGCAGCAACCATCTTTTCCCTGCCACAACAACAGGGTTTAAACTTGAAAGTTAGTATAATTTGGAGAATATAGGTGATTTGTAAGTGAGAAGTTTTTCTATGATGATACTAACATGTACCAGAAGATTCTATTTTCCGATATTATGGTGATGAATGAAAGATTGGCAATATTCAAACACAAAAATAGTGTTACAAATGGGCTGATTGGTGACAAAAATATAAACAGGCCAGCCTGAATGTTCATCAATGTATTTTTCCAGGTACATTATCTGTAGAAACTTAAATGGGAATATATAATCAATCCAGCAAGTTATCCATGAGTATTGAGTAACCTAAAGTTGGATTGCGGAAACTGTGAAACAACAGTATAAAAGGATTTAGTTATATGTACCAAAAGGACTGGATGCAATAAGAAACTGGGGTAAATCCTGTTTAACCATTTTCAGTTGAGATGGGCAGAGGCTTTAGGACAAAACGTAATCATGGAATGCCCAGAGCAAAAGAGACTATTTCATTACTCTTCTCAATATCAATCCTTAGGATGTAACCAAAAGAAACTACATGGGTTTGCATGAAATGTTTTGTAGAAAAAAACTACAGATACCTGCCAAATCGTGCGGCCCAATGAAGTGCAGTCCATCCATTAATGTCACGGAAGTTAATGCTTACTCCAGAATTCAAAATCGGGTGCAATGCCCATTCAAATCCCAATCCTGCAACCATGTGTATGATACCTTGTTCTTTCTTCGATAAAGATTCCTTTTGTAATTTAGATGAAAGCCACACTTCCAACTTGTCTTTTACAAGTTCTTGCAGAAGCCAATCAAGAGTGCTTGATGTTGTTGAAGTGCCAGACAGAAGTGCATCAATCACTTGGCCCCACGAGTCTTCATCCATTCTTGATTTGCCCAGCAAATCAATTCTTGATTCAGAGACGCCTTCTTTTGGCAGCTGATCAGACAGTAGCATTTGTACAAATCTGACAAGCAACAAGAGTTCCTCTGCACTCCTATTAGCCTCCTCTATTCCAGGTAGATTACTCACATTAGGCTTGACACGATATTCAAACTCCCTGATTTCACTACAAGACTCTCGATTCCCAGAAGTTATACAAATATTGAATTTTCCCTGCTGCTGAACTGGAGCATGGCAGCAGAGGACACCTTCCTGAATAATCTGTACAGGAACTTCAATGTTTCCAATCATGCAAGCCCATTCACACTCCAAAGGATCACAGTAGAAAGACCCAATAATGATGATCTGCAAGTGGATGAACCTTGAATCATTAACTTCATACCCTTTTCCATATGGTTTAGAGTGAGTGAAGGACATGTGTCATGATATGTGTCTATATATAAAATACTAAATCTTGGCCAATAAATTCACTGTGTTAAGTTATAAACAAGATGGTGCATACCTTTGTGTCCTCAGTGGTGTAACACCACTCTGGAGATATCTCACGGATCGTGAACTTCTGCTTTTGGGCAATGGTCAAACTTGAGTTGTGTTCAAGCGACATTCCCAATCCATCTTGGAAATATAATGATGAATTGTAGTTTGGGGTGGTCCCAAAAGCTGGTGGTACAGGAGAGTATTCCTCTATATCTTGGAGAATCAAAGAAGCTGGCATGGTAACTTTGGTTATCAGAGTCCTTGCATGTCAAAGATTCCAAAAATAGTAAACAAAGGTATTCAGAATCTTACGAGCATCTGGCTGTCCGAATTGTGCTGGTGAGTCAGCATTTGGAAAAAATTTGGAGCTATCTAGCACCTCTTTCCAAATATCATCTTCGATCGCTGGGAGTTGATGATGTTGTCGAATTGCATCACCTGCAAAGTCATGCCCCATCAGCAGGTTAGCATCTCACTTGGCTTCACTCAATTCTATTAACACAAAGAACTGTTTTGGTTTGAAATAGAGAAATAGAAGATAAACAGTAAATACCTGATGGCTGTGAAAGAATATCTCCTGAACCATTTGGTGTCTCACCAAACAAATCATATTCCCGCAGCTCAATTCGAATCATTTGAATCTTGAGTCTCAAAGTTGTATGTATTGAATTCTGTGACCTCGTCGTCATTTAAACTCAATTGCTGCTCAATTCTTCGCAATGCCAGATTTATATATGGCTCTGGTGATCTACTGACTTCGGTTGTTCTCTCTTTAATATCAAACTGATTAATCTTACAATTCTCTATGCTTTGAGTAGAACTAATCTCCACTGAGCTGGGACTTGATTCATTATGATATAATTCATAAGATTCACCAACAACGAAAGGCGAGTCTGGCTGGTCAGTTGCAAAAGAGTTAGGACTAGGACTGACGGTTGTAGAAGTTATTGTTGAAATCTGAGATGATCTGGCACTTGGCCTTCCCTGTAATCCAAAATAAATTGGATAAATCTTTTTAATTTTTAAATAGATGAACCTATGCAAGTCACAAAATAACACCCAATCAATAATGGCTGTAGATAAATAATGGCTTTCAGTAGCATCTACTGATTATAAAGAAAGTTTAGCTTCACCCAGAACCAGAAGCGTGAACGCAGAAACAATTTGCCTAGAAGATATTACTACACAAAACTTTCCAACATGAATGACGATTTGTTGTGCCATCGTTAGTACCTCACCAATTCAAAACTGACAGTCAATCATGGGAAATTATGGTTAACAACCTCACATACTCTAGTCAATAAACCAGCTTTCCCCATGGTTTAAGTAAGACTTACCTCTCCAATATCTCTGTAGTGAACAAGAACAATGTGCTCGTACACCCTGATACAACAGAAAACTTATAATTTAAAATGTGTGCATATATATAGTATAGAGGGGGGGGGGGGGACAGAGAGGGAGGGAGGGTAAGCGGGTAAGCTTTGGGTTGAAATAAGTCAGAACTGGAAGCTTATTCACAACAGTCACATCTCTATGTTATTACCTACTAGTCTTATGCACAGACACAGCAATTGCAAATATATACTCATTATTTAAACCATCATTAAAAACTGTATCGTTTATCCCAAATACTGCTCTGCCAAAGTCTAAATTGGGCAAATACTTCCACCCCCAAACCCCCAAAGGGAGCAAATGCTGAAATCCAGTAAATGTGCAAAACTTACGGGTCCAACATCCAGTAGCTGCGCCTTTGAAAGTTAGGTGTCTCCTCGCCATGTGCATAATAACAGTTTAGTGCTTCGGCATTTCCAACCTAGTAATAAGAAAACTGTCAGGAAACGATTCCACATCAGCTTACATGTGACCTAGTAAACTCCATATATTAATCAGACCCCATTATGTGATGTGCAGTGAAAGATGGACATGAAACTTGAGATGGTGGTTTTCTCAAATCAGCAGACATATATCTGAACTTTAGTTACATCTCGATAGTTGTTGTTCTATAGGTCAAATCCAACTACACTCTAAATATTAAAGTCAAGCATGTGTTTGTGAGAACCAGATTTTCTTACATCGCCTAACACTTCATTGTATTTTTAAACATTTACTGAATCTAATCATGCCTTGAAGAAAGACAAGAAATAACAAGGCCAAAGTTCAAGGATTAATTTTCCCGTAAATAAGATTATTTTGGTTACATATAGATAAACATCACAAAAAATC